>JAWNZC010000050.1:0-252500 GCA_035771165.1 Paragorgia papillata
ACATACTCTAAATAACTGTACTGTACCTTCTGTTCTTCTTAAGTTCTGTAAAAATAATATTCACCAGCTATTCCACGTAGGTTATAAACTGGGATCGAAGTTGTAGATTTATCAGGCAATTCTTCAGAGCGTTGCTTCCAGCTTTATGCTAAATAAATAAAAATGGCGACAGGTAATAGGTTTTGAATCTCCCAGAAATGTGTAAAGGGGCATTTCAATTACGAGGAAGGCTACAAAACCTTCACCAGAGAACGGGGGATATTGTGAAATAATGTCAGGTATATGTGCATGATTCAACAAGCAATTATATTTTTATTAAACAGATTTTATCTCGGTGAATAATGGATATGGATTGTAGGACCTTTTGTAGTTTAATTTGCAGTGTCTGTAAAAATACAATATTCTCCACAACTTCCCAACAATAATTATGTGAAATGAGCTTTTTTTTTTTATAATTTTTACGTAATATATCAAACACAAGTAGGCGTGTTTCAGCAGGATATCCAATCACCGAGACGTTTGTTGAACTACCGAGGCGGACGCCGAGGTTTTTTGAACAAACTTCGTGGTGTTTGGATATCCTGTTGAAAACACTCCTCCAAGTATTTGATAATAGCATCTAAAACTATATCAGTATTTTAAGAGGAAATATCAAGTTGGAATGTTTGGCTTAATTTTATGTAATTTTCTTCCTACGATATCCAAGACCACCGAAACGGTACTGATTTCCTTTGTGTGTTTTCTTCATGAATTATTATTGAGTTTTGGATTTAGTATTAATTACACATCTTGTGTGTTACCTAAGCATATAAAACTGGACAGGTAAACCCAGTTACTGACCAGAGGTCACCCCAAGCATATCATGATTGGTATATTCAAAAAAAAAAAAAAAAAAAAAAAAAAAAAAAAAAAAAAAAAAGAAAAAAATCAAATACCAACTTGGGAAGTTGGTATTTGACAGTACACCAAGTTTTTTTTGATATATTCAATTTTGTATTTCTATAGCAAACTACCTTATTTAGTTATAACTGCCTGTTAGCGGCTACATTGTTGGCACATAGCGGATCTTCGAGATGTTTCAAACTCTGCAAAAAGTCATTTTGATTCTATTACTCTTTTGTTCACCTTTTTTGCAAACTTGTGCACAGTGAGCACAATGCTACAAGGAATGTTCCCTCTGTCGCTCCAAAACATTTAACTGCAACCTTTTCTAGTGTTTCTGCATGTTGAGATACATCTTTGCAAGTCCTTGAAATTTTTCCCTATGAGCGTCTCAAAGGCAACCAAGGTTGTAAAATAAATTTAAATTTTCATTTACAATGTAAGCAGGATAACTGCCTCCTCTTTTGAGTAAAACTTTTTTTTAAAATCCAATATAAATCTTCTTAACTTCACTCCATAAGATTATTGCAGGTAAGAAGTTGTGGTATATGGACAATTGGGCATGTACTTATTTGTTTTTTCAACACCACCGTTTAATATCAGCGCTGCCTCGCACATAAAGTTAAAGCCTGGTTAGACGGGGTTAGTTTTTTGGATGGGGTGACTGCTTGGGAATGACTCCTTTGTCGAGCTTGGGACTCATGTGAGTAGAGTTGTAGTTGATCCCCTCCTGTGCTGTTGAGGGTTTTTTTCGTCGAGATTGGCCTTGGTATCTTTCATGTATCTTTAGAGCTGCACTGCATTAAAGCTCTGTGTTCGTCTTTTAGTAACTTAGGTTAGATATACTGCCGACAACAGAGAACGTAAGGAATCTATCGTTTCGAGTTGGAGGTTCGTAGTTTTATTGTTTGGGAGTGATTTTGTGTCCAGTCATAAGAAGATGGTTGCTGGGTCGAAACACACATTGCCTATTTAGAAAAGACTAATCATAAAGAAACCCCCCAAAAACCTATAGTGTAGTCTTTTGCTATAAAGTAGTATCAGATCATAATAATAAATTGTTGTTTCCAGTATTAACTCATTCCTGCTGAAGCTCGCTTCAACCTGCCCATCTTCTCAATCTTCCTCAAATTAAAATCATCAGCATTAAACCAGAATATTTTATTCTGGTTTTAGACCAAAAAAAAACAATAATGACTGTTGCTCGGCAGGTATATGGGTTAATCAATCATTAATATTCTAACTAATTGAATGTATTAGCAAATAATTTAAATTTTTATATTAGCATAAAGGTTTGACAAATTTTACCTCAAATTAATTCCGCTTTCGAACTCTATACGTACACGACTTTGCTTGGTCTATTTCATTCCATGATATAAGGAACAGCTAAATGCTGATGGCTGTATGGCAAATGGGCAGTATATTTGTAAACGTTTTTGTGAATCTATAAATAGACCCCCTCCCTTTAGTAGTTTGAATCATTTTCGTGTTAACATCACAACTTATATAATGTATAAATTGTTTTTGTTTTTTTTAAATTTGCACACGTTACTTCAGTGTATTAATTATTATTACTTTTTTACTATTACTACATAAAGGAAAAAGATGACAACTAAAAGTTAGATGTTCTTGTTGCAGTGATTTAATGTAGCTCCTACGAAGTACTATAATTCTAACTTAGAACGGACTTTTTCTATTATATTTATATATATTTTTATATATATATATAAGTGAGTTTTGGTTCTCGAAAATGTTAGAGTGTGCTCAATACCATATATAGATAGAGCAAAATACAAAGTTTCTTATTGAAGTATAGTTTTACCTTAAAGTCTTCGCTACCAGAGGTTTCACCCTATACAGGGATCATCAGGGTTGTACTGATAAATATATCGGTTAGTCGGGTGATTAAATGCGTTAGTTGGGGGCTGTGGGTTGTGGGCGTTCGAAATACGTACGGCGCATTCGTTTGGAGCCTGGGTGTGTTGGGACGTCCGTAACGTTTGCGCGCATTCCTTTTGATGATTTAGTTGTTTGAGCCGAAATCTGTTTTTTGTGCCGACAGAGTCGAAAACTATTTCTGATCTTTTGTTTAGTAAGAGTTGTTTGTCTGCCTTCATGATTTGAAAAGTTTTTTCGTCCATACATAAATTGAATCTTTTTTATCCTCCCGTGAAAGAAATTGAGTGTTTTAGATATAGACCTGGTTATGTTGAAAACTTTGTTTTTTTTTTTCTTTTAGATTCCATTTGTATTTCGAAAGTTCAGTCTCATTTGCATACCTTTTTATTCTGGAATGATTTAGTATGGTTACGATATCGCTCTTTAAATGTACTTGCTGTCCATGCCTATGTATTGCTTAGTGATGTTCGTGTTGGCTTATGGATATAGATGCATTGTATACTATGTTGTTTGTCTTGCATTGCCCACGTAGGGTGGCAATTGGACTTAATTCGGCATTTGCATCTGCCTTTATGGAACTTTGCTTCGTGGAGCTTGCTTTTCATGATTGTGCTGTGAATTTTGTTTCGTGATAATAGACATTGACGTTGTTCATGCAAACTATAGCTTATCTTGACTAGTGTTTCTGTTATAAAAGTGTGTGAAGCTTGTGTCCTGGTGGAAAGTGCTTGTCAATTAGGCTACGAATGTTGAGTCCTGATATTGACGTGTGTTTGACTTCTTTTCGTTATTTTTCTGCTTTTCTTTTCTCATGGAATTTAAATTAACGAAGAAGAATTATAATAATTTAAAAACATATAAGGTAAATGAATAAAAGCTTTCGAAAAATAATTAAGAAATAAAAAAAAAGATGTCTGCCAAAGAAACTGCGAAATAAACTTGTTCTACCAAAATTTTTAAACAAATGTAAAATAAAATCGTCCAGAATTGAAAAACTTCCCATATAGCAAGGATATAAAAACACACTCTGGTCACCAGTAAATACATAAAATAAACTTGCTGTCTTTTACCATTTAAAGAAGAAATTTATTTTTAAAAATATTAATGAAGGATAAGAACAGTAAAAAATGAATAAAATGTCAAATTGGGAATGAGGGTTAAACCCAGTACATGATATCGCGAATCATTTATTTCACTCAAAGACCATAAGGATAATATTCGAATAACAACCCAACATGCCGATTAATTACATCCTGACTAAAAGTGAGTCCGGAAAGCTCCTCGCAAAGTGAATTCTTGATAAAATCAACTCTAAGTTTTAAGGGAAACACTTGTTATGAACGTAAATCAATGGAGAAACACACAAGTGAGTAATCGAATGTGTTTGGCAACATTGAAGAGAAAAAGCAGACATACCTTCATTTCGTTTTGGGACATTGTTAATTATCTAAAACCCTTCAAATATTCTGAAGACCTTCCTCATACTGGACCAATGCATTATCTTGGTGCCAGAAATTTGGCTTTCATTACCGAAAGTGACATTTCAATAGTAAAACACGCTAGAAAATCGCTCCTTTTCAACAACGAAAAACCGTGGAGTAAAAAGAACAGACAGCAACAGTTTTATTTGATGTTACCATGGTGTAAACTAATGACGGCGCTGAAGTATGCGAACTAGTAGCCCCTTTTCATTTCTCTAAACGACCTAGGGTAAAAAGTTTGGTCAATCCAAAATTATTGGCCTATATAGAGACGACGGGATTGGCGGAGTACTAAAAAATAAGACCGTACGATTGGCAGACAAAACAAGAAAAGATCTTCCACAAGATAAGTTATCGAAACAGTTTGGCTTAAAAATCACGGCAGAAAGCAAAATTTAAATTTCAGTAAACTTTTTAGACGTTACTTTCGACCTAAGCAATGCGAAAATACCAAAACCTTTTCAGAAAGCCCCCAAATGACGATCCATTATAACATAAGTCTAAGCAATCCATAACCACCCACCAAGCATTTTTAAGACGGCTACCTACATTCAAAACAACAAGCGCATTTCCCTCCTCTCGTCTGACGAGCGGAACATTTCCCATAGAAACCGCAACCAATTTACCAAAAATGCATTAAGGCGCAGCAATTTCCTTACACATGAGCTTAGAACTACACACAAGAAGCAGAACCACAGCAAATCACGCATGAAATAGACACCCGCAAATATCATCTTGTTTAACCCCTCCATTTAACAATAAATGATCAAAACCAAACATAGGACGCAACTTTCTTAGCCATATTGATGACTAAGCCACTTTCCACCAGGACATCCAGCTTCAATCAAACTTTTTTTAACAGAAACATACAGTCAAGAAATAGACTCATAGTTTGCGGAGGATGAATGATACAGACGTCAAGTTCCTATTAATCACGAAACATAAATTCACGCACATTCAGGAAAAAGCAAGCCACGAAGCATAGTTACAAGCAGCTTGCAATTGCAATGGATTAAGGACAATTGCCCCCCTACGTGGGCAATGCATGACAAACAACATAGTATACAAGGCATCCTATTTCCATAAGCATCACACGAACATCAACTAAGCAATACATTGGCATGACGTAGCAAGGTACATTTAAAGAGCGATATCGTAAACCATACTTAAATCCTATATCCAGAATAAAAAAGTATGCAAATGAGTACGGAATAAAACTTTCGAAAATCACATTTGGATATCTAAAAGAAAAAAGACCCAAATGTTTCAACATAACCTGGTCTATACTAAAACTCTCAATTTCTTACCTCACGGGGAGGATTAAAAAAAGATGCAAAATAATATTATTTGGGGGTTTTTTTGGCACGAGGCAGACAAACAACTCTTTACTAAACAAAAGATCAGAATATAGTTTCGACCTGTCGGCACTAGAAACAGATTTCGGATCCCAACAACCGTAAATTATCAAAAGGAATGCGCCGCAACGTTTCGACGCCCATCACCCCCGCTCCAAATAACGAATGCGAAGGTCGTTTCGACGCCCACAACCCCACGCCCCAATTACTAACGCAGTTTAAGCAGCCCACTAACCGATAATTTTCAGTCGCCTGATGATCCCGTTTAGGGTGAAACCATTCAGGTTTGCGAAGACTTTAAGGTTAAAACTTTTATACTTCATATACTTTGTATATATTTTATATATATAATTTATATATAATGATATTATATATTGATATATCAATTTATATAAATATATATATATATATAGTTTATAGTTATTATTATTACTAATAAATTTTGTGGAAAGGAGTTGAGCCTGTATATAAGATTTTCGAATTAATAGTGACTGAATTAGACAATTTGATTTCAAGATCTATACCTTGCGTATATATAGTTATAGTTATTTATATACTATAATTTTTGTGAAAGGAGTAGAGCCTGGTATATAATTTTTCGAATAATAGTGGACTGAATTAGGAGCAAATTTTGATTTTACAAGATCTATACCTTGCTATATTTGTGAAGAAACAAAGTTGAAAGTATGTACACCATAATTTGTTGAACTCTAGGTCTACTGAAATTTTGTTTGTCCGCAAACTTGGGTTGGATAGTTTGAGAAAATACTGTGGGAATATTACTCATATTGTGTATATACTATATGTGAATATACTAATTTTTAGTTTAAAAAATATTGTCAAATTTAAGAATATTTAAAAGATTGTAATTTGGTGTCGGTTTTTCTCGCCTTTGAGGCAAAAAATATGCATTTTACACATGTGTTTTGACTAGATCGAATTTTCGTTAAGCTAGTTGAATAAGTATTACCCCAACTCATTAATCCATAATTAAGGTAAGGGTATATTAATGTATAATAGAGTTGCTTAAGCATCTTCAAAATCAACGCAATATCTAACTTTTTTAAGAATCCCAGTGTTTTAGCAATTTTTTATTTAACATGTTTAATCTGTTGCTTCCAGGTAAGATTATTATCTATGTAAACGTCCAAATATTTTATATAAGACTTTTCTTCAATATTGCCGAAATTTATGACATTTTTTCTTCTGCGCAGATGTTACTAGCATATAATTTGTTTTTTTATAATTAATTGAGAGTTTATTTGTTGTGTAACAATGTAATATGTGATGCAATTCTTCATTCATCACACGTTCCATTTCACCAATAGATGAATTAGAATAAAATATTTTAGTATCAGCAAATATTCTAAAGGAAAGCTTATTAGAACAATCAGGCATGTCATTTATATAGAGTATAAACAGCAATGGACCTAAGGTTGAGCCTTGAGGAATCCCACATGTTTATTTTTAAAAGATCTGACTCAATTTTTTCCTATTTTGACATATTGATAACGTTTAGTCAAATAATCACTAAACCAAGTCAGTGGCGTTCCTCGTATACCATATTTATATAATTTGGATAATAAGATCTGGTGATTTACAGTATCAATAGATTTTCAAAAACAAAACTTGACGAAACTGCCAGCAATCTTAATTGTCAGCTTGCCAGTGTAAACTTGAGTACACTTGATGGTAAGCAATTTTGTTATTATCTGGTATGTACTGTAAAACCACATATCCAAACTATAGAATTTCAGCAGATGCGTGGATTCCTACAACAGCATAGGCTATAGCTGATTAAGGTACTGATACCAAATGAGATCAGATTCATCAGAACGGTCAAAAAAGATGCAGGTCATTAAAACATTAACAGCTGCAAGCACTTACAATTTAACTTTAATCTGTGACCGTGCTGTTTTTTGATTTTTCACCTCGAGATCATTAGTGGCCTTCTCGGCTTCTCCTCAGCTAGATCCAACTTGAGTTTCTTCTTTGTTGCCATAAAATGCCCAACTTCAAAATCAGTGCTACGATACACCAACATGAGATTATAAGCCATTAATACTGCGGCTATGCAAAGTGTTTTCCCAAAATTCGACCACATGAAACGCAATTTCAGTAAAACAAAAAACATACATTTCTTACCAAAGGTGCAAAATGTTTTTCCAAAATTCGACCACATGAAACGCAATTTCAGTAAAACAAAAAACATACATTTCTTACCAAAGGTCTAACGTATCCAAAACTTATTTGGTCTTTCCTGTCTTTAGGAAGATTTAAAACTTTATTGAAGCTAAAGATAGCTGTTTAATACGTATTCATGCCCAGAGTTGGAAAAAAGCTGTGGGTATGCGGGTACCACCCGGAGGAAGGTTTACTTTAGTGAGGAAGGTTTAAAGTGAAAACACGTGAAACAACACATTCGGTAATCTGAGAAAGTTACAATTGATCAAGCAAGGTGTTGAGAAGAAATGCGATTTGTAGCAAAACATTGGCTAACCAACAATTTATGCAGCACTGGCAGTGGCAGTAGTTACATGTGTGAGACATGTACGCTGATGTTCTGCTGTGATGTCTGTTTCTTCGCAGCAGTCGAGGGTAGTTGGCAGGCTATCAGTCAGCAGCGGTTAGTTATTAGTAGCTATTGTAGTATGCCAAAGCTTACCTAGGAAAACCTAGAAAAACAAGGTACTGTAAAAGTCATGCAGTATTTATGCAAAACACAAAATTCTCGCTATATATTTTGAGGAAGGTTATCTAAACTTAAAAACCCATCCGGAGGAAGGTTGAATACTTTTTCCAACTCTGTTCATGCCGTTGCCATTTTACGCGATATTACAGGCTTTTACTGCGAAGAATTTATCAATTCTCCTACTATGACTAAAGCCAATTGAGTTTGATAAAAAAAAAACCACCTCTGGACTACATCTTTCTCGTTGAATTGAAATCGACAATGACCAGTTTATCCCATAAAGCCAAGCGGGCTCTCAAACTAGCGGTCTAACATTAAATGACAGATTAGGTCCCAGTATTTCCTTAAAATAACTCGGTCAAATACACCATGTTTGGGCTTCACCGCGTGAGCCAAAAAGCGGGACAGCTGGACCCAGCGTGTTATTATCGTGGTTGACTATTCTTATTCATTTATATTTTATAGCCGATAATGTTCGATTCCTGTACCTGGGGAAATCCGTTGTCACACCAAAACAAGTAAGAATTATTTAATATTGTTACATGTTCTGTACTATACTGTAGATATGATGTGTTGCGTCTTGGCACCATGACTTGACCAACCACCATGACTTAATTGCTTAATTAAGGGTGCATTGCCCTGCACTTATGCCTTTACCTCGACCCTAACAAAAAGTCCATAGGTGGAACTATAGAACAAACTTATAGACCAACCTATAGGATCCTATACAGCTGCTTTCATTTGAAAGTTAAGAATACCTGGCTTTAGACAGAGTAAACTCATCAGGCGTTAGACAAAGTTTACGTGTAGGCAGAGTAAAATCGACTGGGCTAGACTGTAAAGTCGCGTCTGACCGTATTAGACAGCTCTAGTAGATAAAATTGTTTAGCATGTCCCAACTTGTTGTTATTGATTTTGTTATAATTGCTATAAATGTTCGATATGAGATGCTCAAGTGTGCAGAGTCCGTTGGCTAGAGTTGAAAATACTTTTGTGTGCAAGGTGTGTAAAAGAGCAGGTCATGGAGAGGATAGTGGCATAGATGAAAACTTGGATTTGGGAAATGAAGTGCATTTGGAAAATGTAGGAAAGATTTGTTATCTGCACAGGGGATATGCTCAATAGGGGGTGGAGTGCAAATTGGGCATCTGTGGCAAGGGTGCGTTGTGCATGAAATGAAGTTTAAAACAGCTGTTAGGGATCCTGACAAGTGTCATTAAAACTTAAAGGAAAGTGTATGCGACATGTGAGGAGTGCAATGGTGTATGGAAGTGAGACATGGGCCATGAATGTGAGCAGAGTGCAAGATTAGAGAGAACAAAGATGAGGATGATATGAGTCAATGGATGATGTGTGGTGTATCTTTGTGGGATAGAGTGGCGAGTGTGGAGTTGAGAGAAAAAATTGGGGACTGAGTTGGTGCATGATGACTGATGTTGTAAGGCTGAACCAGTTGAGACAGCTGGGGCATATATTACGGAAAGATGGTGCATGGTGACTGGGTGAAAACAACCCATGTCATATGAGGTGGAAGGTGTGAGAGGAAGACGGCCAAGGACTACATGGAGTCAAGTTGTGGAGAGGGATATGAGTGAGTGTAAAAGTGTCTAAAAAGGGAGGATGCACAACAGAGAGAGAGAGAGAAGTGGATGAAACTGCTGTGGGGAGCTGCCGGCCAACCCCTGCTAAGTGGGGAAAATGGCCGTAAAACGAGTGTAATTGTTGTTCTTATAGTTTCTAAAAATACTATCATTTTTTACTAGTTATTTATGCTTGTTCACTCTATAAACCGATAATTATAATCTTTAATGCAAAACAAAGGTTAACCACATGTATATAACAGTATTTTTTTAATGATTTGTTACCCATAGAAAATTATGTATGGTCCCGTCCACACATATATAAATATAATAAATAAATATTCAGATCACAGAAATTCGTTCACAAATCACATTTGTACACGCGTGTAAAATGACTCCACGCGTGTCGAGATTAGCATCCTCACCGGGCTCCCGGGCTCGGGGATTAAAGTCACCAAGAATATGTCAATTGTATAACTGTTAAAGTCGTATCCCAAACAATCTACATATTGTAGGATGTTGGAGGCCTTGCTTTCGATACAACAAAAGAAAGGTTCTTTTTTCTTGGGATTGACTATTAACCAGGTCAAAATTTTAGATGCATTTAGTGAATGGAAATATTCACATTCTCTGATTTCTTACAGTATTTCTAGTGCAAAGTGCCATACTCGAATATTTATCAGTATCATGATCTTGACGGTGGAGTTTGAAAGGACTGAGATTATTTAAAATTTCATTGTCAGAATCCTGAGGTAGTAGTTGGGTTTCAGTTTAAAGCTTTGACATCACTATTGAAAACTATTGAATCAAATTTAATATCGATGCTATGTTTTTTTGAAGAGATCTTATATTTAAAAGTGATATGGTCAAAACATTGTAAATCATCTTGGAATAGAGTTGTTGAATACATTCATTTCGTAGTCTTTGGTATTCTTCAAGAACTTTAGGATTTGCTTTAATATGTTTACTCTCAATTGTTCCTAAAATATACAGCCCTTGGAAGGAAGTTGCACGATGGCTTAAGGCAAACATAAATTTGTCCATAGTTAAACGCTCTCTGTTTTATCAAGTCAGAACCGATTTACAACTTTTTCAAGTGTTAGTTCTTGAACCTTATGTACAGTACAGCCCAAGCAAGTGTGGATAGGAAATTGTACTCTCTGTATTTCTGGAGAAGATGCTTTTACCTGGTCTTATTTTGATCTTTGCTAATACAGGCTCAATGGGAACTACGTTGTTTTCTCTTGCAAAAGGGTTGCCACAAGTGTTAGTTAAGTCTTTACCAGCATTTGAGTCATCAAATTTGATATACAGAACAGTTGGTTTTTTGGTTATTTTGACTGACATCAATTTTAAAGACAGTCCCCATTTGTCCATTGATGAGTCTACTGGAATACTAATATTTGTTGTAAGCATTTACTCTAGCACCTTCTTTAATCAGAATTCCATAATGAAGTCCACCTGTTGACCGTCCTCTTGCTAATACTCTATCAATATCTTGTTTCCTTACATTTGTTGGATATTGATCTTTAGCTTTAAGAATAAATAAGAATCCAGAAAGTTCTTATTGTTTTTTGTTATGTTCATATTGCACAATTTATTACTAATAGAATCAAAATTAGTAAATGTTGCAAATAAATTGTTTGCCTTTCATCACACGCCACTAAAAATATTTTCTTTGTTTAGCATGCTGAAAAAACACAAGCTAAGCAATAGTTTGAAAGCCAAATAAAAAAGCCAGTATTGTCTGTTGTGTTGTCTGAAATTAAACTCTTAAGTAATTGTTTACTAGATTAGAAACCAATCTCCCCTGGTGTCTTGAACTAAATTGCACCTCAACATCAGCACCACATATATTTATAATTTGCCGCATATAATCACGTGTAAACTCATTTCTATCATTTAAGGCTTCCTCGTACATTAGCATTGCATACCCTGCAACAGCAGGCAATGTCTGATCATTCCAATATTACATGCGTTAATAGTAGAAAAGCAGATAGAGTAGAAGCACATCAATGCACAAAATTGTTCAGAATTAAAATTATTATTAAATGTCTGATTTTCACATGTTGAAGTATAGCAACTTAAATTTGGTGCATATGTGTTGGTATGTATATTTGTAAATTGTGCAACAGTGATTTGCCTTTAAGCTCAACAGTGATGCCTTTGAGCTCAAATAATACACAAAGTTTGTACAAGTTTTTGAAATATTCAATCGAGTTATTAATTGAATTTACTTTCAACAACACGCATGTTCCATGAGAATGGGCCATATCAAATTAATCTCTTGCATGAGAATAAAATATTTCTAGTAAACCATTCGGGGTAGTATAAATAGCTACACTATTACACCCGATTGTCAACAGAAATGAATTATAACTGTCTTGCATTAAACTTTGTAAAGCACAATCCAAGGGCATAACACAGGGGATGTTTTCATTCAAAGTAGCTGCATGGAGATTACCAGTGTAACTTTCACTGAACTCAAGTTGGTAATTTGTGTTTAGCACTGTAACCATGCTGGGTAATTCTGTTAGCAATAAATAAGATGCACAATATAATTCACAATATAATTCATTACCAATGTTCATAATTTGAATCAGGTCTCCTGAGGCAGTTATTGATTTGTTATTTTTATATATTAAAGCGCACAAACTCATAGCTACACATTGCTGTCCTGCATTTCGACCAAATACATCAACGTTACCTTGACAATAAGGTGCATGAATAGTTTTACTGGTATCAATAAAAATAGGACCAGGATTCTTCTCAATGTCTCTACTAAGATTAAACTTGCAGCTATTCATTCTGTGGTTTAAGTTCTTGTAAGTATAGGTAGCTGTTTCTGAATTATTTGGGTCTAGTGGTTTGGACTTCACATGCAAAGATTGTAAGATTATCAAGATAAGATTATAAGATTGTAAGATTATAAGATTATCAATTATTGCAAAGATTATCAAGATACTCTGTTGCTCTCCAGAACACATTCAATACTGATATTATATCTACCTGGCGCTCAATATGTTTAAAATGTAGTTCTATACAAGGTAGTAATAGTTTGATTAAAAGACAATATTGCAGCCGAATTACATTGCGTTGTGTTAAGAATTTACAAAATGTCCTATAATATAATATTTAAATACAATTCTAATATAATAGTGTTCCTAAATAAAAATTAGCGTTTGAAATTTCTGGCAGATACAAACGATAAAAGAGTTTGAAAACCTGTTTGTCTTGCACCTAGGAAAGTTAAAAACTCTTTCATGTCTCAGAGATCGACTACTTCCGTTGTTAAAGTCAGGTAATAAGTCGTAAAGTTTATGATTTGGGTCATTTGCAATTGTTCCGAATAATTTTCTGCATGCGATGTTTCTGCGTTCATGTAGGGTTTGGCATTGCAACAGTTGCAAGCGCTTCTTTGTATGGCACACCATATCCTAAGATGGTAGCTAAGGCCCGCTTCTGCAACCGTTCTAAATCGTCGCTTAGGTACGCGGGCAGTGCATGGTGAAACACTGGTGATGCGTATTCGATGACACTCCTGATACACGTACAATAGAATTGTACCAAGTCACTACATGATACCTTCGCCCGCTTTAATTGACGCAAAAAGTACATACGTTTGGATGCTTTCTTAACTATACTGTCGACATGAAAATTCCATTTTAGATCGTTAGTTATTGTAATTCCCAAAAGCTTTACTTGAGTTACAAGTTCAAGCTCCTTGTCATTGATAATCAGAGGTGAACATGGGGTTAATACTTTGGAAAATTGGACACGTATTTCTTTACATTTATCCTCGTTAAGCGTAAATTTCAAATCATCCGATTGTATCTTGACCCTATTTACAACAGATTGCATATTGCTCGAATCACCTTTCGATACGAATTCCGCGGCTGTTAAATCATCAACAAATTTCCAAAGTTTTGCCTCTCCGGCGTCGAGATCGTTTATCATAAGCGCAAATAGCCAGGGACCCAACTTTGTTCCTTGGGGCACTCCTGCTGGAACATTGGACCATTCCGAATAACAATCGGGGCCGAGCTTGACTCTCTGTTGACGGGCTGTTAGAAAATCAGACACCCATTTTATCACACCGAGAGGGGTATTAAGAGTGTGCAATTTTTCGGACTAGTAAGTGGTGGTCAATCAAGTCGAACGCCTTTCGAAAGTCAAACAAGGCTAATCGAGCAAGGCACCCATTACCGTCCGTAGCACTTGTGAGATAATGGACCGCGCTAATCAATGCGTGAGTTGTCGATGATTCTGGTACGGTGCCAAACTGATGCGGATCGACAATTTCCAAAACTGCAGGTTTGATGAACTTTTCAACAACAAATTCCTCACATATCTTTGGACAAAATCGGAGTGAGCGAGATGGGCCTCAAATGCTTGCTTACGTCCTGTACAGGTTTTTGTTTGGCAAGTGGTGATACGTCTGCCATTTTCCAGGACAAGGGAAGACGACTCTCCCTATATGAAGCATTTAGTATGTCACTTACGGGCTTGGCCAAAACATCCGCGTTTTCCTTAAGGAACCAGCTAGGCAGACCATCCGGACCAGGTGCCTTTGACGAATTAAGTTGTGATAACTGCGTAAATACGGAATACTCGGTGGTTTGTAATATCCACATTTGGCCTGTCGAGAACTATGGGCTCAGGCACCAAGGGCTGAAAGCACTGCATTGGGGCTAGAAATGCTGAATTGATGGAATTTGCCAAATCTGTAAGCGTCTCATTCGATGGATTCCCTGGGCCCGAGTTTAACAGATGACGTAGATCATTATTTGGGGTAATAGGGTCCATCCCACAAAGAGATTTAACTGCTTTCCACCACTGTTTTGGCTTAGATTCTTTTAACTGTCTTTTAACTGTTAGAGATCTTGAATTGCAGAACTTCAGAATTTGTTGTTAATATTAACTGTGTGCGTGCGTACGTGAGTGTGTTAGTGTAATGTATTTGTGAAGTCAGTATTTGTAATAAGTGAAAAACAGTAATAAGTGATACAGTAGTACAGTATATGTGATATAGTAATATGTATATGATAGTATATATGTAATTTGATATTTGTTAATTTTTAGGGCAAGACACCATGACTAGGGCTGAACATCCCTGTTGTGTCTTGCCTCGTGTGCGTAAACACGAAAACCAAATAAAATAAAATAAAATAAGGCAACATTCCTGAAAGATGCTGGGAAGAAAGATGTGCGCTGTATGGTTCTTCTCAGTGAACCAAGACAACAATGGTATAGTGCAAATACTCGGGTAAATAAAAATAGGAAGTTACTATTCATATTTTTACTAAAACAGAAACAGTACTGTAGTTTTTGATAACAGACAAACCGACAAATCTTGTAAAGTCCAAGGAGCAATGGAAACTTCAAAAGATTCGAAACAGAACATTCATAGCCATTCATATAGGAGGTAAAAAGTTACCGACTATGAATATTTAGCTGAATGAAACATAATCTTACAGTTAAAAAACTAATACTTGTGACAAGTTAACTAAAAGTTGAAATAGTGGTGGTGGGACTCAAGACCACAAATGTTTTTTTGCTAATTTATTAATATAGTTAATTCTACATCTGTTCCAATGGAGTGAGGCAAAAATTATCCAGATGTGCAGGATATGATTTGTGTGTTAACATCAAAATATTCTGTTCGATTGGATCTGCGCAGAAAAATTGTTGAATATGCAATGCGATGCAATGATGAGGAAGGTAAGTAGTCATGTGGAAGATGGCAGTACCTCAGCAAAGAAATCAAAGATGGAGCGACTATTGACACATCTAACATATTAAATACATTTAATTTGTGAAGTTGTTAGCATCATTGTGTTTTTGGTTACTACATTTTCAGAAAGCTTATTTGCTAGATAAGTATTTGGTTTACATGAACATTATCACCAGGTACCGTAATGATACTGAATGTATTGATGTTGTATATTATTGTTATTGTTGAGTATGTTGATAATTTGATATTGTTCAAGATTATATGACAATGAATAATTTTGTTTGCTTTTATTGGGTAATTGTAATGGCAATAATGGCATACATGTATCTGCTGTTCATACAGTATTGTATGGTATTTCCTGGGTCTACCAGTATAACATGGTGCAGTCTATAAAATAATAAACTCCTGTCTGAGTTTTTGGGTTGTAGATGTCCATGTGTTGATTGTTAATAAAATGTCTTGATGAAAGCTTTATCATGATTGCACAAGCATTTCTCAAAAAATTGTATTTTAGATTAGTACACTGGTGTGCAGCCTGCGGCCCCTGCAAGACCTTGTTTTTGCTGACTTGACAATTGATTTTGAAGTGAAGGCCCCATTACAGTACTGTCGTTGGTTGTATGAAACATAGATACAGATACTGTAGCTATCCACTGGATATACTAGCAAGTTATCCCACACTTTACAATGAATTTTAACTTTGATAAAATATTAATTTTTTAAACTTAAGATGTCCGTTAGGCATTGACTTGATGAGCTACTTAATTGGCCTGGGGCCTGGTTGCAACACATTGTAAGCAAAATTTGCCAATTTGAATGCAATATGTGTAAATCTATAGTTATAGGTAATGATTGGTCTAGAACCTCAACAAACTTCAAAGCGCCTTTGATGAGCTGCGTTTTGATGTTGAGGGTACCTTGAAGGTGCACAAATCTATTGTTTACCATCTATTAATATGTACACAGCACAGGTTGAGTGATTGAACTAAAACACTGCTATTGGCTGATTGCTTCATTATACCAAAAGTACAATGTGCTCAACAAGCATGAAGGTGCACACTTCTGGATAAACATTAACAAAAGATAGAACAAAGGCATTCAATGAGTTTCCAGACCATGTCTTGACTATGGTCAGTGCTGGGGAGGTTACATTTTCCAAACTTCCAACATCTTGCAGGACAAACGCATCACAAAGCCTCTCTCAATGGCCTTCATTACATGTACATACAGCAGACATGAGTTGGCTTGGTATATGAGCTGGCTCACTAAACAGGCATAGGCGTACAGGGGAAAATGCCCTAGGGGGAGGTGCTGAAGAAAATTTGCATGAATAGACATGGCTTATAATAAAACAAATTGCTAGAATTGGACTAAAATTTAATAATATATATTAAACTATGTTCAAGCCAACTGAGTCAGGCTGACAAGCAAGCCAGCCTGTGATACCCGCCTGGATCATCAGTTGCTACTAGCCTGTGCTCATATACTTGTATATGCCATAACATATATATGGCATGTGTATACCGCATTGCAAGGTGAGTTCATGAGTATAGTACTTATTTCAATCAGACTTTTGTTTTTTAACTTTGTGGTAGCTGAAATTTTATTGAAAAGAGTCGAAGAGTTTGATTCTGGCAGTAAATAACAGTATATTATAGTCGGCTAACCAGACTGAACACATAATTTCTTTATGCAAGAAAGTATATCTAAACAAAAACATGTTGTGCTCTAACTCAAGATAGGGGAAAATTTGACAGATTGCCTACCAAGTGGTGCTCTGCAGTGGGGCTTATCGACACAAAAGAAATTGAAAATGTTAAATTTATTTATTTATTTAAACTTATTCTCACACGGTGGCCTTTCAGTTTCCTGGTTTTCAAAGGGCCATGTATTTACTAAATACAAGTATATATAAATATATTAACAAAATTTATTTTTTTTAATAAATAACAAACTAAACTGTTGACAAATTCTTCTCTTTGTTATAATATTTGTTAGTCAAGTTTTGAAAGATTCGATTGAGAGATACTCGTATTTATCAACAATTTCGTTTGGTAAAGTGTTCCAAGACACGGCTCCGCGATATGAAATGCTATGTTTTAAGAAGTTTGTTGTTGGTTTGTGTAAATATAATTTTCGATCATTGCTTCTCAATCTGTATACGTCGTTGTGGCTAGTAGCAAATAATTCTGATATGTAAGTTGGTGTCAAACCTCGTAGTGCCTTAAATGTCATTAATTGTTCTCGTTTTTGAAATGTGGTTTTCAATTGGTTCCCAATTTAGGTTTTCAAATATCTCGGATGATCTAATTTCGTAGCTTGAACCCGTTATTATACGAGCAGCTCTTTTTTGCAACTTTTGTAACTTATTAATATGTAATTTGTTGTTAACCATCATGCCACACAGTCGAGCAATAAGTGAAGTGTGGCAAGACAAGTGAATTATACATTGTTACTAAAGCGTCTTGTGTCACAAAGTTTTTTGCTCTTCTCTTACTCCGTAACGTTCTAGTTTAGAAATAAGAATCTTATGATCAACCGTCTGGAAGGCTTTTTTAAGGTCTAGAAAGAGTATACCATTGATTAATCCTTTGTCCATGTTAACAAGACATTGATTTGTAGAATGGAGGAGTGTAGTTTCTGTCGAATGCCGAGTACGAAAGCCTGATTGTTGTGTCGAAATAATCATATTCTCGTTTAGAAAATAATTTAGCTGCTCGTAAACAATTTTTTCGAATATTTTTGCTACAGCTGATATTACAGATATTGGCCTGTAATTGTCGCAGTGAGTTTTCCCCCCTGATTTGTAAATAGGGGTAACTTTTGCTAGTTTCAATTTCGTCTGGAAAAATTCCAGTGTTCAAAGATAAGTTGAAAATATAGACTAATGAATCATAGATAGTGTTTCCTGCTGCTTTTAATAGTTTGTTTGAAATCTTGGCCAGGCCTGGTGATTTACCTGCTTTCATCTTCTTTAATACACTCCCCAATTCTACATGTGTAATATTCTTAAACTCAAACACTCCAGACCCAGGAGTCACACAGTAAAGGGGATCAAGATCGTTTGGTGAAATATTTTCGGCCAGTTGTGGGCCTATTGTGGAGAAGAAATTATTAAATTCGTTTGCGATGTTTTCATCACCAGTTACTTTGGTATCATTTACTATTACCTCTTTAATTGTCGTGCATTTCGACTGCCTATTTAGTATTTCATTTATAGTCTTCCAGCTTTCCTCGCTATTTTCGCTACTCTCTAATTTAGATTTGTAATAGTTTGCTTTAACTTCATTAATTAGTCGGTTTACTTGGTTTCTGCAACGCTTGTTACGATTCATTGTATGTTGTAGAATTGAGACTTACCGCTTTCTTTTTTAAGTAATCTCTGCGGTAACTCATATTTTTTATTTCATTGGTTAGCCATGGCTTGTACTCACTTTTTACTTTTCTTTGTCTGACTGGTGCGTGAATGTCAGCGATTTCGAGAAATGTCTCTTTCCAATTGTGCCATGCTATACTTGGATCTGTATAACTATGCAGCGTGCTAAATGCTTCTCTTAAGTCACGTTGGAATTGAGCAGTATTGAAATGTTTAAATTGCCTTGTTTCAACGATTTTAGGCTTTTCTTTTGGCATACTTATTTCCCTGCATATATGAACAAGGCTGTGATCACTAATCCCCACGGGTATGACTCCAGAGTCTATAGTCTGTCTTAGCAGGGGCGGATTTAGCATACATCACACCGGTCACGCGACTGAGGTAAAAAATCACCAGCATAATTGCGCAATCACACAACATTTTAATCTCGACAGTCTTCTAGAAAATGTTATGCCGTGACTCCAAAGCTTGGCAGACTGATTAGGTTTCAAATTCGCTTTTATTGTAATTTGCGAGTCAGCAAACACCGGGCAGGGATGACCGGTGGTCAGCGTTCGCTTTGAGAGTTTTGACCGGTTTGCGGAGAGATCTGATTGGTGTTTGATCAATTTGACCGATCTGCACCATGGCAACCACTTTTTTGACCGATTTGCCTCAAACCTGATTGGCTGTCGCGTTGATTTTGGGCTTTTTGACCGATCTGCACCATGGCAACCATCGATTGCTGACTCAGCTGAGATACCGAGTAATTTATTCATTGAAGCCTGAAGGCTTCTCACTGTGTTCGTGGTTTCAGTCATACGAGTTCTGTATAAGCGTTTTCGAATGGGTTTTAGCTGCTTTAACAGCAATGATGAAGAAATACTGTCATACTGTGAACAATCTACGATGATTTGTCATCTAGATTACACAGTCATCGATTTATTTCAAGCGAGGAACATTTTAATAGACGCGATTGAAAGCGTCTGAATTTTGGCGCCGCGCGGAGTCATTTATTCCCCTACTGCTGTAAGGTAAGACTGGTAAGTTAAGATCGTCTTAGTTTTCATTTCAAATATACAAACAATCTAGTGTCGAATATATGTGTTTTTGTCCAGTCTCAATATCGTATTATTTATCATTTTGCGTGCTAGTGAAGTCTGAGTTCAGAGTTCAGACATATTTATTCAGCAAGGCGGCATTAGCATATTTCACGCTTGCCAGGAGCTCTTATATATGAATTTGAAAGGATCAAATTGATCTTTAAGCCAAGGTTTAGTTCAACGTTAAATTGGATCTTTCTTTTCATGATTTTGAAATGAATAACTGTTTTCAAATTATGGTTAGTCTCGCTATCTTGCTTTGATAAGATATATTTTAACGGCGCGTTCGAGAAATATGACCCCAGGTTTATCTAATTAGCTTATATCAATGTTACGGTAGTCGGTAGATAACATATAATTTATTAAATTAGAGAAAATTACACACTACAAGGTCTTTCATGAGACAATGAATATTTAGTTAATCTTAGAAGGCATGCATTTTTGGGTGTTTGCGCCTTTCTCGTTTGGCAAATATTTTAGTTAGCTTTGTAAAAATATAAATGCTGAACATCCAATTTGGACAAACGTTTTGTAAACATAATAAAATGTGCCTTTAAAAATATGTTTTAAAAGTTTCAAAATTTTGCTCAAATGTGCTGTCAAATCGTGGGAAATGCCGTTTTAGAGACCCCAATTTCAAAAAATTTCAGGGGGGCCATGCCCCCGGACCCCCCTAGAACCGTGGACCACAACTTTGACTGACGTTTTCAAAATCCTAAATCCGCCCCTGCTTAGTATCATCTATTTTTGTTAGTATTATATCTATCAAAGTTTTAGTGTTGGTAGTTACCCTAGTCGGGCTCTTTATATGTTGTTGTAGTTGGTACACATCTATTACGTCTTTGAGTTTTGTAATATGGGCATTTCCCTCTGTTGCCAATAGATTACAGTTAAGATCCCCGGTTATGACTAGTTCTTTTCTTTCATCGTCAGCTTTTGGAAGGAAATTTTCAAAACAATAAAGTAATTCAATGTTTGAGTCAGGTGGGCGATACCAGGTT
Organism: Paragorgia papillata; assembly: GCA_035771165.1. Lineage (NCBI taxonomy): Eukaryota > Metazoa > Cnidaria > Anthozoa > Scleralcyonacea > Coralliidae > Paragorgia > Paragorgia papillata. The sequence goes on from JAWNZC010000050.1 coordinate 21,083, forward strand.
GAAATTAGCATAGGTTTACTTTTTGGTTTGTTTATTTCAAGACAAATTGCTTCTACATTTCTGGGTATTAAATCCCCTCATTCAATATAGGAAATGATATTTCGTATATAGATGGCAACGCCTCCACCGTTTCGGTTTCTATCTTTCCTTACTCTTTCATAACCCGTGATCTTAACCTCATCATTGTGTATCGAGTTATCAAGTCTCGTCTCGTTAATGCTTAATAAGTCAAAAGGTTGGTCATGTATGAAAATTCTAAGTTCTTCTATGTGTTTTACTAAGCTCGTAATATTTAGGTGGCCAATTTTAAAACCTTTTAGTCTCGGATAAGGAATTTTGTCTGTGTGTGACAATGAGCTATTTGAAATTGCATTTATATCTGCGGAGCCATGCATTGGGATTTTACTGAGTCAATGAGTATTAGAACTTAAGAATTGCTTAATGCCCCTGGGTATGCCCTCCCTCCCCCGGGTCGGGCAAAACATTGATTCAGATTGGGATTATACAGTTCAGTCTATCTTTAAAATCACCTGATTAACTTCATTACAACTAGTGATCACAAACAACGCCCAGTGACAATTTGAACGTTTGACTGCATGATAAAAAAATCTAAAACAACCAGATCTCAAAACACAATTTGTGAATAGACGATGAATAGTATAAACTGGTATTAAAATGCATGTACCAAGGTATTGGTAATATTAAATACACACACTTGATTTATAAGACGTGATCGTGTTTATTTTGTATAACTTTACTAACACTAAACAATGCAAGTAAAAATAAAGCAAATTACATACGTTAAAGCAAAAGTCAGTTCAGTTAAATGTCAACCTCGATGAAGATGTAAAACACAGCATGTTTACCTTTCACTTGAAAGCTGGCTTTATCAACTTTCTTTGTTCTTTGATTTACAGCACTTGAGCAACATTTTCCAGCACAGTTTAATTAATAACACATGTGTTTGATCGAGAACACACTGATCGAGAATTTTCGTATCCAGTATGATCGAGTACTACACATTTTCAGCGTACGGTTATCGAGATCGCCGACCAACCCAGGTCTACTATAGTCCATTGTAAGCATTGTGAGCGTGTTTATCATTAAAACACAAATTCACTTTGAACAACACAACCAAAGGCCGTCAGGAGAGAAAATGACTCCTGCACGATCCTGCATGAAAATCCGCCATGATGAAATCTGCAGCATTTAAGTGTGACGTCACAATTGCCATATCGCGACACCAAAAAAAAAAACAGAGCCGAAACCTAGACTCGTTCTACCATAGGTAGCCCGAGTAATTATGTGAGAATTTATACTATATTCAAAATGTTAAATATTTTGCTAAAAACTCAAACATGCTAAAAACTAACCATGTATGCACATGCTTGGACTTACATGTACTCGCACATAATTTTCAATTCATCAGCAACACGCACATTGACTAAGGACCCAGAAAAATATTAGAATTTTGGTATACACTAAATTGATGAAGCCGACAATAATTCTAGGCAGTAATCGGAAATAAAATTCTCTTCTCTTACACAAACAACACTACAGATTTTGTCTTAATGCATTATTTTTGTAATAATTTTTATATTTAGACTTAATATTAGTGCTTATTATTTGTAGTCGACGATCCTCAAACAGTAACTACTCAGGTGAGTTAATGTCTGGGTCCAGTTTTTCCTCAACCCAGTAATTCGTCGGCTTTAAGCGCGCGGCCGCGTCGCTGTTTTTGGCGCTTTGCGACAATTTTTGCGATTACAAGATGGCGTTCCTAAAGTACCCAAGGAGCGATAGAGAAAAGTTTTATTGCTCCGAGATGAACGTAGTTAACGTTGTTCTTACTATACTGTAAAGCCGAAAACGACGAATGATACGAAGGTAAGCCATATTTATTTGGTTGCTAGTATATTTGTCGGTTGCAGTGTTGCGTGTGTTTCAGTGTTTGTAGTCTACTGTCACATTATATATAATTGGAATTTTTCTAAAGTATATTAAAACCACAACAGTAAAGACAAACACGGACTCCACGCAGTATATATAATATTATATTTTGTTGTTTGTGTCTATTAAGGCCATTTATTAGCTAAAATGACCCTAGCGGTAAGCTCCTACACCATTTCACTGTTAGTTTATTACTTAGTTCTAAAATCTACCTGTCCACAGATGTTAACATTTTTTCTGCTAATTTCTTTAAAGTTCTTGCTATTTCTGTGTAATTGTGGTTTTGAACTAGCTGCTCAAAGACTTGAAAATCTTGACAAAGACTTGAAGTCCTTGCCATTGCTGTGTATATATAATTATGGTTTTATTTTTATTAATTATTTTTTATTTATTTTTACTATAGATAACAATTTTAATTATTATATATTAGAACTGTGGTTTAATTAACATTAGAACTTAAACTATAACTACCCAAAGACTTAAGTGCCTTAAGATGCTTTAAATAAACTGTTGACATTTTCTGCTTTTCTTCAGGTAACAATGCAATATTCCTTTTGACAAAGTGGATCTCCAAGCATTGTCATAGAACATAAAAGAACCAATCCCAATTCAACATATACATGTACCAACTGTTTTATATAAAATAATATGTGTACAGTACATTGAAGTAACCAAATAAAGTCAAAATTTTGTGTTTATTTTTGGGGTGTCTGAGTGTATTTACAGTATCACAAACAGTGTAAAAATATATAGTGACAAAATAATTTAGGAGAAGACGGCTGTATTCAGGTGATTAAAAAATATATGGTTTGGGCATGAGTAATAACAACCTAATGTACATATACATGTATTTCTGCATCATAAAGTCATTAAAACTATCCCAGTAGGCCCATTAGAATTTTACACTGGCCAATGCCAGAATGCTTTGCTTCCAAGAAAAAAATGTCAAAAGAAGCAAACTTGTAAACTATTGTTCAACAGCAGAGTATGGTGATTTTAGCACCGACTGCAGTGACCGGTCCAAAATAATTTTCTTCAACATGACTAAATAATAGTAGTCGAGAGGCAAAATCAGCTCAACATTATCTTAGCAAATCAAGGTAATTGTAGCCAGGAAGCAAAATCAGCTCAAGATAATCTTGGTAAAGCACAATAATGGTAGTCAGGAGGCAAAATCAATCCAAAATTATCTTTGGTAGAGCAGAATAGTGGTAGTCAGGAGGCAAAATCATCTTATCAAAGCAGAATAATGGTAGTCAGGAGGCAAAATCAATTAAAAATAATCTTGGCAAAGCAGAAGATTGCTGGCCAGGAGGAAAAATCAATTCAAAATCATCTTGGGTAGAGCAGAATAATGGTAGTCAGGAGGTAAAATCAGTTCAAAATTATCTTGGTAGAGCAGAAAATTATACGGAAACCAGCACCTGATTATATGGAAAACCGCTGAACATATGTACTTTGGTTTCGCCGAAAGAAATGGCGAATGGCGCTTACCTTCTCATAGCGATAAATTTCAACTTCGATCGCGTTGCGCGAAAGGTTTTCTTCGTACAGCACAAAACATTTTACGCTATATTGGTAGACTATATCCTCAACTTTCTTACTCAAACTTCCAATGTGACATTTCTATCCCGTAAATAACTCTAAACTAGAGAATTCGTAATATTGTAGTCAAGCTTGTTGTTAATGTCGTTAATACGCGTGATTTATGAAGCAATAGCAACATTGGAAGTTTGATTGTAGTAGTACTAGTTGGTATCTGAAACATTAAAAAGAAATTAGCTTCCAGGGAAGTGATTTTCCTTTCGCGCAGGACGTGTTTCTCTATGACCTATCTTTGTTGATCGTTTTATGCCTATAATTAGTCACGTGACATTATTTAAATAAAATAAAATTTTAAAAAATTCGTTTGGCCAATATGTGTTACATTAACTTATATACCAGTCCATTTCCGTGTAGTTTCTCGCCTAAAATTACGTTTCTTTTGCATCTCATCAATTCATGTTGCGTTAGAGACTGGACCCAGGCATTAACAAACCTGAGAACTTCCTAGTAATTCCTAATATGAAATCCTATTGGTGTTGCTGCACCAAAATTGTGGAACTCTCTGCCTGAAGACATGAGAAAGTTTAGATTTCTAGTACATTTTAAATCTACTATCAAGACTTATCTTTTAACATATATTACTAGTTTTGATCTACAGTATTTATATTTTAATTGGTTTTTTTTTCAATTATAGTTAATTGTACAAAAATTGTAAGTAGACTTTAGATTAGAATCTATTTTATATTTATCTTTGTATATTAGGCAAAGCTAAAGAAAGACCTTGCAAAGTGTACAAAACCATAAAAGGCCTGGAGCATCCACAGCAACATCTGTGGTTGCCAAGGTAGTAATTAAAGTGGGTGGCCAGAGACATGGTGGATGGGGATTTACTGCCCATGAACTTAGCTGAACTGTCTAAAGAACACAAGAAGAGTAAACCGTGCAAGGTATAGACCCTATTAAAAAATGGCCGCCAAATAATTATTTTATATGCATCCTTATGTTCCTTATGTATGAACTCGTTTTCACGTGGCAAAAGGAGAAAGGCAGTACACGGAAAACTACAGACCCATCTCACTACTATCAATAGTATCGAAAGTCTTGGAACGCTGTGTTTTTAACAACATCAAGCACCATCCATTCGAGCAAATCAAGAGATGCCAGCACGGATTTATTACTGGTAGATCCTGCGTAACCAATCTTTTGGAAGCCATCGACTACATTGGTTCAGTACTAGATAACAGAGGACAAATCGATACGATGTACCTCGATATGTCAAAGGCTTTTGATAAGGTTAATCATAAGCGCTTGCTACGCAAACTACACGGGGCTGGTTTTGGAGGCAATCTTCTCCAGCGGTTCAAATCATATCTGACGGAATGCCACCAACGTGTAACTGTACTTGGCGCCACATCGAATACACTGCCCATTAGTTCAGGTGTTCCTCAAGGTTCTATTCTCGGTCCTGCTCTCTTCGTACCATACGTCAATGACCTACCTAGCGTAATTAAATTCAGCCAAATTTCAATGTTTGCTGACGACACAAAACTCTTCAAGGCTATCAACTCTTCGGACGATGGTTCATCCCTCCAAGAAGACCTGAACAGTTTACAAACCTGGTCTTCACTGTCTGGCCTCGTCTTCAATGAGACCAAACGTAAAGCCCAGAGAATCACAAGGAGGATCAAGCCAATAGAGTCCACTTTCACGTTCAACAACTCCATCCTAGAAACAGCCGAAACTGAAAGAGATCTTGGCGTCTGGGTAGCGAGTAACTTAACATGGAACAAACAAGTAAACGAGCAATCTTCACGCGCCAATAAACTTCTCGGTTACATCAAAAGGAACACTAGGTTTATCCAGAATACTGTGGTGAGACGCACGCTATATCTTGCTTTGGTGCGTCCCCACTTGGGATACGCGACACAAATTTGGGCTCCACAGTCGATAGAACAGATTATGCAGTTGGAACAAATTCAGAGGAGAGCAACCAAATACATTCTCAACCTGCCATTTTCTTGTGATATTGACTACAATAATAGGATGCAGTATTTGTCGCTCTTTCCACTTTGTTATTGGCACAAGTACTTGGACATGGTTTTCTTTTATAAAATAACACATGGATTAATCAGTTTAAAATCTTCCGTTCTTCCTGTTATCCGTATATCCAGACCAACTAGATCCTCTAATGGCAACACAACTAAATTCATCATTCGTAAATGTAAAACAACTACCTATCAAAAATCCTATGTCATCAGAACCACCCGAATTTGGAACTCTCTTGCAGACAAACTTGACCTTAACACAGATACTCTTTCTTTATTTAAATCAGTTATGCTGAAGTATTATTTTTTATCGTTGGTAACTTCTTATAATTGTGAAGACCCTCGCACGTTTAAAACAATTTGTCTCAAGTGCAACTCTGTTCGGAGTCTCACTGACCCAATTTCTTGTTGTATGTAATTATGTAATACTTATAATGCACTGTGATTTTATTGTTCATAGTTATCTCTCTATATCTTTTGTATGTTTAGGGCCTACAGTAATCCACCTTTTTCGCACTCTGTCCCCAGGGGGTAACACGTGGTATCGAAGCCAAATTTTTCGGACAAACAAACACCTCGACCATATCGAGGCCCATCGACTGATATGATCAAAACAAAATGGTTAAACGATGTGCTTGGGGTACTTGCAATAGGGATTCTCGTTACCCTGAACGATTACAAACAGAAGATGGAAAAGATGGAAAATTTCATAGTTTTCCATCAGCGAAAAAGCATAGAGAATGGAGAGAAGCATGGATAAGAGCATGCTGTCATGGTGATGGCTTCGTGTGTACAAAAGACAGCTATATTTGTAGTCTTCACTTTATCGGCAAACAAGGTCCAACGCAAGAAAATCCTAACCCATTATCAGCGACAGCTAGCGCAGAAAAGGTATGGTGCTATCTTATACAATATCCATATTTGAAATGCGCTTTTGTATTACATACATTTTCTATCGATAAACATGCCTCATTGTCTTACTTCTTTCTCAAAGGTTGCTCGGTTTAGCAAGAAGAGAAAACCACCAGCGCATCGGCTACAAAACAGCAAACGAATCCGAAAGTCGGATTGCTGGCCTCATTTTACCCATGTACAAGTGGACGCCTTCGTTGGTTAAAGTCTCCGTGAGTAGGGACTCTACGTAACCATCTTCAAACAAGCGATAATCATCGAAGGACTTGTATGCCGCAAGACCTTGTTTGTCATACTCGGTCGAATGATATATCAAATGATTGAAGATGTCGTAGAGCCCAAACGGTGGCGAATCGATAAAATTGTTCACACAATGAAAAGATCCAGAAAATGGGTCTGCCATTTCCATATCATGAATAATTAATTTGTGATCAGCCGTGTTGCTTGCCCTTTCAAAGTTTGGATGAGTGGGAAGCATCATCTTTTCCACAGCAATCGCGATTTCAACCAAAGCAGGCTTCAAATGGCCCATCACTGAAACACCACGCTCTCGAAGAAAGGCCTTAAGCTCGGACATGGTCATATCTTTAAAATTGCGTCTAGAGACGCTAGCCCTCATAATAAAAAAGCTCACGAACGTTTCACTTCACTTCGCTAGTTCAATCGCCAAAAATTTACGGATAGTCTTTGATAGAAATACTCGCCACAATCAACTAGTCAGTACTATAGCATATCACTATCGGATGTTTTTTTGTCCGAAAAATTTGGCTTCGATACCACGTGTTACCCCCTTCGATACCCACGTGTTACCCCCTGCCATTGTTAAATCTGCTGTTATTTATATGTTTATTTCTATGTATGTTACATATGGCGAAGTTAATAAAATAAAATAAAAATAATTCAAAAAATGTTTTACTTTAAAACGAGGTAAGGGGTTATAAGAGCTAATTTATCCGACTTAAAACACGATTGAAGAAGGTTTTCTAAAAGATAGCATTTACCGAGTGTCGAAGGACATTGTTATGTCAAATGTTAACGGGATTTTATGAAATAATAAGACTCCAAAGCAACCTTTGAATAATAGTTTATTAAACAACTTGATAAGTACGTAAAGGTTCATTGAACACATACACAGACTTCTACAAGCTTGTTTGAATAATTAGTATGAATAATTAGTACCAGATCTATCATTACAGCATTGGGCATGCGTATTGATGCAGTATCAATTCCACATTTTATGCTTAACGTTCATTGTAATAAATTGCTGACTCAACCAACAGATTTTGATGATTTTCATTGGTTTGCCTTCTTCTCGTAAACTACGTGGAGCGAAAAGCAAACCCTTGTTCTCCCTCCCGTATGTGGGCGCTACCGGCGTTACCATACGAGATAGTTGGAGCAGGCACCCTATGAATTGGGCAATTATAAATTCATAGGGATTATATATATAAGCCCGGGGCTTATATATATAATCCCTATGAATTTATAATGCGGGATTTATGGGATATAAATCCCGAAAAAAACAAAGAAAACCAACTCGATCGTGTTTTAAGCACATAAAGAATTCTAATTCGGCGCCATTTTTTAATAAGGTCTATGTATACATACATATAGGTACAGTATATAACCATAGCATATTGCATGTTAGAGTCAGCCAAAAAGTATAAACCAATAGGAGAGCTTGATGATTTAAATAACTACGGTGATAACCACCGTGTTTTAGATCCAATGAAGCCCATGCTGTTGCTATGTATGTACATAGTATGTAGCTTTTTGCAACTTATCATCAACATGAAACATCGGGATGCGTTTGCATGGCTTGTTTCAGTTTGTCAACAAATCTGTTACACGTTGTCAGCAAGTTGTTTAAAGTTTGTAACATATTTTTCTTCAACAAGTTTGTTGAAAATTGTTTTAATAAGTTTCAAGTTTAGTTAATTATATATATATATATATGTATATAATTAACAAAACTTGAAACTTAAATATATTACATATAGAATGAAATACCGTATTTACTCGATTAAACGCCGCCCTCGAATAAGCGCCGCAGTTACAAACAAAAATGTTATTAAACGCCGCCCTCGAATAAACGCCGCATTTATTCTCATCAATGCGGCGTTTAATCGAACCAAGGGGACACTGACATTGAAATTGAATAAGAAAAGTGACAGCAGTGCGCTAGTCACCAGAAACTTAGTCACCAAATGAGACCGTGAACATACCAGAAGAGACATATTAATTGTGTTCTTAAGGTTTTAGTTTTTGGGTTTTAGTTCTAAGGTTTAAGTTTAATGATTTGCAATAAACGCCGCCCTCGAATAAAAAAAATTGTAATATCAAAAAATTTAATAAACGCCGCGGCGTTTGTTCGAGTAAATACGGTATGTTACTATAATTATGTACTCTAGAAACTATATAGCAGCCATCGAACATATATCAAGCATGCATATGTATGAGAGTGAGCTATATGTATCAAAGTGGTTACGAAGTCAGTCCTGGAGTTCCTACCGTTGGTTTTATTATTCCTTCCTTTTCAAGTCCATACGGGTTGTTAACCTGTTGCCGGAATCTCCTATTGACTGTTTCGTTGTGCGCAGACAACAGATAAGTTTCTGAACTTTAGTTTAGTTTTAATCTTTATAGACATTTTCAATATTTGTTCTAAGTTTCTTGTTAATTAAATAAATAATTATAAAAACCAAACAGCTGAGGTTACACTTTTTGTTGCGTATAGCGGTCACGTAACATTGTTGTTGTTGTTGGTACTGTAGTTGCTGTTGCTGTTGTAGTTGTTGCTGCATTTGGCACAATAGATTACTCATGTGCTTTTGAGCTTCCTGTTGTTGCTTGAATGCTGTGTGTTGCATTTCCCCCTCAATTCATTCTCCTTTTTCCTTATTCCAAGTTCTTCAATCTTTATCGCCAACTCTCTTTCTCCTTTCTGCATTAAGTACATTATTGCTTCTCTACCAGTAGCTCTTTTACGCTTTTGTGCCTCTCCTTCATCACTCTTTTTTTCTTTTACTTGTTTCCCCATTGATCTTTTTCTCATTTGTCCGCATATCTCCCTCAGCAAACTTCTCTATCAAGTCCTCTAATAACTTATCGGTTTCTAACAATTTTGGTGGTGCTGTTCCTGATGCTCTTTTTTCATCTGCCTAGCTCTTTTTTTTAATTTCGTTGCCAACAATTTGTAGCTGTCCCTCACCGGCCATTGCTTCAGCTTGTTCTTAAAGGATGGACATTCATTTAGATGGTAAGCAACGTTCTTGCAAACCTTTACCTTTCTTATGTAAATGGCTTGAACAGAAATGGCTCATTTATCAAACTTTCTTGTACAAGCAATTGGTCTAGTCGATCATTCCAGTCCATTGCATGTGTGGCACTTGATATGAGTCTGCATTAAAAAAAATTCAGACATTGTAAGTGTATAATATTGGAATGATAAAGGAGAATTTTTCAGATAAAAATAAAATAATCGACAAAGCATATTTATATTATAAAACGTACAGAATAATGTAGGTATATTTACGTTTTGATTCTAGAAAGCATGCTAGTTTGTGAACTTGATATGTTAAAACTTTTGTTTTGTTGCAGCCGAATATCTTTATTCTATTTTTATATTTTGACCTATCGTAACTCTGTAGCTTGAATCTGTTGGTTAAAACAAAGTATATTCCCTTTAATTACAGGTTAATTTCTTTACTTTTTAAATTTAAACTTCCGAAAGCACTTGATAATCTTCAATGGTGATTGCTTGCTATATGTAGCTTATTATTTTCAGCAAACTAACAAATATACAACACTTTTCTTGCAACGTTACATTCCCTTCCCAACGTCAAAAATTGTTGTTTCACGTCCCCGACAGTGGCAGGACGGCAAGCTGCACTGGAAATTACGTCAAACTACATGCATAATTAGTGGTCACGGAAGTGACGCCTAGTTTTTTTTTCTGTCCTCATGTTCGTGCTGTCCTCTTGCATAAGGTCTCTAATGCTTAACACGACGTTGATTGACTTTATTGGTGATGAATTAATATGGTCTGACCATGCAACACATGTTTTGATTAATTGTTACTCCTACGTATATTTAAATGAGTCAGTTCACTCCAGTGGCGAGTCATTAGCCTTAAGGGAAACGTGTCTGAAGGTCGAGAGTTTGCGAGTGCTGCTGTAGATTATAGATTTAAATTTGGATACATTCAGTGTAAGTACGTTAGTGTTAAACCATCCACAAAGCTTTGTAGTAGGAAGGATTGTATTTGGCCTGTATTAGTTAGCATTACACCGACCACCTGAATCCCTCAATAATCTTGCACCAATACGACCCAGGCCTATAGCTTTGTTAGTTTTCAGTTGTTGAATTTGAGTGTGAACCTTTCGTCGATTTCTAGGAAAGTAAATTTGTTGTAAGAGGTAGTGATTTTGAGAATGGTTGAAAGATTTCTGGAAAAAGAACAAGTTTTTCTTAAATTTTGCTTGCTAGTTTGTTTAGTAATTATTCAGAACTTCTGCAATGAACGGAGGTTCTGTGTATGATACACCATTAACTTTGATGTTAACTTCGATGCAAGATGGCGGAGACCTAGATTTTCTTGTACATAATTTTAGGGTTTTTCATAATTCAGCTAAGTTTCCTTTATTTTTGTTGATCAGATTTAAGTAGTAATTATATTTGCATTTACGAATGGTTTGGTTAACATAGGACGTGATCTTTATGTACATTTATCAGTGAAAACTTGCTCACCTTTCAATAGTGGTAATCGCGTTCCTGCATTGCACTAGTTGAGAAGTAATCCAGGGCATCTAGATCCCTTTCACTCAGAACATTTTCGTAGGAGCATGTCGGTCCGCGATGTCAGTAAAAATATTGTTCCATATATTAACAGTTGTATTAATTTCTGGCTCTTCATCAATTAAATTCCACTGTGCCTCTTTAAGGTAATTCCTCAGTAATTCTTTCAGAGATGAAAAGTTGCTGAAACTCTTCAGTATTAAAGTTTATGAGTTGCTACTTATTGACCGAGCGTAAGGTCTGCACTAGTGAAATATCGGACCGACGTTTTAAGTACGTGCAGAAAATGGAGGTCCGATATTTTACAAGTACAGAACGAACAAACGAGGTCAATAAGTAGTTTATTATATGACTACAAATGTTGTAAACGTTCTGTGAAAACTCGACGAACTGTTAGGCTCGTATTCGTCACCATTTTTCTTGCGAACTATACCAAAGTGGCAGATGTTTTCACATTTTAAAAAGTACTTTCCGTTTAGTTAAAATATTACAAAATACAAATATTATAGAACACAAAGCCATTGTTTCTCTCTAAACATGGAATAGTTTAAGACAACAAATCAACCACAGTACGTATAAGCTGTTTCGTTCAGGCAAGGTTTTGAGAAGTTCGGTATTTGCGAAGCTCTGGTCAGTCTCGCATAACTAAAAAAAAAATAACACTTTCTATTTGTTAAAGATTTACTTCCTACATAAACGTTCTTCACAGTCAGGGTTAAAACATATTTAGGGTGAATTGCAAAGGTGAATCTTTTTTTTTTAATTAAATGGACTTGTTGACGAACTGAGGTCCAATAATGACAAAGACGATGAGGATAAAGATGACGACAACAGGTTCAGGTTTATTTGGATTATTAATGAAAAAATTTACAAAATATTACTAACCCGCAGGTAGCATAGGCTAATCTGGGCAGGTAGTAAGAAAAAATATTAGATATATACATATATATGAGCTTTAAGTTAAATTAAACTATAAATTGACGTGTATAGTCAACGTTTAAAGCACAGCAAAGATAAGAAAGAAACTTGGTGAACTGCTTGTATTCTAAACAAACCGGGGTCCATATGCACCCCCAGGAGGGAATTACAAAGTCTTGGGCGTGAATTTTAAAGAGGGGGAATTGGGGGAGAATGGCTCAATAATGGGGAAGTCCGCTCTGAGGGAAAAAGAATCGTACTGAACATTAAAATTCTGAAAATAGCATGCATGTGGAAGCACAGTGGAACCACAGGGAGCCCAACTCTGACGCCTGTGATGGTCCTTCCTCTTTTTTTGTTTTATTATATTGAGCTTGACTGAAAACCGAGGCCGCTTCACAGTTGTGTAAGCTGGTTAACAGTTGGTAATATATGCATATATATGCAAATTGCAGCGCGCGGTAATTTAAAACTCGAAACAGCTGTTGGGCTTCTGCGCCACGTGAATGGCGTGTGACGCTCACTGAAAGCTGAGATGACTAAACACGTAGTGCGGGAAAACACGCGAGAGAGAAACAAGAGAGAGGAAAGGGATGAAACACCAACGCGTCTCTGTTCAACGTGTTCCATAAGTAGCTTGGACAGCTGTTTGTCATCGGAATCCGCCGGATGGCAAGCAGACCACCGCTGAGATATCTGAATACAATTCATCCGAATATTTATCCGCACTCAGAACGATCAAAAGAGGAATGCATAATTGCGAGGTAAGACAAAGCACTTGTTTGTTTAAATATTTATATGAAGTATAAGTCGTACGTTTAATATTAAGTTTAATCTATTTGATATTCACTATTTGCTAATCCTTTATACGATATCTGTCTACGATATCTGAGACGTACACCTACCGCGGAGGCCATAGCCTTTCTGTGTCAGAAATACAAGTGCATAAAGGGCCATAAAGAGTATATTCCAATAGATTCTCCAATAGATTCCTACCACGATCAAATGATTCAAATCACGGAATGCCAGCTCACGAATGGTTATGAGGGGGCTCGGAACACCAATCGGTATTTCCGACCATGACGTTCAGAGTAAAGTGTCCAAGCTACTTATGGAACACCTTGAACATAACAAGTCCGTTGAAATATCGTTAAATATTTACTTATTTCGGGTCGGGTTTTTTTAATACAAGTACCATTACTTGTTTATGACAATCTAACAAGCGATCAAAGGAAAAAAGCTTGCGAAACAAAGTCATGAACGCGTAGTTATTTCGAAAATTGAACAGCAACGATTCAGAGTTTTATCCCTTTCCTCTCTTCTCCTCTTCTCCCTCGCGTGTTTTATCACACCGCGGGTGTTCCGCTAACGTCAATTTGTTCGAGCTCAAATTACTACGGCAAAGAACGCAGGCCTTATTACACTGCGTGTTTAGTCGTCTCAGCTTTCAGTGAGCGTCGCGCGCCATTCACGTGGCACAGAAGCCCAACAGCTGTTTCGAGTTTCAAATTACCGTGCGCTGCAATTTGCTTATATATGCATATATTACCAACTGTTAACCAGCTTACACAACTGTTAAGCAGCCTCGGTTTTCAGTAAGAAGCTCAATATAATAAAACAAAAAAAGAGGAAGGACCATCACAGGTGTCAGAGTTGGGCTCCCTGTGGTGGAACACCTGATTGTCAGACTTTGGAAACCCAGCTATTTGTGTATTAAGGTTGAATAACAAGGACATTAAAAGAGCCAAATGTTTTTTTATAAGGGGTTATTAATAAAAAAATAATAGAATCAATAGATTAATTGTTAATCATCAACTATAATTAGTATAATAGAAATATACGCCAAGATCTGTCAAGAAGTCAAAGATGTAATCTGACACCAGCTGACTAGCGAACTCGCACAATTGTATAATATTGTCTCGAAATTCAGTAAACTAGTAAAGACAGTAGCCTACACGTGCTGAGATTTTAAGTTGGGCTATTTTCAACAGTTTTCATTGACAATGTCACAATGGCTACAAGTGCGAAAGTGAAAGTGAGAAAATACTCTCTCGACTATCTCCAATATGGATTTATTGCAGCACCGCGTGATAATAAACTAGTTCGGTACTTCAAAGATTTGAAGGGGAAACGTGAAAAAGAACAGCCGAAGTATGAGGCGCCAGGTGTAAAAAAATTATTTATGAAATTTTCATGGTCACTTTTTCATGGTTTGTGAAGAATCTCATGGTATAGAGGATCATTTACAAATAAGCATTCTAATGTGAATTGATTGTTTGTAAATGATCATTTTCACAAAATTGCTTATTTATAAATAATCATTTTCACAAAAATGCTTATTTATAAATAATAATTTTTCACAAAAATGCTTATTTATAAATAATCATTTTCACAAAAATGCTTATTTGTAAATAATCGTTTTCACAAAAGTGTTTATTTGTAAATAATAATTTTCACTAAAATGCTTATTTGCGTACATAATCGTTTTTAATAAAATTCCTACTTGTGTATGATCAGTTCTTCAAGAAACATAAAAAAACATCGTTCTTTACATCTCTATTCTCGTCCACTCTATGTAAAAATGATTATATACAAATAATCATTTTATGTGCTAAATAATGCTTATTTGCAAATAAGCATTTTCTGAATTCGATTGTATGCGCAGTATTGCACCGTAGAGCCTTCGGGCATTTTGACAGCAATCTTCGCGCTTTTATGCAACTATATTTTCATCTACGAGGGAACTTGGAATTTCAAAGATAAACTTGCGTTGAAGCCGTTCTTTTCCCCAATATTGAATGGTTTTAACGCAGAAGAGTTGGGAAGGGTTGTGGCGAATGCTGTGACGAGTTTCTTGCGTCCATCAGGCCCACCACGAAGTGAGACAAGGCCATCGACATCTGTGTCATCAAAAGCTACCACAACGGCAGCACGAAACACTACGTCTGGCAATACTCAGGTTAGTAAATATGTTCTTTCATGTACTGGTGATCATTTGTCATTATAGCTACGTTGAGAAACACAGGCCAGTGGTACGTCTAGGGAAAGACCGGTAACAGAAGATCCTTCACGACCGTCAGCAACACAACTGTCACGAACAAACACTTTGCCTCCTGAATCTGGTGAAGAATATCACCCATGCGAAATACTAGGAATGGAGATCAATTGTATAACTAGGTATTAAATGTATGCAACTTGTAAGCCATCTTAGTGGTTTAATATGTCCGTTGAATCTGAACTCAGTATATGGGTGCACTATTAGAAAAGTGATAGGGACCCGTAAATATGGGGGGAAATTTAAAGAATAA
Source organism: Paragorgia papillata (assembly GCA_035771165.1). Lineage (NCBI taxonomy): Eukaryota > Metazoa > Cnidaria > Anthozoa > Scleralcyonacea > Coralliidae > Paragorgia > Paragorgia papillata. The sequence goes on from JAWNZC010000050.1 coordinate 36,558, forward strand.
GATTCCGCTATTAGAGGAAATTTTCATTGATTTCATAACCTTTGACATGGGGGAGGAAATTATAAGTAATATTTAGATAAGGAGTAATTGAAGATGGGTTTGGTGTGTAGTTGCAGGTGAAATTTGGAACTTTGTTCATTGCCTCTGATGCATTCCTCGGGATAGCCCAGGGTTACCCCCCTCTTGGACAGTGATGATAGGTGCATTATATCTTAAGGAAGAAGTAGTATATAGTTTTTTGTTTTTTTATGTGTTCGAGTCTGGCACGAGCTCTAAACCAGTCTCATCAATTCATGTTAATTGGTTACCCAATAACAGAACTTTTTTTTTTTTCATTTTCGGGGGGTGAGCAAAAACCAGTTGGGTTTCCGTTTATGGAAAAAAGTTTTGTTGACGTCATTACCAACAGGAAATGAAAGCGTAAGTGACGGTATCCGTGTCTCTTAGTGTATCCGTTTTGGATATATAAGAGTGATATCACTTATCGTTCCACCTTCTGTTGTTGACGACGTGAAAAATGGTCCAGAATAATATTTTTTTTTCATAATAAAAATAAAATTATTTCTTTGCGCAATGTTTTGTTTGTGTTGCGCGGAGGTCCTAGCATGACGCCATGACATTGAATGAGCAAAAAAATGATGTGGCAAAAAAAGAATAATCCGTGTATTTTTTTGCGGGGGTGGTAAAGTATTGAACAAACAGCGGAATCGGTGACTGTTTTTTTGTCAGACGTCACGAATTACATGCTGTGTGTGTGTGTGTAGGGGGGGGGGGTCGAATGATCGCGAGAGTGATAAAGTAGAATCTTTTTGATTTTTTTTGTACGGAATCATATTTATTCATACGAAATTGTGTTTTTTTGTCTGTATTTGAGCTTTGGATTTATTATTTTTTATTATTTTTTAAACTATGTTTTACAGAGAGGGTCTGCATATGTTTAAACAATTCGAGTACTTTGATGCGATTTAGTTGCTTCGTGAATTGTGTTGACATGGGGTCTAACATCGGGGAAGCGAGTTTTATGACAATTCTTCAATTAAGTTGTTTTGACGAATTTTATCCCGTCACTGATCTGATACTGCGTGATGCTATTGAGTACACTACAGAGGATGGAGAAGCAGCGCAGAAACTTATTTTTGAAACGGTTTCAGCAGTCGATATAGAAAAGTATATGGGTGCTCCTTTAGGATATTACTATACTTTTGATACCCTGTATAATATTGAACAATTTATCAGCAAGCGAGTATATTATGATCAAGATGCGTTTATGTTAAATTTGAAACAGAGACAAATCACGGGAGTGAAATATAAGTCGATATTTGTAATTGTAAATCATAATAAAGATTAAATGGATATACAGAGCTGTACTAAATTGAGACGTAATTAAGAACATTTTCTTTAATTATTTTGTTTTGAGACGTTTTTTACATCTAGCTTTCACCATTGATTTTAAGAGTTGTTCACTTTTCAGCTGCTTATGTAGACAGTTTAAACTATATAAGTGTTAAATTGTTTTGTGATTTCTTTTTGTTCTTCATTTGAATAACGAGTTCGATTAAAAAACTGATTTCCAGTTCTTTTTGGAGTGTGTAATGCAAGGTTGTATCATTGTCTACATTGTTAGCGATATACTTGACAGCATCCCATGTTTTTATTCGTTGTGGTTCGAATGTGAAATGTTCATCGTCTTCTCGATATTTCGAAGAATGCTTGTAGGTGGTGAATAGATTGTATATTCCTGTTGAGAAAGAATACGTTAGGATGTTAAAACTTTGAGTAAAATTTTCCATGTTTAAGACCGAGTAGAGATGATAACGATACAAAATTTTATAATAGGGTTTTATAATATTTTTACAACCAATGAAATGGTTGTACGTATTATACACTAACCAATGATAAGTTGTTATTTTTTTTCACCTTGGCATATATTCGAGTGCTGGGTTACGATTAGATTAGATTATAAAATAACATGCGTACACTAGATGGTTTGAGAAGAGAGAAATAAATAAATTGAAATTTATTATTGTCATGTTGACAAATCTATTTTTATTTGATCACAAACTCTCAGAATTTGAAAGATTTCAGGATAATTTTATTATCTTTTTTAATATGGATACGATTATTTTTAGATCGTTCAAACTAATGTCTACGCAAAAAATTATAATCAATTGTCTAGCGAAGAACATAAAAATTTAAAATCTACATCAGGTTGTGAGATTTTGAAGCTAGTCACACATGTGTTAGATATAGAATCTTTTCAAATCGGAAAGAATTGTTATTATCGTGAAGTGTCGATTTACGATTTACACACATTGAGGGTATACAGTTTTCAAATATATAATGAAGATTTGAAACCTTATTTTAATTTGCGTGAATACGAGCGAATATCAAGTTCGCAATATTCACGGATTAAAATTATATACTAAAAAAACTCCAAACTATTACACACAAGGAGAGGTGATGGAATTTTTAACGATTTTAACAGAAAAAGGTAATTGCGTGATAGGATTTAAAGGTGGTAACTACGAACGAAATTTATGCACGAAACTGAATGTGTTGTGTATTAATTTGGAAAATTTCGGCGCATCCAAGTTGAAACACTATGCCAATAGTATAAATTGGGTGAGAAATGTTGCAGATGACGCCCTAGACCCGAATGCAGTACCCGTGACTGATTCCGTAATAAGTGACTTGTCGTGCAGCCCAGACGATGTGGCAAGTGTACTTCGTCAACTTGATCCAACTAAAGCGTGCGGTCCTGACGGAATCTCATCAAGGATTTTGAAAAATTGCGCTCACGAACTGGCTCCTTCATTAACGAAGCTTTTTAATCATTCCTTGACTCTGGGTTCTTTACCGTCCGATTGGAAGCAGGCAAATGTAGTCCCGATCTTCAAAACTGGCAATCAAACCTTAGCCAACAATTATCGCCCGTGTCACTTACCAGTATAGTCGTTAAAACAATTGAGCGCTTAGTACATAATCACATTATGGCTTTCTTACAAGAACTGAAACTCTTGAGTGACAACCAACATGGGTTTCTACCATCGCACAGCTTCTCCAACTGGTCCATAACTGGTTTTCCGCGCTTGATAAACTTGGAACAGTTGATGCATTGTTTTTAGACTTTGATAAAGCATTTGATAAAGTCTCACACCATCACCTTCTTCACAAGTTACAGCTTTATGAGATAAAAGGTCAGCAGTTTAACTGGATCAGAGATTTTCTCGCGGCTAGGAAACAACGTGTAGTGAAATGTAAGGTGCTTCACATTTCTAGAAAAAGAAACCCAGTCGCACTACCACATGAGTATTCACTTGGTAATACGAACTTACCGGCGGTTACTCAATAGAAACATCTTGGAGTTTGGTTGGAAAGCAGTCTGTCGTGGAACTACCACATCAGTTCCATCTGTAGCAAGGCTAACAAGACTTTGGGCCTAATAAGAAGAACTTTTGGCCTAAAAAATCCCGATGGTATTTCAGTTGCGTTTAACGCGTTGGTCCTACCGATTCTGGAGTATGCTTGTGCAGTCTGGAATCCCTGGCAAGTCAAACACGTCCAAGCTATTGAACGGCTTCAGAGGAGGGCAACTCGTTTGATTTGTGGCTCTGACAAGACATATGTAGAAAGACTGAATGAGACCAAACGGGTCTCACTCGAACTTAGGCGCAAATATCTTTGCCTAGTGCAAATGTATAAAATAATTTTTGGTTACTGTGACATTAATCCAAATAAGTATTTTAATCTGGTAGGTTCTTCACGTACACGTGCAAATCATGACTTTAAAATGCGTCCTAAGTCCTTTCGAACTAACTATTTTAAGTTCTCTTTCTTTAACCATTACATTAATGATTGGAACTCTTTACCTGGATCGGTTATGTCTGTCACTAGTCTGGCCTCGTTTAAACATTCCTTGTTCACTTATTTAAAAAACAGCCCTACCCCGACTGATTTGTGAAATAGTTGTTTTGTGTTTGTGTGTGTGTGTGTGTGTGTGTGTGTTTGTTTGTTTGTTTGTTTGTTTGTTTGTTTGTTTGTTTTCTTTGTTTGTTTTGTTTTTGTTTGGGGTTTTGTGGTTTTGGGGTTTTGGAGTTTTGTTTTTTTTGGGGTTTTTTTGGGGGGTTTTTTTTTGGTTTTTTTGGGGTTTTTTGGGGTTTTTTGTGGGTTTTTTTGTTGTTTTTTTGTTTTTTTGGGGTGTTTGGTTTTTTTTGGGTTTTTTTGTTTTTTTTGTTTTTTTTGTTTTTTTGGGGGTTTTTTTTGTTTGTTTTTTTTGTTTTTGGGGGTTTTGGTTTTGTTTTGTTTTGGTTTTGTTTGTTTGTTTTAGTCTTTTATGTTTTGTTTGTTGTTTTTTGTTTGTTTTAGTCTTTTATGTTTTGTTTTTGTTTTGTTTTTTTGTTTGTTTTCTTGTTGTTTTTTTTTACAAATACTAAGAAAAATTGTATATGCTTAGATTAGTTTGAATGAGAAAGGAGTGCAGCTATTATATGGGAATTTAGTTTCCCCCTGCTGCAATCCGGCTGTCCAAATCATTCCGTTATGCTGTTATGTAAATAATATTATGTTATTAGTGTGTATGGATTGGCAAAGTGATATTAAACATAAGGCATGTTATAATGAAACCTATATATGAAAATGTGTACCCATTTAGTCAAACAGGACATCAATTATTTTAACCATACCCATGTAATGGAAAAGGATGACGATAAATGTGTATATAACTTTAATGATGAAATATATGAATTCTGAAATAATTTTTTTTTATTTGATTTATAAGACATATACACACACCGCGTTCCACTAGCTATGCACAACACAAATAGAATTCATCAGAAAACATCTGTTAATAGGGAAGAAAGCTTTATGTGTAGTGCGATCAGTTCTAACTAATTAACATTCTTTGTTGTTTTCGTCCTACCAACTTAAGGTAGTTGCACTGGCTAATTTTTGTGTTTTTTAGCAATTTTAGAGGGGTTTTATCTTGAGAAGAAATTAAAGAATCATTTTGAATTTTTACACGTTGATGTATTAAATACTCAAGATTCAGAATCAATGAATATTGTAACCTGATACATTCCGTTAATTAGATTATAAGCCAAATACCCCGAGGGCTCAATATAACTAGAAATGATTTTTCTAGACATATATTTATCCTTTTGTAAAAAAGAAAACGGATTCATAAACATTATCTCCATACAAAGAATCACTAGCTTGCAAACTAAAATATTAGAAAATTTGCTGACATTAGATAAATTTTCAAAATTTGGCCAAACACCAACCTGTAAATTCAGAAATACTCAGCATAGACGAGTTTGCAAGCTAGCGTTTGTTCATTGTGCTAGTTAGATAAGTTTCTCCAAATTTCAAGACATTTTGTTCTATATCTACTAAGAAAAATGCGAAAGAGTGCATAATAACCATTTACTTTGTAGTTTTCGCACAAAATCAGGCTGATTTCCTTTCGATTTCGATTGTTTGCTCTTGTCCACAACTGTCCGCCATCTTGTGCAAATATTCCTTACCCTGGGGACCCACAATGGAGCTTTTGAACCAGACCAAGCGGCTTTGTTTGGCATTTGTTTGGTGGTTGCTAGGCGTTGTCAAATACGGATGCGCTTTGGAGGTGTGTCTGGCCAATTGACTTCCGTTACGCTGACCCGAGATGAAAAACGTGGGCTCTAAAATCATTTTCCGTTGGTTATGGCGTCGAGCGAAGCGAGAAAAAAGTTAACGAAGTCTGAAAGAAAGAAGCTGTTGTCAGAAAGAGGTAGAATAGGAGCTGAGACAAGAGGTTTAGGTGTTGGTTCAAGACAAAATTTGGTTCTGCCGGCACAATGGGAAACGGAAAACCATGTTTATCCATCACACGTAGCTCGAAAAGTCATTTCGCCTGGAAAGACTCGCTACCACAACGCGGAGAAAGTTAGGAAGACACTGAAGAAAAGAAAGATGGATCTTTGTGTTAGTGGCGCATCCCACTCATCTGAAGAGCAAAGTGATTCAGACTCACATTCCTACAAGGATTATGTGATCGAGAGTGTGGAGTCTGTGGTGGATTCGGTGGTCGAACGCCATTTGTTTGTTTGTGAATCTAGTGGAATTACCGCTCTCATTGATGACATAAACAGATGTTCACGATGTTCTACCATTGATTGTAGTGGTAAGTGCAACTAACATTTACTGTAAAATAGCCGGTGTGTCTTTTTTGACCTGAAATATATCAATAGGCTGGTTTAATTCTGAAGTAACTGGTATCAAGTTGTGTAAAAAAAACATAACCTTCCAGTGCAATGGCTGCAAATTAAGAAATGTAAATTTCAATGGCTCATCCCTTGTAGAAGGTTCTCGCCGAACTGTTGTTGGGCTGGCACTGGCAGTTGCTTTTGTAGTTACTGGTCATGGGTTTTCAAAGTTCAAAAGAACCCTCAACGATTGTCTTGGCATTCCTGCTTTGTCCAAAAATAGGTATTTTGATGTAATCAAACTGATTCACCCTTGTATATCAGAGATACTCAACAAGATGTGTGAAGAAGAGAAAGAAAAGATGAAAAAAATTGGATGTGAAACCTTGGGAAGCTGGCATAGGGCCGTTGTAACATCTGATGGAGTTTGGCAAACAAGGGGACACTTCAGTAAGAATGGTTCTTTCATCATTAAGAACTATTTAACTGGAGGAATCCTGTGGTTCGGTCACAAATGCATGAAGGGCAATGACAATGATGATTTGTACATGGGAACGTCAAAGTCTATGGAAGGAGCACTTGTAGACGAATGCTACAAGCAGGCTAAGGATGAGGGCTGTGGAATTGAAGTAGTCTGGCAGGATGCTGATTCCAGCTCACAGAAGTCAGTGGAGGATGTATTTGGTGAGGTGCCGAGGCGGGTATTCAAGTGTGGGGCTCATGTGGGAAGGGCTCATGGGAATAATTTAAAGGAACTTGCAAAGTTACAGCAATTCTCTGCTACACAGATAGCAAAACTAAAAACAATGTTTCCAGATGCTGACAAAGTAACCTGTTGGTGTAAACGCCACAGTAAATCGTGTGGTTGCCTCTCGGAACACTTCATTAAACGCTCCAGGATTAACCACTTCTGCTGTCTGCAGCAATGCAAAACAGCAGAGGAGTATGCCAGACGGATGAGGGTTCTTGGAGAGTACCACTGCACCGATGTGCATTCCTGGGAAGGAGGTGAATGTGGATTTCACAGCACAACTATCTGTTCTTGTGGGGAATGTGAAGACAATGAACATCACACTTGTGAGGGGAAAGCGTATACCACCAAGAATGTGCTCAAGTGTCCATTCCACAGGTTAGCCTACCAGACAGAATGTGAGCTCAGAGCCAAAGATGCTGAGGCAGTCATACACCCAGAGATGGGGAGAGGTAATTCCAACCTATGTGAGGCCCATTTCTCAGTCCTGCCTAAGTTCCATGCCAAAGACCAAAATCTACAAAGGTTTGTGCCTAGATTGGTGCTTCATTATTGTTTGTATTGTGAGATGAGAACTGTTCCATAATTATATGTTTGTATAATATGTAGTTGACCCTTCGAATGCTGTATTGGCCCTTTAGTATCTTACTCTGGCTAATGCTAGATGATTCTACTGGACAAGAGAAGACCTCTAGCAGTCAAATGACCTACAATCCTGGACAAAATTGTGTGGACAATGCAAATTTTTAAACGTTAATTATTTACTTTCTTTCTTTTTTTTAACTTGTAGCTAAATAAAACGTTCCTTCCCCTTCCCCAACATCAATGTTGTATTATTCCATGACTAGCCAAAAAAGGCTGATGATTTTGCGCATCAACAATCACCAACATTGACTGGGGTAGGGGGGTAGACCGTATAATTTTGGTTCCAATTAAAATTCTTAATAATAATACAAAAAGCGCGCGCTTTGTCCACGTGTGTTTTGTCCAGGATTGTCTGAAAAATGACTGGAGAAAAATGGACATTTTATGGCCTATTAAATTAGGCAATGAAGCTTGCACATTAAATATGACAAAAAAAAGGCGTCTTATTCAACATATAATTTAAATAATATGGAAAATGGGTTTTCAGCGTACTATTATAGCTTTTTAGTCGGCAATCGCCAGCTGTTACGTGTGAGAAAAATGCATCCGTGGCCATTAAATAATTCATGCAAATATGAGAAGGAAAAAGGCGTCTTATTCAACATATAATTCAAATAATATGGAAAATGGTGTATCAGTGTACTATTATAGATATTAGTTGGCAATCGCCAGTTGTTACGTGTGAGAAAAATGCATACGTGGCATTAAATAATTCATTAATTTCGTCACAAACATCGAATTTTCACAATTAGTGCGCGGAAAAAAACTTAATTGTAGTCAATGGCGAAGAAATTAAATCCTGAGAAAAGGGCCTTGGCTCTTTTCTACAGGGATCAAACAAACATGACTTATCGCCAAATCGCACAGAAATGTAAGATTTCCATGTCTGCAGTTCATAAGATTTGTCTTCCAAAAAAGAAGAGGATTATGTCACAAGAACAAATATCTGGCGTTAGAAAGATTGGACGAGCAAAACGATTGAATAAAAGAATGGGAAGACTATTATTAAGGACATTAGGAAAACTTCAAAAACGTAACATTAACTTCTCCGTTAAAGATCTGATAAAAGAGAGTGGCATCAACCCAGATATTGCTCACCGGAGGTCTATTTCGAGGGTTTTAAACCAACATGGCTACAAACATTTACAGGCCAGGAAAAAAGGACTTTTGAACGAGAACGATAAAAAGATCAGAACACTATACGCGCGGAAGACCAAGAAGTTATTGCAAACGTCTCCAGATTTCTACACTAATCATATTGCATTCTATTTGGATGGTGTATCCTTCGTGCATAAGTACAATCCTTTCAATGTAGCAATGCAACCGAAGACACGTGTATGGCGAAGAATAGGAGAAGGCTTGAATATTACAGCAAAAGGAAGCAAAGAACTAGCTGGGGGGAGACATCTTCACTTAATGGTGGCTATTGGATTTGGGGTGGGGGTCATTTTAAGAGAGCCATATGACAAAATGAATGGTGCTTTTTTTGCGAACTTTCTCAAAGAACATTTCAATTTATGCTTTGGAAAAGCCAGACCTAAAATAAATGGGAAGAGGGTTTTTGTAATGGACAATGACCCATCTCAAACCAGCAAGGTGGCTTTGTTAGCATTAAAAGATATTGAATGTAATCTCCACAGAATACCACCACGGTCTCCTGATTTAAATCCTATTGAAAATATTTTTCACATTGTAAAAAAGCAATTGGAAGACGAGGCACTAAATTTACATATTACAAATGAATCATTTCAAGATTTTCAAGATAGGGTATTCCGTTGTTTGGACAGTTTAGATATAGAAACAATCGATCGCACAATCCTTAGCATGCCCATACGTATTGAAAAAATAATAGCAGGCCGGGGAATAAGACTAAAATACTGAGAAAAAACACCAACCGTATTTTCTACATTTTAAACGTATTTTTTCAACAACTTAATCTTTCAAAAATTGTACATAATAGCTTTGTACACGTAATTTAGACTATTTATTTAAACCAATTACTGAACATTCGTGTATAGCCATGCCAAAACTTCATAATAAACTGACTACTATATGAAAGAGCTGATGTACAACTTTAAAGTCTCGCATATTCAAAATACAAACATGTACAGGCATGACTAATAGCAATGAGTTAGACAGGGGGGAGTAAAAAGGGGGTAGAGGGAGAAAGGGAAAATGAAGAAGGGTAAGAGGGGAAAGAAGTGACGGGATCAAAATAAATCTAACAAGAAGAGGGAAAAGGAAGGAAACTAAAAATATAAAGCAATATGGTAAATAAACGCGGTGAGAGACAGGGCCGTAGGAAGATTTTTCAGGTTAGAGGGGCTTGTTGGGCGCCGAAGGCGCGAGAACCCTCGAGGGGGTCTGGGAGCATGCCACCCCGGAAAATATTTCATTTTCTCACTCTCTGAAACGTGATTTCCTGCATTTTGAGGTCAGTTTTACAACAAAATATTAGTTTTACAACAGAAAAATCGTGCTTTGACGTCGAATTTGTAGGGGGACTCAGCCCTCTGCTTCCGGCGAATAGGGGGTACCAGTCCCCCCTCCCCCGCACCCCCTGCTTTCTACAGCCATGTTATAAAAATACAAAGTCAAAGAAAATGTATGTAATCAAGTGTACGTAAATAAAAGGAAATAAGTCGCAAACAAGGCGAAAGAGAACACTGAAGTACTACAAATGTCAACGAATTAGCACTGACTGTTTTGTGATAGAGGATTTTACTTGGCTTGCATACCTTTTCTTATATTCTATCTATTTAGCATGCATAAATATTATGCAAATTATCTCACACAGTACACAGTTGTGCAACGTTAAATTAAAATAAAATTATGTATACTTCTTTTATATTATCGGTGCACAACTGTGTACCGTCTGATTTTCGGTATATCGGCTCTATCACTGTGATAAACAATGATCGGAAATACAACAAGCGTATGCAGGTCAAATAAAGTCCTTGATGTTCGGACTATAGTCGTTCATTTGATTTCACATAACTTTGAAAAAGCCTCACAGATATCGATTACAAGATATAGTAAACCTCTTGCGACTAAGCATAAACATCGTTAGCATTGTGTCAAATCTAGTGTTGTGGGAAAATTAGTTCTGCAAAGCAGTGTGGACACGACGGGGTATTTACTTGCTCTTCCTCACCAATCGGAGCATGCAAGGAAAACACTTTCCATCGAACATTCATCATTTCCGTTTCTCTGTCATCTAACATACCACCACGAACGAAGACAATTTCTTCCTTTGCCGTACAAAATATGGGAGTATCACGCGAGAAAGAAATGTCTTGCGTGTAGTGCGTTTTCGGAGCCGGTAAATGGACCAACTGACCTTCCAACAATAAAAGTAAATCATGCCAGGGAATGATCTGACTCGACCAACGAAAATCATTCAGGAATATAAGTTCCGCCGTTTCTGCTCCAATCCACGCAAACGTAGTCGTGGCGGGATTTGAAAATGTGCAATACACCAGGCTCAATGGATTCAACAAAAATGTTTTGCCACAATTTGCAGGGCCTTTTAAGTAGAGATTGCGGTATTTCCCTCTTCCTTTTTCAAATAATGTACGCACAGCTTCTGCAAAATTATCTGATGATATTCCATTCCTGGCAAGAATATCTATCGCCATAACAAGCCAGCACCCATTACACCCTTCAACACATTCTTCACCCAACTTTTGGTACAAAATTTCTATTCTTGTTAATTTTGACCGTTCGAGCTTTTTTTCCGCTTCCTCCATTTCCCATCCTACCGCTAGAGCCTCCGCCACTTCTTTGCCACCGCGGTTGGAAATGAACTCCGCTAAATCTGTCTTGCCCTCTTTTTTTTGTTGATTAGCAAGAACCAGAAGTTCCAACCGCGTTTTTATTCGCTTTGAAACCGCAACCTGTGAAACATCAAAAATACTTAAGCCTTTTCGCTTATGTTGACGGCCACTGGGTTGAAAAGTTCCTGCCAAATCATTCGTTTGGACAGCCAGACTTGCGTTGGTAGTAACTGGATAATCAGAATTGGTAAGGTCGGGATGATTTTCCGATCGAAAATACTGGTCATCATCCTTGGTGGTGTAGCGCCAGGCAGAATAGTAATTGGGATGTACACCACTGAAGTTGACTTTTATCCCATGTGTTTGCTCGAGGTAATTTCTTATCTTCAACCATCTGCGACGAAAATTGAGTTTTACGGCCATATGGTAGTGTACCCCACCGCCAGTGTGAGGTTCCATACAACAAACCCATTGCAATACAATACATGCACATCAGAAGTTGAACAAGGATCTGCATTTTGAAATGCTTCGAGCACTAATGTGGAGAAAACGTCTCGTGTTGGCACCAATAAAAGGTCGGCTTTACTGTAGGTAATTAAATATACCAATCTCGCATTTCTTGGCTGTAAATTCTGAAGTTGTTCTCTCTCTGCAATAGTATCGTCGTGTTCTTCATCTTCTCCTTGACTTAAACAAAACTCGTTGTCAACCATAGTGCAATTAACAAGCATTTTGGTTTTGCGTGAATATTTTATGAACTACGACAAGAGATACGGTGCTTTTACGAATTTTCCATTTGTCTTGCTATCGTAATGGGAGATTCGTAAATAATAGAAGAAAAAAAGAAATCCCCCAAGGTATACCCTTATTCTTTCTCATATTTGAATAGATCATTTACAACACCAAACCAATGAAGGACAGACAATTAATAGAATTCAAGAAATTGAATTGATTTTATTGACGGCAAATATTGCATTGAGTGATGTATTTAAAGCTTGTGCTCTGATTACTCGCTTTTTGTGTTAAGTAGTTATAATTTGAGTGAAAAAATTACGTAATTTGTCCCAAATAATTTTTCAGACAATCCTGGACAAAATTGTGTGGACAATGCAAATTTTTAAACGTCAATTATTTACTTTCTTTTTTTTAACTTGTAGCTAAATAAAACGTTCCTTCCCCTTCCCCAACATCAATGTTGTATTATTCCATGACTAGCCAAAAAAGGCTGATGATTTTGCGCATCAACAATCACCAACATTGACTGGGGGAGGGGGGTAGACCGTATAATTTTGGTTCCAATTAAAATTCTTAATAATAATACAAAAAGCGCGCGCTTTGTCCAAGTGTGCTTTGTCCAGGATTGTAGACACTGCTCGACAGCTGGTTGTAAATCTGTGTTCACTCAGACTCATACAAAAATCTGTTTGAGTAATTATTTTTGTAATTATACGTATATATATATATATATATATATATATATATATGATTGTATATGTATATGTATATGTGTGTGTGTATATATAGTACATATATATATGTAATTGTATATATATATATATATTTAGTGTGTTGGTGAAATTATGACAATTAATATTTGTAAGACCAACTGAGACCAGTTGCAAAAAGGCCTACATGGCCCAGTTGGTAATGGCACTGGCCTAGTTTCCAAGGGTTGTGGGTTCGATTCCCATCATAGTTACATTTTGTGCAACTGGTCCCTGTTGGTCTTACAAATAATTGACAATCGTAATTTCACCAACACACTTTCCCAAACATGTAATTGAGTGTAAATGCCAATCTTAATCTCTATACATGTATATCATTGCAGGTTACACTACATAACGTCAACAAATTGTGGTCTTGTTCAAGGGAACATGACATGGTGCTTCGAAAACCGTGGTGAAGAGTACGACTGGATTGTTGACCTTTACGAGCGTTTGAATTTACCTATACTTCCAACTGTTGTCAGTGCTCTCAGGAAAGTTACAGCAGAACGGATGGCTGATTTGAGGAAGAGGAAGACAGAAGAGTCAAAACGAAAGAGGATCTCACAAAAAGTTGCAAGATCAGAGGAACAAGAGGAGCGTAAGCGATGGGGCAAACGACAGGCGATCCAGCATTCGTATGGTGATGAAGACTTACACAATGATGTGGAAGAGGCAGATGGAGACAAGGGAACAAAAGAGGCTGAAGAGAGTGGGATGAAGTGTCGGTGTGGATCTTCAAGTCATAAGCGGACTTCTCATCGTTTGTGTCCACTAAATAAGAAGAATTCAGAATCGACTGTATGATATGAGAGGGTTTTTACTGTTGAATTGTTACAGTAAAATTAATGATAATTATACTGTTGTGGCAATAGAAGCATTCCTAAAATATTTTTGCCATTCATTTGCTATGTTTGACCAATTCATTTGATGAAAATTATTGCTAACTTCCTGTTTTGAATTTGATTCGTTTCTGGTTTTTAAACAACCAATGAGAAAAAGGATTATTTGCCAAACAAATTCAAAACAGGAAGTTGTTAACGAATCTTATCAAATTAATTGGTCACTTGAGGAATATATTGCAATAATATTTTATGGAATGCTTCTATTGCCACGATAGTAATTCTCATTAATTTTACACCTCTATTCTGCAAAATGTGATAAATGTAGTGTATGCAAGGCAGTATTAAAATACAAATCGAAATACTGAAAGGTTGGTGTGCAGTACTGCCGAAATATATGAAAATGTTCTAGTTTCGAATACAACTGATGAAAATAGAAGAGGAAAGCTTACCATCTTGAAAGAGTATCACAAAATTAGTTTGTAAATAAAGATGTAAATATTATATGGACACATGCATAGAACGGACTGGAGATCGCCTTTAATTATGTTTATACTTAGAAGTAACAGAAACCATATACATTTTATTTAATAAATTTTATTTCTTTTTTTTTCCCTTTACTGGGCCACTTTGCCTGGTGAAGATCACCAATATTGACTTTGTACACCTAAAAAGAAATTCAAAATATATAAATATTAATAAATAAATATAATATATAATATAAGCTAACAATTTTTTATAAACTTACGCCTGCATGGGTTGGATTGGCTTGATCCACCACGTCATCAGGGAAGATCTCCCTGACGATAGCCTTCAGGGTGGAAGGGTACACATATGTGGGCCCACTAACTCTCGCTTCTGCCCCCAATTTCTTTCCACTACCAAACTGCAAAATAAGGCTAAATTATGATCTATTATAATATAAGGTAGTGACAGAATTGCGCACAAAGCGAGAAGACAGCAAAATGTAAACTTGGCGCGAAATATTACATTTGACGTGCGCGCATTAGCGCATATATTATACATTGTATTCTCGAAATTATGTGCGCAGAAGAAATAAATAGTCCAATTCAGATAATTTTCAGCAAAACAAAATAAAGTTTAACTTACCCAGAGAAGACACCACAAATATTTGTAGATGCGTGCCCTCGCATCGCACGCCTTCTCCTCTCGTTTCAGCTTTGCGTCCGCCAAAATACGGACAAGCCCTTCTGGTGCTCTGCCGTACCTGAAACAGATACGAAAGCGGATTACTTGGAAAGAGCTACAAAATATATCAAATAAGTGAACAACATACCAAAATACATACCCGTTCCTTTCAAACTCGGCGTTGAAAGCCATGAACGCGGCCTCGCGTCTTGCCGAATGGAGTTGTTCCGCCATTTGTGTTATTATTAACATGGTCGCTGACCAGAATTGCGCGTGCTCGGTCATGCGGTTAGCAACCGACCCAGCCCTTTGACGCGTTCCACAGGTCCAACTTCCATTAAACTAGTCATTTTCCGAATCGTCTAGCGAAGTTTGGACAAACAATTGGGGAGAAATAATATTTTTTTTCAATATTAGATGCAATAAAGTATTATATACCAAAAGATGGGGGCAATCTAAGAACCAAACATTAGCTGGTGCAACTACCTTAATCTAATCTTAATCTTACACTTGTGTTTATATTGATTTACACCCACAGAGCGCTCAAGGTCCAATGTGACGCATATGGTATTTACACCCTAATATGGTTATGACTTTAACGATAAAATATATGAATTCTGAAATAAATTAATTTTTTTATTTATAAGACATATACACACCCGCATTCCACTAGTTATAATAAACACAAATATAATTCCCCAGAAAAAACATCTGTTGATAAGGAAGAAAGTTCACCCACAGAGTGCTCAAGGTCCAATATGACGCATATGGTGTTTTACACCTTAAATTTAGCTAGAGTGTTCAAGGTCACACATGTGACGCACATGTACATGCACAAGGTCCAATGTGTCGCATGTCCACCACTTACAACCAAATTTGGTTATGAATGTAAATGTACTCCAAGGTCAACCATGTGATGTCCACATGATGTGACGCACACATGTTCTTTTTACATCCAAATTTGGACTATAGAGCGATTATAAAATCGATGTATTAGTGTATACAACCAGAGTGATAATACAGACGATAGGAAAAATAAAGAAAATGAATACGAACAACAATGACACGAAGTTGGAACAGAGGTGGAAGGCATATTGGATGGAGTATGAGAAAAAATATATTAAAGACATCTCAAAAAATCACTATGGTGGTGGAGTGGTCACCGTGGAGAGGGACAGAGTTTGGTGTCCCGACTACCAAGCCCGATTCCCGATGGAGCGGGAAATTGTAGATGTGGGTTCGTCCCGCGTTCGGCGGACAGAAACGCAAACAACTTTGGAGAGATTTACGCTGAGCAGGTGAAGGCGAGGAGCTTCCCACTGAGGCATCGGGAATGGGGGAGAAAGACACTCTGCGGTCGTCCGGGGTAAAAGAAAAAAACATTTTTTAAAAGACAAACATTTAATTTTATATATAAAAAAACATTTAATTTCATTATTTAATTTCAAATTTTTTTATCATGTAAATACATACATACATACATACAGGTCGACCGCAGTCGGAGGAGCCGAAGGCCCCTCTTTCGTTTAGCTGCTACCCTAAGGCAGGGGTGGGTGCCACTCCTATCCCAGATGGTGTTGATTTTGCGGAGGGAGGAAAACCGGAGAACCCAGTGAAAAACCCACGGAGCACAGGAGAGACCAACTAAACTCTACTCACATGGTCCAAGCTCGAGAACGGGCTGTTCCCAAATGGTCACCCATCTAAGTACTAACCCCGTCCAACCGGGCTTAACTATTGGAGAGAGGCAGCGCACTAACAGCACGCACCACCCGTGCTCCCCTCAGGAAATTTCTATCAGGAAACGTGCTATCATGTAAATAGGACATTTTTTTAAATGAATACAATTGTTTTATCAACGGGCTGTGTGTTTTTAGTTATTGTCTTGTTGAAACCCGTGATTTGTTCGATTGACGCAGTGACTGTCTTGTGTATCATGCCATAATTCAATACGATCTTTTTCACTATAAAATTCATATGAATAGCACCAGTTACAAAAAACGAGGTTGATCATACAAATTTCACATTTAAACAGGCGTTGTTGTTGAGATTTTATTTCGAGTTTACATCTCAGACATTTTATTTTAAAACTCCCCTTTGGATTGCATAAAATCAAACTTCTACTTTGTTTTGCGTCCATTTGTGATTTGCGATCATTTGATCATGCGCTTTTATACATAGACGAAAAAAGAAAAGAAATGAAAGAAATATATATAAGAAATCTAATATTGTATGAAAAATGCATTATTTTGTGGCGGGATAAATTGGGTATTGAGAATTTTCAGAATGATCAGTGACATACATAATAAAAGGCGTGAGAAATTGTACGATTTAGTATCGATAGTCAACATGAGTCACAAGGTTTTTATGCTGAGGAAGAAGGACGGAAATGTTGCGATATTAGCGAAAAAGTGTTTACTACAGCAAACCCTAGAAGAAGTAAACGAATACAAACTGCTGAAGGTCAATGTTAAAAAAAATTCCAGTATTGCAAGGGGGTTTAGCGGTCATCACGAGTTCACTTGAACGAAAGATAGTTTATTATTTATGGAAATTGGATAGTATAGAAAAATTGGCAGCAATTCAAGCGAAATACAAAAGACCGAATGATTATGTATATCATATTAATACAAACTTGATATCATTATATGAAGAAGACACTAGTGTACGTATTCAAATTACGATTAATTATTTTCCTGTATATGATGCAAATACGCAAACGTGGTGTCTTCCTAAGTTAAAATGTAATGATATTCAGAATAAATGTCGGGATAATCATACTAGATTTAATTTAGATTGTTTAAATTGTGACATACAAAACAATATGTATAGCGTTGTTCGCGAGATGACTGCTGCTGTTAAATTCGATATGAAATATACAGTGTACAATTGGAGAAAATCTAATAAAGAAGTAGACGAAAACACGAAAATTATGTCTACAAACGAACTATCCCATTGTTTGTATACTCATTTCTGGCAATTTAGTAAAATTAGGCGTGAAATAGTTGAACAATACATGTGTGGCCTAATCAGTGTACATGTGACAAAATAATGAGCTTATCTTATCGAATAGAAAAATAAAAAAATTATTATTGTAAAAAAATAAAATAAAATACACGGTAGTTTGATGAATCAATTTATTAAAATAATTATAAAAAATGAAAAATTGTGTTTTCACGATGTAAATAAAGCTGTTTTCCCCCCTGATAAAGTCAATTATGGTGCTCATAGTAATATTTATATTTTTCGAGACTAGTTGGGAGAAAGGTGTAATTTTAACTGTGGATGAAACGTCGCGAGCAATAACGCGAAATTCTGATAAATCATTTCAGTTGTCTCTTACAAAAAATTCTGTGGATTGGGAAAAACGAAAAATAATACACGAGATCGATATTAATTTGGTAAAAAATATAAAAGACGAACATTCTGATGCATTATCGTTTGGTATTGTTTGTGTTAAAAAAGATGTTTTCTCATCCTGCATCGATCATACGTAATAAAAAATATTGGGCGCACCAGGATTTACAGCTTATAAATGAATCTGAGTCAAATATGATAAACCAAGAGACTGGGGAATTTTATGAGATATCCGAGGATTAAATGTTCAGGTTATGCGGATCAGAAATACAACACCCTTCTTCCAAGCACACATATTATATTTACAAATTTGTTTATTGAAATGTCGACAAACTTGTTTTTCATCGCTACCATCCACTATGGATGATCTAGAGAAAATGTTAATTGAGAACAGTGGGGAGAAGAACATTATTGTTACGAACGAATTATTGTCTTTATTAGTATGTATGATACACGATTACGATACCTTTATAGATGTAATAACAAAAAAATGCGTATGTAGTGGAATTGTTAGATTGCTGTACGTGTCATAAAATGAAAGATTGTCTTGTAAGAAGTTTTTATATTTAAAAATAAAAATTTATTTTTTTTAAATATAAATACACCATGTCTCGATTTTTTTTTTCGATTGTGTTTTACAACGTGGTTGAGCAATGTTATATTTCAAACTGGTCTTGCAATCAAACGTCTCTTGATACAGAACATTTTTTTGACGTGTCAGAAATTGTACAAAAAATACATGAAGAAAATTACGAATTGATAACACAATGGTGCGATGCTCATGAAAAAAAAGATATTTTGTTTTACACTTTAAGAAACAAAGAATTTAAACCGTTTGAGAATAACGGGAGGTGTTTATTATTTTTAAGCTATTTTTTATAATATTATTTAAAAAAACGGTGTAACAACGTTTTCATGTAAGAAGTATAAAAACGAAGTTATGGCAAAAACTCGATTAATTTTTCGTCGCTTAAGATAATTCAATTGCGCGATGTGTATATATATGGGGCGATTCTCAACCAACACCATCATCATTTTCACTCTTTCATCTACGAGTTAGTCTTACAATTTTATCATGAGTGGGAATAAACCAAAAGTTGAACCAAAAGTCTACGTGGCAGCACCAATAGACAACTACCGCATCCTTGCAATGTATAAGGATCTTAGTCAGAAATGTATTTACCACAACAAGCTGACCAGAAAATCTGTGTTGGGTAAATCCTACCCAACAAGTAAAACCTGGGAAAAGTGTTTGTTGAACACAAGGTTTGAGATGAGTTTCGATCATCTTTCTTCTTTCATTTCGTTTTTAAAAAAGGGAAATTGAACAAACTATCCCCTGAGCAAGAGTTCTTCATACTGGGTGAAGAAAAAACCAAATGGAAAAAAATACCACAACGACTGGTAATCCTAAGCAATGAGTGGAACGGTTGGACCCTTCGATACCAAAAAAAACCGATCAAATAAATCCCCGACACAGACATGGTGTTTGATGATGAGTGTACCGAAGATATGGGTACATTCTCTAACAACAACAACAACCTACTTGACGACAAAATGGAAGAGAGCGAGAACGATTGGGTGGATGAATTCGCACAATTCTTTATTAAAAGATATGACGACATCAACTTCATGTTGACAGGGCTTCGAAGTTATCACGCAGCCGTCGACAGCACGACAAAAACAAAACCGTCAAAAAAGGTGTAAAAAGACCTCTTGACGAGGGCAATGAAATCATCGAGGTGAGTGGTGCAAAGACGATAAAATTGGGTGTGATTAACGATTGTGCATTATTATAATTTTTTCAAATTGTAAAATCTAGTGGCGAACCTATGCTGGAATGTATTTAGTAAAATCTAGTGGCGAACCTATGCTGGAATGTATTTATAAGTATAACAAATGGATAAATGGTCAGTTGTGCCCTGATCAACAATATGATTTTATTCGTTTATATCTGATACGTTTCCGAAAAAAATACAATGTGACGAAGGAACAGAATTTCAAGATATTCGTAAATCCATTAGTAAAAAGTATGGATTTACTGTTTTTCACACATATAATCGTGAAATAAAAGCGTCACACGTCGAACGAGTCATTCAAACCCTAAAAACAATGGTAAGAAGAGTATTGACTTTGGTTGATGATTTCAATTACGAACAGTTTTACCGACTATTCTTGAACGCTATAATAATTCTCCCCATAAAAGTTTATTTGGATTGACACCGCATAATGTTTACAAAAAAAAAAGTAAAAATGAAAAAATATAAAATTCTTCAACGTTTGGTTAATTATCCTGTACCCACTAAAAGTATTTTAAAAAAAGGTACGTGTGTACGAATTGCACGAGCAAAAATAAATATATTTGAAAAATCAAGTTTAAGACGTTGGACGAACGAAATTTTTACTGTTGAAAAAGTATACATCACGGATCCTGTTACTTATCAGATAAAAGACGACGACGGCGAAATAATACAAGGAATATTCTATCGTGAGGAATTACAAGCGATAACATGAATATTCATATTGTTAGTAACGCAATTTCGAAAAACGGAAAAGAAAATTATGGAAACGAATTTGAGATGCTCCTCATACAACCCATCGATGCTATAAACCAAGATAAATTTATTGAAATTTTGCAAGTGTGTTACCCTTTAACGACTAAAAATATTACTCGTGACTCTTGTTGGTACTCGCTTGAAATTGAGTATAGCAATTTTAAAAGAGATAAAGATGAAAAAGTTTTAGCTGGAAAAATATTATTTGAGACGGGGGAAACAAATTATTCCCGAACGTGAACTGGGGACACGAGCGCTGAGTTGTTAACCACTGTACCCATTCAACGAGAAGGACAAGGGAGTGGTTCGTTGTTTTGCACCTATTAAAAGTCAAACGAAATTTTAAAAATCGATTATATCATCGTTTCATATCTCATTGCGAGGAGTCACGGGTGCACTGATACCGTTTGATTCTGGAACTGTTAGTATTGACGCGATACATAATGCTCAAAATAGAATTAGTTGAAGAAAGAGGATTGCTTAACATTAAAAAATATGATGTGTCTTATCCATTTTCCTTTTACGTTGGATCAACTACAGATAAAAAAATATATTGGAATTTAAATTCGTTTGAATGTAAAAACATTAAAAATTCTTTTCGACTTTTTTATTCGAGAAAATTAGATTTTTCAGGGTTTACACAAAAGGATGAAGTAAAACAAATCGTTGGAGGTAAATTAACAAATCAAGAAAACATTGCCGTTCAAGCTGATATTAATGCGAAACAATGTTTTTTGTTTCGAAAAAGACTTTTATTTTATCTAAATGAAAGAAATCAAAATAATAATTTTAATTCTGATAAAAAAGAACTACCACGATTTCTAATTAAAAGTGAAGACCAAGCTGAAAAGGCTAGGCTATTCAATTGATACTATCGTATGATGGTGATACAGCAACAAAATTAAAAGACGAAGAAATTACATTTTACTTAAACTTATTTGAGGAAAAAATGAGCTTGACAGAAAAAGATTATTTAGAGTTACTGCATGGAAAATGTTGTGGAAAAGTACATTAGAATACAAAATGTTATATGATTGAAACTAAGGACGGGAAACAATCTACACAGGAAGAAATATTAATAAAAGGCAATGTTGGGTTACCAACCAACTTGAATCCTGAATGCACTAGAGCAACAGTAAAAGAAATCCGTCAAAAAAAAAGAAAGTGTGAAATTGATCCATCGGTATATCGTGTTTTAACAAGACAATAATAATGAAAAGACATTATAGAAGATGAAATAAAAAAAATAAAATAAAACGTTTTTTTTAACAAAACCACGTAATTGGAACAAAAGAATGAAAAAAAGACAAAAGGGTGGTGCGCTTGGTGTTGGTATGGCGCTTGGAATGTTTTTACCACAAGTTTTGGGAACGTTGGGAAATATTTTGAAAGTAAACGTATAAAAAAGTAATAATATTGTTTTGAAAAAAACCCCAGATGAAATAAATTTATTAAGAAAATTTATATTTGTGTTTTTGTTTTTTTTGTTATATACTTTAAAAGGATATAAAATAGAAAGTGATTTTAACAAACTAATTCAATTGTGTTCGTCTCGTTACACGTAAACGTGCAAGATCGATTTGTAACCATCTTTTTTTAAAAAAAAAGATTAGTCATGAATGATCAGAAAGAAGTTAAAAAGCACAATAATGTATTTACATCGCCTTTAGAATTATTAACTTCGTCTCCGTACAACGAAACATTTACGGAAAACCGTGTGTACTCTGCACGCTACTCCAAAAAACCCATTGTCTGACAATGATATATTTACACACAACGGTGATGCTTTTGGGCTTATAAAATCAAGTGATGCTAAGTTGTCTTCAAACGTTAAAGTTGCTTTAGCAAATGGAAATGATATTCCGGCGGATATGAATTGTACTCCTTGTCCCCTCCCACTTCGTTTAATGTCGTTAGTTACACGAGCAGATAATTTGGCAAACTATAATTCATGGGTAAAGTTTTTGACACGAGAGGTACCCACCGATTATGAACATTCAAAAGAATTAAATATGGCCATACTCGACACACCCGGTCATTACGATAGCATAGCAGATGTTGGAGATGGGGTGGGGGTTTGCTAAATAACGGTGCCAGAGAAAGATGTGTTGTGTTCGCTCAAAGTACTAATCAATACTTGATCGATGACCTAGACATCGCGTGTTTTGGCGATTCTGGGGGGGAAATGTATATTCCCACTGCATTTAGATTGGATCTGGAATTGATAAGTACCAATAATACAATAATTTTTATGGGTGCAAATATTCGAAATGGCCCCATAGCCGATGCTCGTTTCCACTTAAACGATCTACAATTAATATTTCCCGTTTTTAAACCAAATCAGCAGTTATCGCAAGCACTAAATCTAGCATTGGCAAATAACAAAGAAGAATGTAAATATTATACAACGGATTTTAGATGTGTTACTGAAACGATAAATGCCAGTAGAAGACAACATCAAGTAACAGATATTTTTAATGGTAGCGTTCCATCGCGAATGTTCATTTTATATTCAAGGTAAAATAATTATAATTGAACTTGTACTTCAAACACCTATCGTCTTCAATACGAAAATATTTCACTTTGTCAAATCACCGTAAACAACGCGCAGGTTGGTGAAGTAATAAAAAATTCAAAAGACGCCTATGCACAGTTAAGATATGTGCGAGATGCCATTTACATATTCAGAGTTTGAAGCTCAACACGGTATTATCCCATACGACCGATCACCGTCAAGAGATAGTCATATTGAAGTTTTACCGATCAGACCAAACGATACAGTTAGTTGCAAACTAGAATTCTCTGCGAATACACCTGCAGGAACTTTATTGTTTATTGGTGAATTTAGAAATCAGTTGTGTATTGGTCTGGAAACACCCGCAAGAAGATTATTCAGTAATTAAAAAATGCCAAAAAATACAGAATGTAAAAAAAAAGAACAACATATCACTATAAAAACATAAAGTCTCTAGCAATCGATCCGCATTTACCATTACACCGTGAACTCCGTTAGAATCTATCCAGCAATCTCAAAATACGCATAATAATAATAAAATGGAAAATCAGTGCAAAGGCGAACAAAATTTATCAAATAATGAGAATATAAAAATAGAACAAGAAGATCATGAAAGCGAAAATAATAATAAAAAGAGAAAACATGAAGAAGATGAAGATGATGATGAAGAAGAAGAAGAAGAAAACGAAACGCGACGAATTATAGAAAGTTTGTTATTAAATAAAATTTTTAAAAAAATAAAAAAGGAGCTTTACCCCAGATTAAAGTATTTCTAAAAGCAGACATGCAAGAAAAAATAAAATTGCTAAAACCTGATATAATCAAACACTTGCAACTTTTAGCAAAAAATATTATAAACTCAAATTATTCCCATTCGTGTCTCTCAAGACGATAACCGATTTACTTAAAAAGATTGCAAGTAACAAAATGAAACCATACAATCTGAAATTGTTGTTAACCGAAGATTTACGATTAGCTCAGTGTTTTGAAAGAGCTTAAAAATGGGGGAAAACATCAATAAACTTCAACTTGTCGACCCTGCTAAAATCAATGAATTGTTGGAAATTATTAAAACTGAAAGTGTGGGGAAAACCCCTACTCAAAGCCAGTTTAAATCCCGACAAATTTAAACTTTTAGAAAGTAAAAAATCAATGGAAAAAAACTTTGGAAGTAATAAATCGCAACAACAAAAAACTAATTAATGCAATGATTGATTTTTTAAAAAAACAACAAAATTATACACAAATTAATGAAGAGGAAACGGATGAGGAAAACGAAGAGGAGCAAGAAAAACAAAGAGAGATTCGTCAAGTAAGAGAAACGTTACTACAAAAAATTCATAATTTCCAGAAGTTTATAAGAGAACAAAAAATAAAGAGAGAAGAAGGAGGAAGTTTTAAAATTAAAGGTACTACGGTCAAAGTAAATCTCGAGGATTTAATCTACGATTTGACACACACAACACGAGTAAACCCTAATCATATAATTTAACCTCCTCACAACATTTACGAGCTTTAAAAGAATTAAAAAAACAACAATCTTCCTGCCAGCTACATTCGAAACACAAAATTAAAAAGTATTCATCAAGCAGAATTCCTATAAGAGATACTAAAGTTTTAGAAGAATTTATTCTGAATACACAGACTAAAAAGAAAAAAATGGTTTCGTTTCATTGTTTTCTCAATAAATTTTTAAATACAGATGTTAATAAAATTGGATTTAACAACAAGTATTTAAAACATTTTTTCTTGGGACATTTCCTGCCAATATTAATCCGAAAAAACTCTTTTCCACATGTTGTTGGGTATGGAATACGGACGAAGATAACAAAAGCGGTAGACATTGGGTTGCCTGTTTTGGGTAGACAATCAAAATTTTTATTTTTTTGATAGTTTTGCAAAACAAACAGCATTTTAAATCGTACATACTGGGAAAAATTTGCATCAGACAATAATCTTAAGTTTATAAATGTTGTAAAATCATTTTTATGAAAAAAATAAAATATTAAATAAAGACACACGTTATTTACCAAAAGTCAAACAACAGTGTAAAAAAATTATTTTTAAACGAAATATTTTTAAAAATAGCGTCCTTTAAACAATACGGTAATTTAATTTAAAATATATAAGAAAAAATGTAAAGAACCCAAAACAAACAGTCAAATTTGTTGTAATTTTATTTCTGCATTTTTGTAAAAAAATTATTTATTTTATTTTATTTATTTATTTTTTTTATTTTTTTTAATAAAATATGTATTACAATATATATGCTTTTTTTTATACATCATACACTATTGTAGATTCATCAGGAAAGATATGTGTTCTAAGTCTAGTATTACTTTTCCCAAATGAAGAACCATCAATACTAAATACCCATATTCATTTTCGTTTATTTCACGCATCACCTTACTAAATACCTCAGAATTTATTTTACGGTTACTAGCAACCAATTGCGTGTTTCTATGATCTGTCAAGTTCCTAAACATAACATGATATTGGTTGGCTGTTCACCCTAGCGTTTCGTAATTTACCATTTCCATACATTAGATTTTGGCAGACAAAAATTACACTCATATTATGATGATGACTATTTCTCGAGGCAATATTGTCTAAATTCGTTATATTTTGTTTGGACGTAGCTACAACTATTAAGTCGTCTAATATAATCAAACTGCTATCACCTAAATGAGGTTTCAAATCTGAAATCGACGGTATTCCTTTGGAACAGTTAATAAATTCAATATGTTTTAATGTTGAACGATTTTGATTTTCATGGACCGGTCTTTATCCGATCATAAATAGGTTGATAAATTGTATACAAATACACAACTCTTGTCGGTACTGGTTTTATCAATTTAAAAATCCAATGCGTTTTTCCACATTGTGTCGGTCCACAAAGTGTTAACATAAACGGGTGTTGAAAAGGTAGTACAACCAATCTCATTTCGTCAGCCTAAACAAATTGTTAAAAGAAAAAAAAACTTAACCCAAATAACCGTATGGAACGCTTGTAAAATCCTGTTGCACGAGTCGTTTATCGAAAGTAAACGAAAAAGATTTTTCTTCGTCACACACTAAAAGCTGTTGTCGGTTGTTACGTGTTATCCTATTTTTATACTTAACGTTAATAATTTGATTTCGATCGGTAACACAAGAAGATAAGGAAGTTAAATTTAACTGATTACAAACATCTCCTTCTAGAGAAAACCCTTTAACATGTACAACTTGTGGGTTTGATATGCTTAGTTAGCATTTTGGACCTGTCGAACAAAACAAAGTAATCCAATCACCTTTGTCCAATTCATTGGTTAAATCGCCTAAAAAATTACCTGTTTTTACTTCGTTGTAATTCGACTCGTCACACTCGTATATCACGGAATCCGTATCAAAATATAAAACGCGTTTACCGAGTTTATCGATTAACTCAAAAAGTTTAAGACGTGCATACGCTGTCACAAAACTTGCAATAATTACATTTCGATTGTTTAATGGGGTCGTCGCAGCTTCTTTTTTTGTACGTACACCTAACAACATCCTCGGAAAGAAAATCTAAACCTGCAACTTCCTTACTCTCGTCATTTGCTAAACTCAACAACTCGTCATAATCGTTTATGAATTCAACAACAGTATTTTCATTTTGAGCTAGTTTACCCCATAGAGCATTTAGTGATGTTTTTGACAGTACAAAGACCTGGATTTTTTTTATATTTTGTTTATCCAAGAAAATTCCTTCGTGTTCCTCATATTCCTTAATATATAATCGTTCAACTTTGTCTCGTCAACCTTATTTAAACGGCTACTTATTTTTAAAAAATTATCAATATAACCACCAAAAATTTTCTCCTTACGTTTATAGTCGTATATTTCGATTACGTCAACCACCTCATAACCCTTCTCTATCGCTATATTGATCTCTACATTCGTCCACGTACCAATAAGCATACATTGATCCCTACTGTGATTACATTGCACACATTTCCCTTTTGCACACGCAAAACAAAACGGAAATAATAATTTACCGTTCACACGAACAGGTAATACTGCAAAATATAAATCTTGTGGTGGTAAAATACAACATTTTATTAATCCAAACACATTACTTAATAAAACCGAATTACATTCTTGTCCCAATAAAATCGTAGGATGACCAACAGGAAATTATTTTGTTTTTTTGCACAAACGGGTATTAAGATGTAAAATCGGCATAACAAATTCGCGAATCAAGATCGGCCTGTTTATATAAACAAAGAGGTGACACGCGACCGCCGTACAGACTGTCACGTGGTTCCAAGGGTAAATGAACGCTTAATTCGTATTTTTTCCCGTCTAATTGCTTCTTCAAGTACTTTGACATCATCCGGTAATCACACTCCCACATTTCAACAACTTCGTAATTTTCAGATTTTAATAAATGTGAAAACGTTTTGTCCGTTTGTGCAACCTTCCAAACTTCTCGTTTAATACTGTATTGTAATCGTTTTCGTTAAAATATTTTTTGCAGCCATAATAGAAACAGCCATATAATTGAAATACCGTATTATTATTTGCACAAAATCCGTCAACATATCGATCTAAAATCTTTCTTTCACCACCACGTGACATTTTATACTCAAGACCACCCACCAACATTGTATCAATATCGCTTAAGCAACACAACGCTAATAAGCTCTGATTGACTCTACCTCTATATCCAGTTGCAGGAATTATTCCAATAGAATTCTTAGTTAAAAAATTAACGCGAAAAATCTTTAAAGCTAATCCTGCAATCGTAATACACGATTTGTCATAAAACGGCATGACACCTCCAACCTCATATATCATATGCGAAAATTTAATGGCGCCTCTTCTTAAAATATCAACATCACTACAACAATAATAACTAGATCCCAAGGATAGTGCAAAGTTTCTAGTGAAAGATAATAACAAATTTTGCCACGTCTACCGACAGAGCTGCCAGCCCCGCAACCTGCCAGTCCCTTTTCTTGAGCAAAGCCCAAGTTAATGTAATACAAGCCAAAACTCAGACAAACAACCCAAAATAAAATCTCGAGGGATTCTTAGAGTCATTTTCTCTCGTTACCTGTACAGACTGCATCCATAGGTTTCATATAACACAAATGATCTTTATTTTTATACTTTGAACAATGAAAACAAAATAACTTCGTACAATCATGTTTAACAGCAACTTTTTTTTTTTGTAAAAATAAATCGAGGTGCCGTTTTATAACAGGTTTTACAAAAAAACATGTATTGACACGGTGTCTGTTTTGAATAATTCTTCGCTTGTATAGGTTTAAAAACTTTTTGAAATAAATGATTTTGAAAACAAATTGGATTTCTAAATAAAATTCCACACGATGAGCACTCCATTTTCATATCTGGACTCTCATGACAAGTATTAGAACCAAAATATTTTTGACATGTGTAGTATTCAGTTTACATATGTGTAAATCGACAAACTCGTGACTCCTGAAATAACTCATACATCTAAAACAAAATTGTTTAAATTTTGTAAATTGTCGCAAATCTAAAATAAGATCATAATGATTTTTGTTTAACCATAAACAAACCAAATCGTTCGTTAAACGTACAAGTTCACCATGTTCGTTCTAGAATCGTAAATTGTCGAATTATAACATTGATCGGAAAATACAACCAGATAAACACCCATTAACTTCAAATACCCTCCGTAAAATAAAAATCCTTCACCGCAACAGTTCCTTCGCGAACACCGGATTTCAAATAAACCTCACGAATTTATTGTTCCGAAAATAAATCATCAACAGCTTTATTCATATTCAATTTCATTTTCTCGTGCTTTTTATCCTTTCTTAAAAACGATAATCCTACCAACAGCGCTACTACAAAACAACAATTCCTAATTAAACTATTTAACTTGTTACAGATCACGTGAAAGACCCCTAATCTCATTGACATACCGTTTTTTTTAACATCACTGTTTTTCTTATTCACGCCTCCGCCATCCTTTTGTCGTTCTTTCCTAAATAGTTATAAACACTACTATTTTTTTTCTTAGACTTATTACTATTTTTCTTTCTTTTTGGGTCACCATTTGGAAATGAATATATAATTACATTTGTTTTCCACCCATTAGCGATAACTTCCTGATTACTCTGAGTAAATTTTTCTAAAATATTTAAAAATAATGTTGGTGTAAATTCTTTCACCTTAAGGAGCAGCCGTAGAGAAATATCTCACAGGTGCTTTACTAAACACAAACTGAACATAATCGTCGTCCGAATTAACCGACGATCTAGCAACGTTAATAAAATATTGAAATACATTTGTTAAACTTTGCACAAATTCAATTAAATTTGCGGTTTTTTCTCGAGGTACAAATAAAGAAAAAATATTTTCGTTTACTTTAAATTTTTCTATATATCGTGCACTTATCTGTTCGACTTCAAATATATTCGAGAGTATGTTTAATTCATTTTTCCCCTTTCTTTTTCAAAAAGACTTACTATTCTTTCAATATCAGTGTCTGAATAATCAAATTTTCTTTGATCTTTATTCATTATTATTTTTGGCTTAAACAATTTAATGTAAATCTTTTCTTTTTTGTATTTTTTCCTTCTTCGTTTATTTCTTGCTCCTCACCGTCGACCCTATCAACAGTAACATCAGAATTATTTACATGAATACATGTAAAAGTAACCCATGGTGTCCTCTTTGATCCTAAGATGTTACCCATAACTCTAAAGTATATAAACTAGTAAACGACACAACATTCACACACTTTTATTTACAAAAAAAAAGAGAAAATGTCTAAGCAGGACTATGTCAATATTGACGTATATTTAGAAAAAAATAATATTCCTTACGTTGCTTACGAAATCGATTACAACGACGATTGTGTGTGTTTCCCCCGTTTCTTTTTAAAGAATGTTTGGGCGATTTCTACAAAGAAGACGACGATGTTGTAAGAAAAATCGAACTCTATACCTCAAGACTTCGATTTTTTAAAATGAAACAAAAAATATTACAACTTCCAAGTGATATTACGTAGAATGTTTAATAGACTTCATAGAAAAACATAAAAACAATTACTTTGGAATAAGAGCAATACATGCTATTTAATCAAGAACATGGCAAGAACTAAATTCGTGTACAATAGAAAAAAAGGTCAAAATATCAGAAACGTGGTTCGTTGTAAAAGTGATACAGTAAAACATGTACAATGTAAAAAAAGAACAGCGCATACAAAAAAATGTTCGATTCATTTAGCAAAAGAAGATAATCTTCGTATTAAACCGTCAAACATACCTAATGCTGGTAAAGGATTATTTGCGTGGAAAATACCATTCCCCAGAAAAAAGATAATCGCCCGATTATCAGGACGTAAAACCACAAAGAGAAATATTGATCGTGACTATGGTAACGCACGTGCCACGTATGCAGTATGCGACAACCAGGGTCGATGTATCGATGCTAACAAGTCTACTGATGGCGCAGCACGATATGCAAACGATGCTCGAAACTCGCGCTTTAATAACAACACACACCTGTTAAAAAACAGGGGGGTGCGAAAATTTTCACTCAAATCAAAACAAAGGGGATAGAACCACACCAAGAAATATTCACAAATTATGGAAACGAATATTGGTTATAATATTTTTTTTATTTAATAAAATTTATTTTTTTAAAAATTGAGTCAAGCGTGTTGTGTTATTAATATTTACATCAAAAATATAAAATACATGTTTCTGCTTCTACATATAATCTAAATTTTTACATAATTTGTGTTGATTTTTAGTCTTTATTTTACACACAATATCATTTTTAAGTATCTCTACCAATCCCTTTCCAATTCTTCCATTATCATCCGACAACGGGTGAATATATTCAAATATAAAATATATTAACTCCAAATATTTTGGGTTTTTTTTATTCTCATCGTAAAATCTATCTAATTTTTGCATATAAATATTAATAAACTGCGGTATAATTGCACAATGGTTACCCACATATCTATCTCGTTCTGCAAAATATCCACGGTCATCAGTCAACACACAACGTTTGTGTATAAATTTAACTATATCGCTTATCTTCATACGATCTATATCTTGCTCTATAAGTCGTTTTAAAGAATTAGCAAACTTTGCACATTTAAACCAAAACAATTCATCTTCATCCTCATCTTCTTCCATTCTTACAACATCGTAAGCAAATGTTTTCAGTTTCAAAAAATTCATCCTTTCAATCGGTACAAGAATAACATAAGATAAAATTTCAGCATCTTTTTTATCCTAGAACACTTGGAGGCAAACTAGGTAAAATACTAAATAAAAAACCTCCTCTCTGTCGTTTATATTTCTTCCTTTTATGTCTTACTCTTCGAAAACGTTTTTGTTTTTTTACGTTTTAATTCAGCTGTGAATTTTCGATTCATAAGAGGATAAACCATTCTTCCTATCACACCAAAAATTAAAATAAGAATAGGGTTAACAATACATATATATATATATATATATATATATATATATATATATATATATATATATATATATATATATATATATATATATATATATATATATAAAACAATAAAATTTTTTAGTTTAATTCAAGAGTGAATTATGGCAAGAACAACGCGGTGGTTATTTCCGGGGTATACCAAGACAACGAGGAAAGAAAAAAAGAAAACCAAAAGCTGGAAAACTAACAGCAAACGTCACAAATAAAATCCTCTCGGAGGTTGTAAACGTAACAAAAAAGTTTGAAAATATGATCGGGACAAATTACAAATAAAATTAAAAAACATATAGTTAGAAAAAATCAAAAAGGGGGTATAGCTACACCTCTTCCATGGAATCGTTATGGTAATGGGTATGGAATGGGTATAGACCGATTCCTTATTCCTTAAACAATAAAAAATAAATAACACAAATTCGTTTCTATTTCTCTTTATTTGTTATAATTTTTTTAACAAAAATACATTTCCATTTTTTTCTCTAATCACAGTTTGTTTGTTTTTTTTAATTAAAAAAAACCTCCAACATAATATTATCCAAAAATAATATTATTAAATATATATTGGCTCAAATCTGACGATAAAGTTCATAGTTTTTTTATACTGCAACTGTACAAAAAATTTTCTTTACACGATTTAATATATAAAAAACTGTTTTATCACTACAAGTGATAAAACGCACCCCCATCCTTGACTAAGATGTGATTTATACTAAAAAATACAAGCTTTTAAGGCCTGGCCAAACGCTTTTAACATTTCATGCAACATTGTTCAACATTGTTGAACGAAAATTTGAACATGTTCAAATTTCGTTCAACATCATTCAACACCATTCAACAACGTTCAACATCATTCAACAGGGTGGCCAAACGCTCTCAACATGTTGAATCACGGTTGAATTCAACAATGTTGAATGATGTTGAATGAAATGTTGAAAGCGTTTGGCCAGGACTTTATATAAGTCTCCTCGTAACTCATGTTCGCAAAATAAGTAATACTTAAAATCAAAACCTTCCTCTAATTTAACATATTTCCCCTTATCACATGGTACAAAACATACGTTGGGTATATATGTATATATAATTTCATGTTTTGTTTGCACATAATAATAATAATAATAATTTATTCAATTTATATTGCGCATTTATCAACCTTACAATTTTCAAATGCGCATTACAAGTATCAAGAAATCCAGTATAAAAAAGCAACTACAATTTACAGTAAATTACAATCCTAACACAACCATAGTAAAAATTAAATAATAATCAGATATACAGCTATATAGGAAACTGAGAACCTATGGAAAAGCTTGGCGAAACAAAACGTCTTAACTATCTGCTTAAAACAATTTACAGATGTACAACTTCTGACAAAGTAAGGCAAACTGTTCCACAACGCTGGAGCAGCCATACAGAATGCCCTGTCCCCTAATGTCTTGAATGACTTGCAAGTGGGAGTGCTAAGTAGCATACTATTGCTAGAACGAAGGTTATATCCGGTAACTCCTTTAAGGCTAATAAAATTACTTAAGTACTGTGGAGCCATCCCATGGATGGCTTTAAAAGTAAGTAAAAGTACTTTAAAGTTAATGCGGTACTTGACGGGAAGCCAATGCAAACTATGCAACGGGGTAATTCGACAATATTTGGATTCTCGAAAAACTAGTCGTGCAGCAGCATTTTGAACTCTTTGTAGCTTGTTGAGTTGACAATCGGGTAGACCGTAGAACAAACTATTGCAATAATCCACACAACTAGATATGAAAGCATGTATAAGTGTTTCAGTGTGTTCCCTAGTAAGATACCTTCTGATACGCCTAATGTTATACAAGAAGTAAAACCCTGAAGAACTAGTCTTCGAAATATGAGTACTCATAGAGAGGTTAGAGTCAAACCAGACGCCAAGATTTCTGGCAGCAGATTGAGGGGCGGCATCTGTAGCGCCGACCGTAATGTGACTGAGGTTGACTTTGGCGAGTTGCTGTTTGGTTCCAATGAGGAGAAACGTCGTCTTATCATCATTCAAGAGCAGCTTATCATCACTCATCCACTTCCTTATATCTTCAATGCAGTGTTCCACGGCAATGACGGCATCAGACTGCTCGCATTCCCCTTTAGGACTAAATGCAACGTACAACTGTGTATCATCTGCATAACAATGTATCTGGTAGGTGGCCTTGAATGACATCGAACAGTTTACTTGCATAGATTATAAATAATAAAGGTCCCAAGCAAGAGCCCTGAAGAACACCATGGGGAACGTCAAACTTCTGAGACAGTAACACGCTGCGATATCTCGGACAAGTATGACTGGAACCAACTGATTGCAATACCAGACAAACCAAGCTTGGATGACAGGCGCTCCAGCATGATACCATGGTCTACTGTATCGAATGCCGCACTCATATCCAGAATAACAAGGAGTGAAACATGTTGCTTATCCATGTTCATTTGGAGGTCGTTTTTCACCTTAAGCAGCGCAGTTTCAGTACTATAATTTCTCCGGTACGATGATTGCGCTGATGGATACAAATCGTTAGTTGCCATGTGAACATGTGTCTGTTCAGATACAGCTCTCAGTAAGCTTGGATACAAATGGTAGATTGCTTACTGGTCTAAGGTTCTTGAAGATGGCTTCTAAACCAAGTTTCTTCATGAGCGGATGGACAAGTGCCTCTTTCCATGCTAGCGGGAAATAACCAGTCTGAAGAGAGAGGTAGCAATCCATCACATTAGCTGACCAGCTTGGATGGCATTGGATCCAAGGCACACATCTTCAGCGTAGCACGTCCAATTAGTGCTTTAACATCAAGTTCAGAAAGGGTACTAAACTCCGAGAACAGTGGCACAGACTCCTTGATCGCAGAGGAAGCGACAACATCCCGCAAGTCTCCAGAGAAGCTGTGCATCATGTCATTGTCTAGTCTCCTCCGTATATTTCCAATCTTTTGTAAAAAGTAGTTGCCAATGTCACTGGCAAAAACTTCACAGTCCAAATTAGGCAGAAGACCATCACCACCATGTTGACCAAACAGACGCTTACTTGCATTAAACAGCTTCCTCTGATCACTGCTATTCTCTTCAATGAAACTTTTATAATACTCTGTACGGGTCATATTCATGAATCTGTTAACCGCATTTCGTTTAGCCTTGAAAATAGCGAGATATCATTTAACTTAGACATTCGCCATTTCCTCTCCGCTTTACGTCTTTCTCGTTTTGCCTCCCTGAGCTGCTCGTTAAACCAAGGTACACGTTGTCTTTCTACTATGATCTTTGTATTAGATGGCGCATGTTTGTCCAAAGAAGCCTTCAGAGTATTGTTATAACAAGCGACCAACTCGTCAAGATCGTCTGGAGGAGTATTACATAGATCAGACGCAGCAATATCACTATTAAGAGAGGCCACCTCCACTGATTTCCATTTCCTGTAAGCGACACATCGGACTGTCAGTGATGGCTTGTCAGAATGAATATTACACAGAACTGAAGCATGATCAGAAAGGTAACGGTCAATACAAGGGGGAGTTCTAATAATCATGTCTGTCTGACGAGTTATGAGTAGGTCAAGGGTGTGTCCATGGATATGAGTTGGGCCTGATACATGCTGCTGCAGACTGAAGGACTCCAATAAATCTTGAAAATTGATCGCGTATGAATTGTCCGAAGCATCAACATGAATATTGAAATCACCAACAATCAACAGCTGTTCATCCACCATAACAGTTGACTCAAGAAAGTCTGAAAATTCATTGAAGAATACATGTATAGACACCTTATGTTTTTCAGAATATGGGAGTCGATAAACAATAACTATACGAAGCTTCTGCACTGATTGCAACTGCACACACCAATCTGAGTACTCAAAGGACTCCCTTTCCCCCGCGCTTTTCTTGACAATACTAAAAACATCTCGGTACAAAAGTGCAGTACCACCGCCACGCCGACCAGTGCGAAATTGATCCACAAGCTTGTATCCAGTGGGGCATAGCTCCGCTCTCACAGCATCATCTTCCGAAGTGAGCCAGGTCTCAGTAATAGCAAAGAGATCAGCTCTAGAGTCGCAAACGTAATAAAAATATCCGCTGACTTGTTTTTGACCGACCGAGCATTGAATAGACAGATAGACAATTGATGCTTAAAGTTGCGAATCGCTGGCAGACAATGGACATTGATTAAATTGTTGTGCTTTCGTTCCATAATAGGCGCCAAAGGTCTATTTACACGCACAGAGACAATGGGTCTTATGTTGCATTGTTCTTTGAGTTGATCAGGTCCTGTATTTAATTTGAATACCAAATCGCCAATCAACAAATGTCGCTGTAGAATTTACATAGTAAGCACATGGACGCTTGCTTCTTCTTGCCTTTACAATAGATGATAAGACAAAAGGCCGCTGATGAGCTTGACATACAAAACCAACCAAGGCATTAGAATGTATGCAAATTTCGGCCCGACAGCAAACGCACTGAAGCGATATATTCTTCTCATGACAAATCGTTCCTTTTAGAATATACTCGTTTATATCCAAAATAAGGCCACTTCCAGTAGAATTATACACAAAGTCCAATGTTATCGACCGCTGATTAGGCAACACTTGGACACTCAAACCAAAAACCAGAACAGGCAATGAAAACCGATATCCTTCATCGTCGGGCAGAACAGTCCATCGACAAGGCACTGTCGCTTTCCAGTCTCCTTTATAATTTACAGTCGGCTCTCCAAAGAGCATGCTTTTAACATCATATTTGGGAAATACATATACATCGCTATTTGGAAGTATAGTACCAGCATTTTCGGGTTTGAAATATAAAAATGACACATAATAATAACATCAAGTACGGAGCTCTTGTAAACGTGTCCGCCATGAGTCATGTGCACAACATATTTTCTTCTTTCCTACAAATTTTAATTTAATATACCGAGTTCCATTATTTGATTTAGTAACAAAATCATGTAAAATATATTTGCATTTACATCGTTTAAAAAGATGATTTAATGTTACATATAACCTGTTCTCTTCCCATTCGTCAGTCTCGTGGTTCATCTCTGTTCGTGTCTTTAACTTTAAATTAAAATTTTCTTCATAAATCACTCTCTTGTTCATAAGGTGATCGGTATTAAACATTTTATCATCAAATGTATAGTAATACCCACGGACAGGTCCATAATAATCCTCTTTATCACTCACCAGTTCAAATATAAGACGCTGTTCTGTCTCACCATCAAATGAAGTAAACGCTTCACTTTTACGCAGTATAAGAGATATGTCGGGATACGAACTACCAAATTCTCAACTGTTTCCCCCATTCTATTCAATGCAAAACTGTCGTTGTTGTGTCCTATTTGAATACACGCTCCTTGCTTCTTATTTATAACCGCAAAAACAAATTTCAAGCGCCCACGCACTCCATTGAAAGCAACTCGAACACAAATTTTATTTTCTTCAAAATCCTTATACACACAGCCCACGCAATCACTGAGTGTTGACACTATTCGTGCTGTGTAAATTAATTAAGATCGATTACAGTGTTTGCACGCCGATAAATTGTGTTTTTACAATTTTTTAATTTTTTCGTAAACCAACACGAAAAAATTACATCTGTCATCGATTACACTGTTGCGTGCTAATTATAATTTTTTCTTCAAAATAATACATATTTTCGTGAATAACCCCGCGATATAACTATTGCGCAAACATTTCATTCTCACAAAGGCTCGTTTCTCCTCATCTTTTTTAATCGTTTCGTATAAAACATACGCATAAAAAACTATACACCAGACTATTACCCGTTGCGAACACCAATCCAATTACAAATACGTGTATTCAAAAAACTATCGAAATATAGTAACTTAGGTTAGGTATACTGCCGAAACAAAGAACATAGGAATCTAACGTTTCGAGCGAAGGCCCTTCGTCAGAGACAAACGTAAAGAGTGTAAACAAACAATGAGCTTATATACGAAAGGTAATCATGTGACCAAAAATAAGCCAATCAGATAAAAATGACAATGACAAATTGATAATGAGATGCGAAAAATTAGCCAATCAAAGCAAAATAACAATAACAAATAGATAATGAGATACGAAAGACATTTGCTATTCATACCGTCGATGAATAAAAAGGAGGGGGTGTAAAAAGGATGAGCGACAGTAAAAATAAATAAATTAATAAAGTGATAATGCTGTTTATGTCTACCCTTGCTAAACAGAAACAGCGTCTTCAGAGGTGTTAAATAAAAGAAAAACGTTCGTTGAGTCCGTGAGGATGAATGGTACCAATTTTGAGAATGAGACGCTTTTCTAGTCTTTTGCGGCTGACATTACCGCCAGAAATGGGTGAGATGGCACAAACTTTCATGTCTGAAATACAATGGTTGGCACTATTAAAATGTCGGGCAACAGGCTTGTCAACATCATTGTTCCTCACGGAACGAAGATGTTCAGCAAACCTGTCAGATAAACGTCTGCCAGTTTCACCGATGTAAAGCATGCAACATTTATTGCAAGAAATACAGTAAATGATGTTGGAAGAGATGCAAGTAAAATTATGCTGAATAACAAAATTAGATTTAGGTCCCGAAATACATGTAGCGGAGTTAAGAAAGGAACACGTGTAACAACGAGTACGGTACCCGCAGGTGCCAGTAGATTTTTTCTAAGGGTACTACGCACTAAACCATCACGAATATTTTTATTACGCCGAAAAGAGATTAAAGGGTTATCGGTGAAAATAGCTGACGTTTCAGGATCATTCTTAAGGATATGAAAATTGCGGCTAATGATATCCTTAACTTTGTAGTTGAAAGGATGAAATGTGAGAACTAATGGTATTTTATTATCAGAAACTCTTTCTAAAGGTTGTTTTAAAGTGTCAGGACGAGGAATACTAGATGCTTTGTTAATAGCAGTGTCTAACAGGTGGGTGGGATAGCCACGCTGGACAAAAAAGGATCTCATTTCCAAACATTTGGTCTCAAAGTCTTTGTCATCACTGCATAGGCGGCGAAGTCGCAGAAATTGAGAGTATGGAATGTTATGGCTGCAGGCCACCACAGGGTGCACAGGATAAAAGTTAAACGATCTGCTTTAAGAAAATCACTACTGAGAGTAGACCCCGAGGGGTTGCAGAACGGAGGCGAAGTTGTCTTCGGCATCGGGTGTACGATAATCCATGCCCAAACTATGTGTGGCGCATACACGGTAACCATAAATTAATTCGTTGGGGAATCGTTATTCATGTAGCCATAGATGGATTTACCAGACTAGTAACTTTTGCCAAAGCTTCCAACAACAATCTCTCAAGCACTGTTTTCGCCCATTTTCAACAAGCTGTTGCACAGTTTGGTCG
Organism: Paragorgia papillata; assembly: GCA_035771165.1. Classification (NCBI taxonomy): domain Eukaryota; kingdom Metazoa; phylum Cnidaria; class Anthozoa; order Scleralcyonacea; family Coralliidae; genus Paragorgia; species Paragorgia papillata. The sequence continues at coordinate 75,659 of JAWNZC010000050.1, forward strand.
ACCTGTTCGAATAAGATCAGACCATGGTGGGGAAAATGTCTTGGTATGGCGAGATATGGTCAACGAAAATGGTCCTGAAAGTGTCATTGTTGGTAGCTCTGTCCGTAACCAACGTGTAGAACGGTTCAATCTGGACATCAACACAAATGTGACCAGGCAGTTTTCTCCAATCTTCAGAGACCTTGAGTTTGAAGGGCGTTTAAATGCCTCAAATGAAACTGACTTATTTTGTTTGCAATATGTCTATGGTCCACGGATAAATCGAGTGTTGAATCAAGTTATAGCTGCCCACAACCACCATGCTGTTTGCAATATGTCTATGGTCCACGGATAAATCGAGTGTTGAATCAATTTATAGCTGCCCACAACCACCATGCTATCTCTAGTGAAGGATCTGCCACGCCGATGTAATTATTTCAAGCATATCGGCATTTAACTGAGCTTCATAGTTCATCTGTTCAGTGTTCCTTACCCAATATTAGATGTACAACATCTACTAAGTAACCCTGGTGAACTTCCTTATGTTGAAGTGCAAGACAGACCATGTCCACTTTCACCAGAGAAATTTGATGAGTTGCAAAGATTAGTCGATCCACTAAGCCTGTCATTGTGCCTTGGAAAAGATTTATTCGATAAAACTGTGGAATTTGTAGCGAAGTCTTTGTTGGAGTGACGTGCACGTCACATCGTCTTTAATAATACAGGTAAACCCTCTAAAAATTTCTTGTGCGAGCTTAAGAAAAGCTTTGTAAAAACTATTTCCCATAATTTTGGGATGATCAAAATTATGTTTACCAAGCGTGATGTTGCGTTGTAAGCATACAACATGGAAGCTAGCTAGGCTTGTCCATTTTTCCTTAATTTGTGTGCTGTCGGATTCCATAGAAGTGCCTAAAGTGTTCTACATATATGAAACAGATATTATAGTTAATAATCACGTGACCCCTAATTAGCACGAAAACAACGTTATATAATGCCTTTTCATACGCAGGATGGGTTTTCTGCCAAAGAGTTTCTAAATGTGACAGGCAAAACTTATCTCAGGGAAAATGTACAATTTCTGTGCACAAACGTCAATCCATATAGAACAAATTGAGCAGCTTTTTATGAGTAAACCGACTTATCTTTGATGCAAAACTCACAGGACTTCATTGAAAAGTCTTTGGAAAAACAACACGTTAATAGTAAAATCATATGGAAACCAATTTCAAATCTTACACTTTCCTTATCCAAAAGGAAAAACTGCAGTCACTTTTGCAAAGACCAAACGATGCTTCCCAACCTCCTTGGAAACGCAACATTGTTTTACAGAAGTTTAATGTTTGTCGCCCCACAACACACGCTATTTGCTGAGTAGCCCCATGTCGTTACGTGTAAATGTTTGTGTTAAGGTTGATTTCCATTGTCGCGATTTTGCCTACGCACGGGTTGACGTACGTAAAATTTTAAAACGCACACGAAACTGACTTTTTAAAATGTGAAGTCATTGCCTAGTCCCCTCCATTTATCCAGGGCTGGTGACGCCACTGGACAAGCCAATTTTTTGCATTAGACAACGGAAAGTCGAGATACAGGTTGAAATGTTTACGTGGAAAGCGTAAAACGCAACATTGGAAAGGATGCCTTAAGGAGAATTTCAAAAATGGTTATGAAACCGATGTATCTTGTTGCGTTCATGATCACAAAATTTTATACAGTCCTGCCAATAGAAGCGTTCCGAGAAATATTGAGCAGTTAATGTCCTCCCTTTCAGCAGTTGGTCTGAGACTGAGGAGTACCTCGATTATTTGACAAACTCCTTAAAAAATCCTAACTTCTGAATTGCCGAATCATACAGTACATGTGCTAATAATATCACCATCCAATAGGATTAAAGCAGGAAGTAGACTTTGATTCAACGAACTTTTGAGAATGTACTCGCAACAGTTGTGTATATTGTGCTGTATACAGGTGACCCACAAGATTCCTGCGGGGGAGGCTAACTATAAATCATTGAAGAATTTCCCCCTTCTTTTTTGATATTTATTATAGGCTCATTGTTTTACGATATTTTAAACACATGTCAATATGGAAGAAATATTTGCTATACTGTAAATTTGATGTCTGTTTATACGCAGCCTAAATTTAGAACGCATGTGAGAAAAATTCATGTTTACATTGTATTTCAACGTTAATGGTCAGTTTTGACTACTGTATTATACAAAATATGATTGGCCAATTTAAAAAACAAGTAATTAGGCATTTTTCAATGAGTTTCGTCAAATTCTTCAGGAACATCTCAAACCAATTGACAAAAGCGAGGAAATGAACTGCTCAATATTTTTTGAAACTCTATGGGCACGACTGTAAAAGCAATAAAAGACTTCGGCCAGGTAGGAAAATACTCGAGAAACTAGCAGAATACTCGCCTATCGCCTTCTTTATTATAACTCGATAAAGACACGAGACGTGCTTTGCATGTCTTGAGTATTATATCAGTGTGTGATTCACTAACATGTTGGTACCAGTACTAAGTACGTATTTAGTGTATTTGCAATATTAAATCCATGGTTCAGATCCGTAAACTAAATGAAAAACAAAACAAAACAAAACAAAACAAAACAAAACAAAACACAAATATAGTAAATTACACCTTGTCTCCAGGAATCAAGCGCGGCCAAAACCTGGCGAGTTTTGGATTGCATCATCCATGAATTCTCTGAATTCTTCAAATGAAACGTAATCGTTGTTTGGCCAAGTTGGTAGAAGGATGGAATTGGCGCAGGTACCTCCTCTTGGTCTTCTGTCTGCCCATAAGTCTAGGACTGGAATCGGAGTAAATCCACACAGAGGGACCTCGTCAGCCCCCGTAGCGAAAATCATGATATCCTCCAATGACACACGTGTGTTACCAGTTAAAAGGAATGTTAATTGAGCTTAAAATCAGATGTTTACGCCATACAACATGTTCTTAGATATTCATACTTAGAGCAGGAGAACATGAAACATGAAGACTAAATTAGGAGCATTGCGGGGAATAACACTTTCTTCGGATGTTCTTCACATCACCAGGAAGGCAGTATAAGCGTGTAATGCTCACCTTCTGTCTCTTGTAAATAGTCTCTCCAGTGCATTGTAATTAGTTCCTGTCTGCCACACTTGTTATTTCCAACGGGAACCATCATTGGATTGAAGATATTATCAAGTTCACTTGAAGACGGAACTTTCCCTTGGTAGCAGAACACAGTCTCAAATTCTGCTGGATATCTCTTCATAACATCAAGGATGCCAAGGGTGCTTAAGCCTTCCTTAAAGTGCCTATGTCATCCTCAGGGACGTTACATGTTTATACTAATTTAAACATTCTGAGAAGATTTGTAATATATCTTCTCAGGCGAAAATTTCATCTTCATGGACTTTTTCGCTGTTGAAGTTGGCGATTTTGACGTTAGCCGCGGGACTAAAAAAACTGGGGTCTAGTAGCGGAAGTGACGTATAATGGGGAAGCTGAATAATCTCTGGGTTTTTTTCGCCGCAATACTCTTTGGATTCGCTCGAAAGTTCATCGGAATATAGTTCACAGTGTCGTCTAGCGCTACTGATCCATATAACAGGCAGAATGACTCGGATACAAACTTTATTCCGGGATACGTCCTGGAGCTCGAAGACAACGCAAACATGTCGACCACTGACACGCTCACAAATGAGGCCAAGCGAATTGCTGATGCAGAGTAGATCGAGAGGTATAATGAGCAAAGAAGACTCGAAGAAGATATAGAATACAAAGGCTACAAACTCGCTTAGATAGACGCGCTGAGGTAGACAGTTGGTAAGTGTATTATTTAGTGTAATATTTTAATGTCTATCAAATCGTTTATGTTTTGCGTCGAATTGTATTTATTTACATTATTTGTGTCATTTGTATATTGTCGACGGATTCACGGGTTCATACTCGCTATATTTTTCCCAACATGTGTAAATGTGGAAATTGCAGTACAAAACTGCTTGTGAATGCGAAAGAATGTCAATGTTGCATTGGTTGCATGGAGATCGAAGCTTAGCGTGCTGCGTAGGCAGTATTGAAACAACAATTGAAATATAGTAAGGTTAGATATACTGCTGAAACAGAGAACGTATTGGAGTCTAACGTTTCGAGCGAAGGCCCTTCATCACGTTTCTCTCTGAAAGTTTCTCCGTTAGACTGCTACGTTCTCTGTTTCGGTGTATCTAACCTTACTATATTTCGATTGTTGTTTCAACACTGCCTACGCAGCACGCTACTTTTGCTCACTGTTAACCGCTTCAACGCAAGCTTCGATCTCCATACAAGCAGTTTTGTACTGCAATTTCCACATTTACACATGTTGGGGAAAATATAGCGAGTATGAACCCGTGAATCCATCGACAATATACAAATGACACAAATAATGTAAATACAATTCGACGCAAAACATAAACGATTTGATAGACATTAAAATATTACGCTATTAAATACACTTACAGCGCGTCTATATAAGCGAGTTTGTAGCCTTTGTATTCTATCTTCTTCGAGTCTTCTTTGCTCATTATACCTCTCGGCTCCCGATCTAAATTATCTGCATCAGCAATTGGCTCGTCTTGATATACGGTTGGACAAACCATTCATCCTCATTTGTGGTAATGATCGTCAGTCAGTGGTAATGTTTGCGTCGTCTTCAACCTCCAGGACCTATCCCGGAATAACGTTTGTATCCGAGTCATTCTGGCTGTTATCTCGATCAGTAGCGCGAGAGGACACTGTGAACTATATTTCGATGAACTTTCAACCGAATCCAAACAGTAATACGGCGGGAAAATACAGAGATTATTCAGCTTGCCTCGTGTTCGCTATATAAACACTGGAACATACTGGGAACATACTTTGTCATAAGGGAATGATATGACTCCAACTCACCAGTGTGATGGAACTCAGTGAGTTTGGCAAGATCTTTCAGCAGCTTCTTGTCGGCGACAACTTCTTCCAAAGAAATATGGGCAGGAGAACCAGCTTTAAGCCATATGATGCCTTCTTGATCTCTTCTTCTCATTGCCTTATGCCCACATTTTTGAATAGCTTGAAATCAGGGGATCTCCATCGGTGTTTGTTGACAATGTGGTGTAAAATGGACAACCATTTCTCCCTCAGCATATCAGCATCTCCACCACACGTTGATGCACACCACCACAAATGGTTGGAAACACATTGTATCCATTGCATGAGCTCCTTCTTCGTGAGCTTTTTTGTCACGCATATACTCAAGTGCCACACATCATATTGATGCTTGATCTTGGGGTATACACTTTTCATCTTGGATGTTATTGTGGTATGGCAGTCTGTTGTAAGACATCTGACTGGAACCTTCTTACTGAGAATTGAATTCAGCGATCTCTTACAGCCTTCATACTCCATTGCATTGGATGAAGTGGCCTCTGTTACTTGCACCAAGCTGAATTCAATTATCAGATTGGATTTTTCATCCATCCGGGTGTACGTTCCGTATTTCGCAGAATGCCCAGGAGTATCGCACCGCCCGTCACCACATATATCAACACTGCGGCTTTGCTGAATTTGTTTGATGACTGTACTTTGATTTGTTTTCCAGTTGTGCTGGATTACTGGGAATAATTTTTTTGCTTGTACAGAATAGCAGTGTGAAGAGCTAACAAACTGGAGATTTAGGTACTTGGCAAAGTCAGCAGTGTGTTTATATGTGTTGCCACTAAAGAGAATAGCTGCTGGGATTAGCAGATTACCCATGGCAGCCCCTTTAATTGTTGGTTGGGATTGCCAGGTTTCAGCATGACCATTCATGCAAATGGTGTTAATTGTTACCATACTGCCCTGATTTTGTTGTTTTCTTGTTTCGATTACGTTCCCACACTGCCCACAAAATTTAAAGAGTTTGTTGAGCTGGCTTTCAAACACAATAAATTTTTTCTCTTCAGGTGTTGGACAGGATTGGTCGTCGATATCAGATTCTTCAGAAGCACTTGAAGGACAATACATGGAACCATCGTCACTTAGACAAGCATCATCTGGTTCACTGGAAGGGGTTGTGTACTCTTCTGAGCAAGATGGTGCTTGGGTGTCATCTGATCCAAGAATCACTGGGCTTTCGTCTTGGCCAGAGATCACTTGTGTCTCATCTGATTCAGCAATCACATGCTGGTTTTGGACTAAGTTAGGAAGAATTGGTTGACCTCACCACATTCAAGAATTGACTGGTTTTCATCAGGATCTGGCATGTGTTGGGTTTTGTCTGGCTGTGTAGGGTGCATCTTATTTGTTTGGTTTAGTAAAATGTTACCCGTTTGTGCATCAATAGTTCTGAAAATTTTTCGGGGGAAATGTTTGTACTCCTTCTTTAAGGGGTTTGTCAGTCAAATTTGATGTTTATTCACGTTGATCATCATCATTATCCATGTTGCAATCAGGAATGACAGGGGTTAGTGAGTCCTTCAGCTTGAATGACTCTTTATCCTTCAATGTGGTCGGAACCTTTATAATACCAACCAAAATTATCGAATAGTGAACTTCAAATATATCAAAATAATCAAATCATAGTATGTCTGGTTAATACATGTAAATATATTCATATTATTTTCTGAGTTTGTAATTTTTTTTCTTGCTTTCTCGAAAATATAAAACAAATTAAAAGTGTTAAATAAAACTTGTTTCTTTATTTTTTTTTTATTATCTACGATCTTGCGTCTTTTAAAATAGTGCATTTCCCCGTCGCTATTTTAATTGCATTTTGGACGGGTTATAATAATTTGCTATACCTTATTTTATCGATTTCGGATTTGTTGTAGACTCGACTGACGGTGCTGTTTTTCCTCTCGCCAAAACCAAAAAGTGTTGGGACAGCAGAAGATTTTAATGATTTAGGTTTCTTGTGGCCACATATCTCTATAGCTGGTTCAAAGCAATCCGCGGTGAAGTGCACGCTGCAGACGAACGAGTGGCATGGTTTGCGTGGGTTATCGCGTCGGATATTTCTGAGCCAAATGCTTTTTAACGGTCCGGTTGGCAGTCTGTGGTAGCTTATATCCATCCCTTTGGTCTTTCGCCATCCATTTGTACACAAAGGAACCATGCAGTGCGGCATTTTACCAATTTTACTAGCACTTAATTATAGAAACGACACGCAGAGTTGTTATTCTAATTTCCCGCAATCGAGCAGAAGCACGCAGTGACGTTATGATAAGAAATCCGCTGACAATCCGCGTCTGTTTGGAAAAGAACAACATGGCGTCCAAAACTACCGAATATTTCGAACTTCAACACGCCATTTCCCAACATGTATTTATCATTACGCTTAGAAACTTCAGGAATGAACTAAGGTAAGTAGGAGTTCTTAACTGACCCTAACTTGCATTTGGAGTGGAGTTCCCCTTTAACACGAAAATCATCATGTAATCTTTTTCCCATCGTGCTCAGGGTTCGAATGATGGTCTTTACAAAATATCGTTCTTTTATATCACTTCTGCGAATCCCAAACAGGACCAAGTAAGACATCAAGAAATCCTGCACCTTTTTGAACGAGTATCTGCTTTTTTCTCATAAAACTACTTCGGGGACTAGCCAAAGTTAATATGTCGTCGCTATGAGGCTTAACGTTTTCAAGCAAAGCAGGTGATAATTGATATTGCATTGATCAAACGTTCAACATACAATCACAAATGCATATAATTTGCTCGGGGCTTGCAGTCTCCAAAATAGCTCGCTGTTGAATAGGTTCACTTGTACATAAAAGTTCAAGAAACGGTTTGTGTTTTTTGACCAACATCTCTATTTGACAGTCAGTGTCTAAATGAGGAAAACGCTACCAAAACACATATTTTAAGAGGAAGAAAGAGGAGGAGGAGCAAATGAACACACACACACACACACACACACAATCATTTAGCTTAAAATATTTATTTCGGTTTTCATTCAAACATATACATATCAAAAGTTTTAGTAAGGTCTGCTTCTTAGATTATATTTAGGCGTTTTTATTTTAAAAGTAGCATGTCTTCTGGTGATAATTGTGATACATCTTCTTTTGTCATGGGTAAATGTTTTGATCTAGTCATCAATAGATGATGTTCATACTCTTCTCTATCATCTGGGGTCTCTTTGCCATGTCGCTTTCTTTCCAATCCGAAGAGCTTTCCCAATTATGTAAGAAATAATGTTTAAGCGTTGGTTGTTCAACGGTAGGAGGCGGTGTTACAAAATAAGTTTTATATGTAGCAAGAGCTGTAGGGAAACTCCACGGAAGATCGTCAGTTTCTTGCTTTATCTTTGGTATCAAATTTTCTGAAATTTTTGGTGGCTGAGTTTGAAGATTAGTCAGAGGTTGAGACTGATTCTGCACTTGGTTTTGAAACGTCAGAAAACGTCCTAACTGATTGGAGTAGAGTATGCTCTTTTCTTCAGGTGTTAACTGTGGCGCTTGTACAATATCTTGCATTTTTTGTTCTGTATTTTACATGGCATTAACGATCGGAGGTAATTGATAGGATTGATTTTGGATGAAACTACCCAGCTGTTGCTGCAGACTGGAGCTATTTTCTCTAGGTAGAACATTGGTCTTGAGGCGATGATCGTCGTCCGTAGTCGGCTTTAGATCAAGCATTAAATAACCATGAGGGCGACTTGTGGCTTCCTCGTAACTCTTCATAAATTCCTGGACATGACCTGGGTTCACCTGCCGTGCCAAGACAGAAACTTTGTTGCTTATCCCTGGGAGACTTGAAGAGTACGATATAGTGTGCATTGAGGCTGATGTTTCTGGGATTTTTTCCTTGGTGAAATATGTTCGGAACAATATAGATCACAGAGAGATTCCGGTGATGACTTCCCTTAGTAAATAAACTAGCAATACGTTTATCTCTTCCTGACTGATCCATGAGATTGATCAAGAACAATAAGGTTTCGCTTAGAAACATCAAGAAAATTATCAGAGTCTATATCAGAGGGTATGCCTTCGTTAAAGTGCCTATCTCAGGGTTGGGGATTTTACATATTTAGGATATTTTGAACATTTTAAGAAGATTTGTAATATATCTTCTTTTCCGAAAATTTCATCTTCATGGACTTTTTTGCTGTTAAAGTTTGCGATTTTGACGATGGCCGTGAAATTTTTTTACTAGGTTCTAGTCGCCGGAAGTGACGTAGAAGCAGGGAGACCCTCAGGCAGTAACAGTGTTTACATCGGGAGTTTACGGTTCATCTTGATTTTTCTTGGCTTTATTCAGGTTATTTTGTCGGAAATTCTTTTAAAAACTATGCCAAACAGGTGCGTAGTGTTTTTACTCTCGAATGAACCCAATTGATATGCTAGAATAGCGCTGTATGCCATTCTTTTTTTTTCCGACAATAACGATGTACAATCCCGACTCACGGGAGGCGAATAAAAGAAGGATAGCTTCGGGTGAAGGGAACGCCGAATTGTCAAGGATAAAGGTGTGAAATGAACGCTGACATCTACTTCTGTGACCTGTTCGTCGTTCGAAGTAGTTTCAACGGGAATATTTGGTACTAAGACGATTCACAGCAGTTTATCACGAGGAAAACCCGTCGGTGTGGCGATTACAAAACGACAACAATAGAGCGTGGGAAAGTGACAAGAACTTGTGCATGTCATCAGTTTCATATTTCTTTTTATCGAAGTATTGTTTGCGTTCGATCTTTGATCAAGAATATATCGAAATATACTTGACTTGGTAATGTCGTCTATACTTCTGGTTCTAACACTGATAGCTAAAATGACTAGACTAGGATGTAAACATTCCGGGATACGTAATCGAGATCGAAGACGAAGTAAAACTGTCTTCCAGTGCAGTGCGGTCATACCTGAAGACGAATCATCTGAATGCATTGTCAAGCCGTATGAAGACGAGTCGGTTGTCGATGAAATTTGGATCGTAAATCATGAGCAAATATGCGACTTGAAAAAGGTCTTTAGTACGACGGCTACAAATTCGCTTTTGAGGGGCACAATAAGGTAAGTTTAATTGAAAGTTGCTTTTATCAGTGAATTTATGTTTACGTTTTATCTGCAATGTTGTATACACGCATTTGCTAAAACAAAATTGTATGCTGTCAAAGCCATATGATTCGCATGTTTAATTCTATTCGATATTACTCTGACACTGAACTGCTTAATGCGAAGGAATGTCAGTAAATCAAAGCTTGCATTGAAATGGTTTATAATAACAGTGATCAAGTTCTTTACACTTGTTTGGCTGGAAATCTGGTCACTGCGTCTAGCGGGACACTTACATCGAAAAATTGACAAGATAAAGTATCAAATAAAACATCAGTACAGAAAGCAGGTAGGAACTGTCTGTTGATTAGTTAATGGAATACTTGCATCCACTTTTGAAATTTGAACTTGCAGGCGACAGTATACATACAGAGTCAATTTCTTCAAGTTTGAAGATGAAATCGCACAATTGTTGTTGTTTATCGGATTGGACGAGCACTGAATTGTGGCAATTTTGAAGAATGAAGCAATTATATTAGCCTAGGTGAATTGTGCGCAGCTGACTTATTCGCAAGTGGAAATCGGAAAGCGAACGAGTATTCTATTAATCAATACTGACAGTATCTACCTGCTTTCTACATCTTCTATTATATACTTTGCCTCGTCAATTCTTCGATATTTGCAGCCCGCTAGACGCAGTGACCAGATATATAACAAATATAAACATGCGAATCATTTGGCTTTGACAGCATACAATTTTGTTTTAGCAAGTATGGCCAATTGCAAATATGGCATGCCAGTATACAACATTCGATAAAACGTAAACATAAATTCACTGATAAAGCAAACTTTCATAATTTACAAATCGTTCACCTTATTGTGCCCCGCAAAGCGAATTTATAGCCATCGTAGAAGATATTTTTCAAGTCGCATTTGATCCTAAGCTCGTCTTCATACGGCTTGACAATGCATTGTGATGATTCGTCTTCAGTTATAAATGGCCTAGACAGTAATACTTCGTCTTCGATCTCGATTACGTATCCCGGAATGTTTACCTCCTAGTCTAGTCATTTTGGCTATCAGCATTAGAACCAGAGGTAGACAACATTACCAAGTCAAGTATATTTCGATATATTCTTGATCGAAGATCGAATTCGATAAAAAGAAATACGAGACTGATGACATGCACAAGTTCTTGTCACTTTCCGGAAAAACACGCTCTATTGTTGTCGTCTTGTAATCGCCACACCGACGGGTTTTCCTCGTGATAAACTGCTGTGAATCGTCTTAGTACCAAACTACTTCGAACAACGAACAGGTCATAGAAGTAGATGTCGGCGTTCATTTCACACCTTTATCCTTGACAAATCGGCGTTTCCCGAAGCTATCCCTTTATTCGCCTCCAGTGAGTCGGGAATCGGGATTGTACATCGTTATTGTCGCAAAGAAAGAAATGGCATAGAGCGCTATTCTAGGATATCAATTGGGTTCATTCGAGAGTAAAAACACTACGCACCTGTTTGGCATAATTTTTAAAAGAATTTCCGACAAAATAACCTGAATAAAGCCAAGAAAATCCAAGGTGAACCGTAAACTCCCGATGTAAACACTGTTACTGTCTGAGAAGGTCTCCCTGCTTCTACGTCACTTCCGACGACTAGAACCCAGTAAAACATTTTCACGGCCATCGTCAAAATCGCCAACTTTAACAGCACAAAAGTCGATGAAGATGAAATTTTAGGAAAAGAAGATATATTACAAATCTTCTTAAAATGTTCAAAATATCCCAAATATGTAAAATCCCCAACCCTGAGATAGGCACTTTAAGCTAAATGCCTGGTATTGTCTTGATCATTTCTAAATACATGGGCTGCCACTGTCCATAACACCAAATCATACATTCGGGAGGAGGATTAATCGTAGTTTGGGCGTTTTCCAGAAGTGTCTTCACCCATACTGTTTTGCTGCTCTGAGTACACCCTACAACAATGCATGTGAACGGATGCTGCATGACTGTTGCATCACTGAGAAGATGTGCTAGTCTTGAAGTACTGTTTTTATGGAAATTTTTTAAATGACGTTGCATGTTGAATAGTGTAGAAAACGCTTTTCCACAAGTGCTGCAGACATAAGACATGTTCACTCGTTGAAAAGCATGAGCAGAATAAATATTTCTAGAGAATTCCTTATTTATATAATTATAATTATATATTTATCTTTCTCCTCCTCCTCCTCTTTCTCCTCCTCCTCCTCCTCCTCATTCTCCTCCTTCCTCCTCTTCCTCTTAAAATATGTGTTTTGGTAGCGTTTTCCTCATTTAGACACCGACTGTCAAATAGATGTTGACCAAAAAACACAAACCGTTTCTTGAACTTTTATGTACAAGTGAACCTATTCAACAGCGAGCTCTGTTGGAGACTGCAAGCCCCGAGCAAATTAGATGCATTTGTGATTGTATGTTGAACGTTTGGTCAATGCAATATAATTATCACCTGCTTTGCTTGAAGACGTTAAGCCTTATAGCGACGACATATTAACTTTGGCTAGTCCCCAAAGTAGTTTTATGAGAACAAAAGCAGATACTGGTTCAAAAAGGTGCAGGATTTCTTGATGTCTTACTTGGTCCTGTTTTAGGACTCGCAGAAGTAATATAAAAGAACGATATTTTGTAAAGACCATCATTCGAACCCTGAACACGATGGGAGAAAGATTACATGATGATTTTCGTGTTAAAGAAATACTGTCGCACTTTGACTACGGAGTCGATGAAGCGAAAGCGTCCTCTTTGCTGAATAGTTTACTCGCGTCCTATGTCAACTTAACATGGAATCCCAAAGGAGAAATTGTGTATCAAGGAAGAACTATACCAAACACAAAAATAGCCGAATTGGTAGAATACTGCGTATCACCTTACTTCTCAGGAATTCCCGAACCAGCTGGCCTAAATGTATTTGTAAAAGGACTCGCCGACATTAACATCGACAAAAACCTTATCGAAAATGTTCGAGTGCTAACGATGTTGGTGCAGGCAGAAGAAGAAACAGAATCAGAGAGTGAAAACGAAGAAACTTCCTCTGAAGAAGATTCAGAAAATTCAGAAAACGATAAGGTTTACACCGAAACAGAATCAGAAAATTCTATAATTGACGAACCTGTCGATTGCGAATGTTCTCAGAATCCTGTTAATTTTACACATGTAATTGAGTGTCCTAAGTGTTTGTGGAAATATTTTAACAATTGCGTTAATCGAAATCTGATGTGTAAAGTTTGTGGTACAGAATTCAAGGCTCATGATCCATGCCTTCAGATTATAAGATGTACTGTATGCCCATGTGTAAAGATATATTTCTCAATAAAATATTTTAAGTTCATGTACGCGTGTTGCTAATGACCTCCTCGCCTAGACTTGCCTGATCCCCTTAATGAACCCTAATGAGTTTTTCTTTTGTATCCCGCACGTGCACTAAGGATAAATATGCAAATATCACTTTGGTCACTGATGCTGTCAAATAGTACTCGATGTTCTTCTAGACAATGTTTAAGGTAATACGACATACTCGATGTTCTTCTAGACAATGTTTAAGGTAATACGACAGTGTCTTTATCGATATCAACGTTATTTTTCTTTAATTCGTCGTAAAGGAGCGTGAGTTATTCTGGCTCCGTTCGTCATACGTTCGTCACGCGTTCGTCACGCTGAATATTAATGATTATTATTGTTATTACTCGTAACGTTTCTCGAGCTTCGAAGATGAACGTTTGGGTCGAAGGAGCAATGAACCGAAAGCCAAGTTTTTAACAAATGTATACCGATGACAATTTTGGCGAGATCGAGCGGTTTTTATGGAGCTTCAAATGAGGGCCATCCGAAATATTAGAGATTAAGCAAATACAACGCGAAGGTCAACGTCCTTAATACAATAGAATTTTCCTCAGACAACAAAGATGAATAATTTTTAATCTCAAAAGTAATCTTAACGCCGTTCTCGTTCTACATACAACGTTATTCAGATTATTTTCACGTCTTTAGGACAACATTGATTAGCCCGTGGAATGGCGATCCCCGTAGTTAAGTTTCACTTCAAACTATGCAACGAAATTCTTTTAGAACTAGCTCTATAGGATTTGGATGTCGAAAAACATACTTTAAGTATTCAATACTACGTAGATCTATGTACTAGTAAATGATTCGTGGCTTCTGCCAGATACTGAACTTTACATTACCGTCGTCGTCCTAGCTGGCTCAATCGGGTATAAAGCGGTTTATAGTTCAAACTCGACTTGGAAAGTCACAAGCATCAACAAAGCAGAAACAAAATAAGAACAACATACGCAGCCCATCCCCCAAAGCAAATGATAATACTGTTCCCGTGAGGGTGTACGTTTGGGTCTTCTGTCGTTCGGCCGCGAGAAAAAAGAGAAAGACTGACATCCAAGATAACCGTGTAGGGGCCTAGAACTGACGTCCAAAAATTCCCCATTGCTGCCATGTTTTGCCTCACTTTTTTTAATGGCAGTCAACCTACGTTCAAATCTTCTGAATCCCAGTGGCTCAATGATTAAGAGCGATCAGAAATTGAAATTTATTAAATATCCATCTTCAGATTAAAAAATACAATGGATTTACATATAAGTTCAATAGTATAAAATATTAAAGAAGGTAAGATAAAAAGCAATGTTAACAATATTTTTAAGATATTTTACAAGGTTGATTCATTAATTATGCTGTTAAAAATGTAGCACTTTAAAATATCAAAACAGGATCGCGCAATAAAAGATTGTTTGTGTCTCTCTGTTCTCGATAAAATAGCGTACCTGCCTTGATTAGTTTGTAGGGATGATCTGTAGGCTCAGGCAACAGAGTATGACAGGGGTGATTTGGTTTATCCTCTATTCTTCTAACCTTGCATATGGTAGCAAGCTCTCTCCTGTCACTTAAAGATGGTAGCTATCCCTGTCCAAGCCAAGAATTCTTAGACTGTACACGTTCTATTTCGTTATGTATATATCCTAGAAAGGCGTCCCCAAACGGGAGAGGCATACTCTAATTTTTTATATGTAAGTTATAAGACCAACCTCAGCCGGTAATTCAGATTTTCTGCATGGCCTGAGATGGTATAGTCTCTTGTTTGCCTTGTGTGTAATTTGGTCTATGTGCTCATTCCACTTTAGGTCATTTTGACACCATACACCGAAGAGCTTGAAGCTGTTTATCCTTTCAATTTCTTCATCTCCAATTCGAACTCTAAATATATATCCCAAGTGGCAATTATTATAGGTCGTTGCCTCCTTCAAAACCGAAAATATCTCTCACACGCAATGTAGAAAATCATATATGATTGCCTTGTTCTTTCAAAACCTCAAACCCATAAATATATATATCAAATGGCAATAATCATATATCATTGCATCCTTCAAACCAATAAATATATATCTCAAATGGCAATTGCCTCCTTCAAAACCCTAAATATATCTCTCAAACGCAATCTAGAATATCCTATATCATTGCCTCGTTCTTTTAAAACCTCAAACCCCTAAATATATATCTCAAATGGCAATTATTATATGTCATTGCCTCCTTCAAAACCCAAAATATCTCTCTCAAACGAAATCTAGAATATTATATGATTGCCTCGTTCTTTTAAAACCTCAAACCCATAAATATATATCTCAAAGGGCAATTATCATATATCATTGACTCCTTCAAAACCCTCAATATCTCTCTCAAACGCAATCTGCAACATATATCGTTGCCTCGTTCTTTTATAACCTCAAACCCACAAATATATATCTCAAATGGCAATTATCATATCTCATTGCCTCCTTCAAAACCCTCTAAATATCTCTCTCAAACGCAATCTACAACATCATATATTATTGCCTCATTCTTTTAAAACTTCAAACCCCTAAATATATATCCCAAGTGGCAATTATTATAGGTCGTTGCCTCCTTCAAAACCCAAAATATCTCTCACACGCAATGTAGAATATCATACATGATTGCCTTGTTTTTCAAAACCTCAAACCCATAAATATATATATCAAATGGCAATAATCATATATCATTGCCTCCTTCAAACCTATAAATATATATCTCAAATGGCAATTGCCTCCTTCAAAACCCTAAATATATCTCTCAAACGCAATCTAGAATATCCTATATCATTGCCTCGTTCTTTTAAAACCTCAAACCCCTAAATATACATCTCAAATGGGAATATCATATATCATTGCCTCCTTCAAAACCTAAATATCTCTCTCAAACGCAATCTACAACATCGTATGATTGCCTCGTTCTTTTAAAACCTCAAACCCCTAAATATATATCTCAAATGGCAATTATCATATATAATTCGCTCCTTCAAACCCATAAATATATATCTCAAATGGCAATTATTATATGTCATTGCCTCCTTCAAAACCCAAAATATATCTCTCAAACGCAGTCTACAACATCATATGATTGCCTCGTTCTTTTAAATCCTCAAACCCCTAAATATATATCTCAAATGGCAATCACCATATATCATTGCCTCCTTCAAACCCATAAATATATATCTCAAATGCCAGTTATTATATATCATTGCCTCCTTCAAAACCCTAAATATCTCTCTCAAACGCAATCTACAACATCATATATCATTGCCACGTTCCTTTAAAGCCTCCACTCCAACCCATAAATATATATCTCAAATGCCAATTATCATATATCATTCCCTCCTTCAAACCCATAAATATATATCTCAAATGCCAGTTATTATATATCATTGCCTCCTTAAAAACTCTAAATATCTCTCTCAAACGCAATCTAGAATATCCTAGATCATTGCCTCGTTCTTTTAAAACCTTAAACCCCTAAATATATATATCTCAAATGGTAATTATTACAGATCATTGACCCCTTCAAACCCATAAATATATATCTCAAATGGCAATTGCCTCCTTCAAAACCCTAAATATATCTCCAACATAATCTACAACATCATGTAGGATTGCCTCGTTCTTTTAAAACCTCAAACCCATAAATATGTATCTCAAATGGGAATTATCATATACGATTGCCTCCTTCAAACCCATAAATATATATCTCAAATGGCAATTATCATATATCATTGCCTCCTTCAAAACCCTAAATATCTCTCTCAAACGCAATCTACAACATCATATATGATTGCCTCGTTCTTTTAAAACCCAAAACCCCTAAATATATATCTCAAATAGCAATTATCATATATCATTGCCTGCTTCAAAACCCTAAATATCTCTCTCCAACATAATCTACAACATCATATATGATTGCCTTGTTCTTTTAAAACTTCAAACCCCTAAATATATCTATCTCAAATGCCAATTATTATGTCATTGTCTCCTTCAAAACCCAAAATATCTCTCACAGGCAATCTAGAATACCATATATGATTGCCTCGTTCTTTTAAAACCCAAAACCCCTAAATATATATCTCAAATAGCAATTATCATATATCATTGCCTGCTTCAAAACCCTAAATATCTCTCTCCAACATAATCTACAACATCATATATGATTGCCTTGTTCTTTTAAAACTTCAAACCCCTAAATATATCTATCTCAAATGCCAATTATTATGTCATTGCCTCCTTCAAAACCCAAAATATCTCTCACAGGCAATCTAGAATACCATATATGTTTGCCTCGTTCTTTTAAAACCCAAAACCCCTAAATATATATCTCAAATAGCAATTATCATATATCATTGCCTGCTTCAAAACCCTAAATATCTCTCTCCAACATAATCTACAACATCATATATGATTGCCTTGTTCTTTTAAAACTTCAAACCCCTAAATATATCTATCTCAAATCCCAATTATTATGTCATTGTCTCCTTCAAAACCCAAAATATCTCTCACAGGCAATCTAGAATACCATATATGATTGCCTCGTTCTTTTAAAATCCAAAACCCCTAAATATATATCTCAAATAGCAATTATCATATATCATTGCCTGCTTCAAAACCCTAAATATCTCTCTCCAACATAATCTACAACATCATATATGATTGCCTCATTCTTTTAAAACCTCAAACCCCTAAACTTATATCTCAAATCGCAATTATCATATATCATTGCCTCCTTCAAAACCCTAAATATCTCTCTCAAACGCAATCTACAACATCATATATGATTGCCTCGTTCTTTTAAAACCCAAAACCCCTAAATATATATCTCAAATAGCAATTATCATATATCATTGCCTGCTTCAAAACCCTAAATATCTCTCTCCAACATAATCTACAACATCATATATGATTGCCTTGTTCTTTTAAAACTTCAAACCCCTAAATATATCTATCTCAAATGCCAATTATTATGTCATTGTCTCCTTCAAAACCCAAAATATCTCTCACAGCCAATCTAGAATACCATATATGATTGCCTCGTTCTTTTAAAACCCAAAACCCCTAAATATATATCTCAAATGGCAATTATCATATATCATTGTCTGCTTCAAAACCCTAAATATCTCTCTCAAACGCAATCTACAACATCATATATGATTGCCTCGTTCTTTTAAAACCCAAAACCCCTAAATATATATCTCAAATAGCAATTGTCATATATCATTGCCTGCTTCAAAACCCTAAATATCTCTCTCCAACATAATCTACAACATCATATATGATTCCCTTGTTCTTTTAAAACCTCAAACCCCTAAATATATCTATCTCAAATGCCAATTATTATGTCATTGCCTCCTTCAAAACCCAAAATATCTCTCACAGGCAATCTAGAATACCATATATGATTGCCTCGTTCTTTTAAAACCCAAAACCCCTAAATATATATCTCAAATAGCAATTATCATATATCATTGCCTGCTTCAAAACCCGAAATATCTCTCTCCAACATAATCTACAACATCATATATGATTGCCTTGTTCTTTTAAAACCTCAAACCCCTAAATATATATCTCAAATGCCAATTATTATGTCATTGCGTCCTTCAAAACCCAAAATATCTTTCACAGGCAATCTAGAATACCATATATGATTGCCTCATTCTTTTAAAACCTCAAACCCCTAAATTTATATCTCAAATGGCAATTATCATATATCATTGCCTCCTTCAAAACCCTAAATATCTCTCTCACACGCAATCTACAACAACATATAGGATTGCCTCGTTCTTTTAAAACCCAAAACCCCTAAATATATATCTCAAATGGCAATTATCATATATCATTGCCTTCTTCAAAACCCTAAATATCTCTCTCCAACATAATCTACAACATCATATATGATTGCCTTGTTCTTTTAAAACCTCAAACCCCTAAATATATATCTCACATGGCAATTATCATATATCATTGCCTCCTTCAAAACCCTAAATATCTCTCTCACACGCAATCTACAACATCATATAGGATTGCCTCGTTCTTTTAAAACCCAAAACCCCTAAATATATATCTCAAATGGCAATTATCATATATCATTGCCTGCTTCAAAACCTTAAATATCTCTCTCCAACATAATCTACAACATCATATATGATTGCCTTGTTCTTTTAAAACCTCAAACCCCTAAATATATATCTCAAATGCCAATTATTATGTCATTGCCTGCTTCAAAAACCCAAAATATCTCTCACAGGCAATCTAGAATACCATATATGATTGCCTCATTCTTTTAAAACCTCAAACCTCTAAATTTATATCTCAAATGGCAATTATCATATATAATAGCTCCTTCAAAACCCTAAATATCTCTCTCAAACGCAATCTACAACATCATATACGATTGCCTCGTTCTTTTAAAGCCCAAAACCCCTAAATATATATCTCAAATGGCAATTATCATATATCATTGCCTGCTTCAAAACCCTAAATATCTCTCTCCAACATAATCTACAACATCATATGATTGCCTTGTTCTTTTAAAACCTCAAACCCCTAAATATATATCTCGCATGGCAATTATCATATATCATTGCCTCCTTCAAAACCTTAAATATCTCTCTCCAACATAATCTACAACATCATATATGATTGCCTTGTTCTTTTAAAACCTCAAACCCCTAAATATATATCTCAAATGCCAATTATTATGTCATTGCCTCCTTCAAAACCCAAAATATCTCTCACAGGCAATCTAGAATACCATATATGATTGCCTCGTTCTTTTAGAACCCAAAACCCCAAATATATATCTCAAATGGCAATTATCATATATCATTACCTCCTTCAAAACCCTAAATATCTCTCTCAAACGCAATCTACAACATCATATATGATTGCCTCGTTCTTTTAAAACCCAAAACCCCTAAATATATATCTCAAATGGCAATTATCATATATCATTGCCTGCTTCAAAACCCTAACTATCTCTCTCCAACATAATCTCCAACATCATATCATTGCCTTGTTCTTTTAAAACCTAAAACCCCTAAATATATATCTCGCATGGCAATTATCATATATCATTGCCTCCTTCAAAACCTTAAATATCTCTCTCCAACATAATCTACAACATCATATATGATTGCCTCATTCTTTTAAAACCTCAAACCCCTAAACTTATATCTCAAATCGCAATTATCATATATCATTGCCTCCTTCAAAACCCTAAATATCTCTCTCAAACGCAATCTACAACATCATATATGATTGCCTCGTTCTTTTAAAACCCAAAACCCCTAAATATATATCTCAAATAGCAATTATCATATATCATTGCCTGCTTCAAAACCCTAAATATCTCTCTCCAACATAATCTACAACATCATATATGATTGCCTTGTTCTTTTAAAACCTCAAACCCCTAAATATATCTATCTCACATGGCAATTATCATATATCATTGCCTCCTTCAAAACCCTAAATATCTCTCTCACACGCAATCTACAACATCATATAGGATTGCCTCGTTCTTTTAAAACCCAAAACCCCTAAATATATATCTCAAATGGCAATTATCATATATCATTGCCTGCTTCAAAACCTTAAATATCTCTCTCCAACATAATCTACAACATCATATATGATTGCCTTGTTCTTTTAAAACCTCAAACCCCTAAATATATATCTCAAATGCCAATTATTATGTCATTGCCTCCTTGAAAACCCAAAATATCTCTCACAGGCAATCTAGAATACCATATATGATTGCCCCGTTCTTTTAGAAACTCAAACCCCCCTAAATATATATCTGAAATGGCAATTATCATATATCGTTGCCTGCTTCAAAACCCTAAATATCTCTCTCCAACATAATGTACAACTTCATATAGGATTGCCTCGTTCTTTTAAAACCTCAAACCCATAAATATGTATCTCAAATAGCAATTATCATATATCATTGCCTCCTTCAAACCCATAAATATATATCTCAAATGGCAATTATCATATATCATTGCCTGCTTCAAAACCCTAAATATCTCTCCCCAACATAATCTACAACATCATACATGATTGCCTGGTTCTTTTAAAACTTCAAACCCCTAAATATATATCTCAAATGGTAATTATCATATATCATTGGCTGCTTCAAAACCTTAAATATCTCTCTCCAACATAATCTACAACATCATATATGATTGCCTTGTTCTTTTAAAACCTCAAAGCCCTAAATATATATCTGAAATGCCAATTACTATGTCATTGCCTCCTTCAAAACCCAAAATATCTCTCACAGGCAATCTAGAATACCATATATAATTGCCTCGTTCTTTTAGAACCTCAAACCCCTAAATATATATCTGAAATGGCAATTATCATATATCGTTGCCTGCTTCAAAACCCTAAATATCTCTCTCCAACATAATGTACAACATCATATAGGATTGCCTCGTTCTTTTAAAACCTCAAACCCATAAATATGTATCTCAAATCGCAATTATCATATATCATTGCCTCCTTCAAACCCATAAATATATATCTCAAATGGCAATTATCATATATCATTGTCTCCTTCAAAACCCTAAATATCTCTCTCAAACGCAATCTACAACATCATATATGATTGCCTCGTTCTTTTAAAACCCAAAACCCCTAAATATATATCTCAAATGGCAATTATCATATATCATTGCCTGCTTCAAAACCCAAAATATCTCTTCCCAACATAATCTACAACATCATATATGATTGCCTTGTTCTTTTAAAACCTGAAACCCCTAAATATATATCTCGCGTGGCAATTATCATATATCATTGCCTCCTTTAAAACCCTAAATATTTCTCTCAAACGCAATCTACAACATCATATAGGATTGCCTCGTTCTTTTAAAACCCAAAACCCCTAAATATATATCTCAAATGGCAATTATCATATATCATTGCCTCCTTCAAAACCTTAAATATATCTCTCCAACATAATCTCCAACATCATATATGATTGCCTTGTTCTTTTAAAACCTCAAACCCCTAAATATATATCTCAAATGGCAATTATCATATATCATTGCCTCCTTCAAAACCCTAAATATCTCTCTCAAACGCAATCTACAACATATATGATTGCCTCGTTCTTTTAAAACCCAAAACCCCTAAATATACATGTATATCTCAAATGGCAATTATTAACTACTTATTGACCGAGCGTGAGGTCTGTACAAGTGAAATATCGGACCGATGTTTTTTTTAGTACGGACCGAGACGAGCGCAGCGAGTTGAGGTCTGTGCAAAAAACAGAGGTCCGATATTTCACTAGTACAGACCGAACAAGCGAGGTCAATAAGTAGTTTATTATATGGCCATAAATCTTGTGAACCTTCTGTGAAAACTCGATCCAACTTTCTTGCATGCGAACTAAACGAAAATGGTAGCCATTTTCCCATTTTTAAAGTACTTTCCATTGAGCTAGAATCCTGAACTTTCTACCCCAAATAGTAATTTAATTGCTTTTGTTTGACATATTTCTCAACATCGTACGTTAAGTAGTTTGAATAAAAATCATCTGGAATTCTAATACTTGTGAGAAGTAAATGTTATTACGAACAATGTTACGAACGTTTTGGACATTTCAAAAACTTTCACAAAACGTGGAAACTCGAACTATACATCAAATGAAAGCTTATAAAATTTCTAACAACATACCTGGACAATATATTTCAACAATGAGTTAGTACTTAAATTATAATCCATCTTGTTGCCGATACATGACTGCCATTTTGTTTATAAAATTAACTTACGGTCCCGAACGGCAGATTCCGCTCTGAGCGGGCGGATACGGGAAATATCCGACCGCTTATGAACCAATCAAATTACAGGATTTCCGTATTCGGACCTCTCAGCGCTGCTGCCATATAATAACATATAACATTGCCTGCTTCAAAACCCTAACTATCTCTCCCCAACATAATCTACAACATCATATGATTGCCTTGTTCTTTTAAAACATCAAACCCCTAAATATATATCTCGCATGGCAATTATCATATATCATTGCCTCCTTCAAAACCCTAAATATCTCTCTCAAACGCAATCTACAACATCATATAGGATTGCCTCATTCTTTTAAAACCCAAAACCCCTAAATATATATCTCAAATGGCAATTATCATATATCATTGGCTGCTTCAAAAGCCTAAATATCTCTCTCCAACATAATCTACAACATCATACAGGATTGCCTGGTTCTTTTAAAACTTCAAACCCATAAACATATATCTCAAATGGCAATTACCATATATCATTGCCTCCTTCAAACCCATAAATATATATCTCAAATGGCAATTATCATATATCATTGCCTCCTTCAAAACCTAAATATCTCTCTCAAACGCAATATACAACATCATATATGATTGCCCCGTTCTTTTAAAGCCTCAAACCCATAAATATATATCTCAAATGGCAATTATCATGTATCATTGCCTCCTTCAAAACCCTAAATATCTTCTCAAACGCAATCTACAACATCATATATGATTGCCTCATTCTTTTAAAACCTCAAACCCCTAAATATATATATCAAATGCCAATTATTATATGTCATTGCCTCCTTCAAAACCCAAAATATCTCTCACAGGCAATCTAGAATACCATATATGATTGCCTCGTTCTTTTAGAACCTCAAACCCCTAAATATATATCTGAAATGGCAATTATCATATATCATTGCCTCCTTCAAACCCATAAATATATATCTCAAATGGCAATTATCATATATCATTGCCTCCTTCAAAACCCTAAATATCTCTCTCAAACGCAATCTACAACGTCATATATGATTGCCTCATTCTTTTAAAACCCAAAACCCCTAAATATATATCTCAAATAGCAATTGTCATATATCATTGCCTGCTTCAAAACCCTAAATATCTCTCTCCAACATAATCTACAACATCATATATGATTCCCTTGTTCTTTTAAAACCTCAAACCCCTAAATATATCTATCTCAAATGCCAATTATTATGTCATTGCCTCCTTCAAAACCCAAAATATCTCTCACAGGCAATCTAGAATACCATATATGATTGCCTCGTTCTTTTAAAACCCAAAACCCCTAAATATATATCTCAAATAGCAATTATCATATATCATTGCCTGCTTCAAAACCCGAAATATCTCTCTCCAACATAATCTACAACATCATATATGATTGCCTTGTTCTTTTAAAACCTCAAACCCCTAAATATATATCTCAAATGCCAATTATTATGTCATTGCGTCCTTCAAAACCCAAAATATCTTTCACAGGCAATCTAGAATACCATATATGATTGCCTCATTCTTTTAAAACCTCAAACCCCTAAATTTATATCTCAAATGGCAATTATCATATATCATTGCCTCCTTCAAAACCCTAAATATCTCTCTCACACGCAATCTACAACAACATATAGGATTGCCTCGTTCTTTTAAAACCCAAAACCCCTAAATATATATCTCAAATGGCAATTATCATATATCATTGCCTTCTTCAAAACCCTAAATATCTCTCTCCAACATAATCTACAACATCATATATGATTGCCTTGTTCTTTTAGAACCTCAAACCCCTAAATATATATCTCACATGGCAATTATCATATATCATTGCCTCCTTCAAAACCCTAAATATCTCTCTCACACGCAATCTACAACATCATATAGGATTGCCTCGTTCTTTTAAAACCCAAAACCCCTAAATATATATCTCAAATGGCAATTATCATATATCATTGCCTGCTTCAAAACCTTAAATATCTCTCTCCAACATAATCTACAACATCATATATGATTGCCTTGTTCTTTTAAAACCTCAAACCCCTAAATATATATCTCAAATGCCAATTATTATGTCATTGCCTGCTTCAAAACCCAAAATATCTCTCACAGGCAATCTAGAATACCATATATGATTGCCTCATTCTTTTAAAACCTCAAACCCCTAAATTTATATCTCAAATGGCAATTATCATATATAATAGCTCCTTCAAAACCCTAAATATCTCTCTCAAACGCAATCTACAACATCATATACGATTGCCTCGTTCTTTTAAAGCCCAAAACCCCTAAATATATATCTCAAATGGCAATTATCATATATCATTGCCTGCTTCAAAACCCTAAATATCTCTCTCCAACATAATCTACAACATCATATGATTGCCTTGTTCTTTTAAAACCTCAAACCCCTAAATATATATCTCGCATGGCAATTATCATATATCATTGCCTCCTTCAAAACCTTAAATATCTCTCTCCAACATAATCTACAACATCATATATGATTGCCTTGTTCTTTTAAAACCTCAAACCCCTAAATATATATCTCAAATGCCAATTATTATGTCATTGCCTCCTTCAAAACCCAAAATATCTCTCACAGGCAATCTAGAATACCATATATGATTGCCTCGTTCTTTTAGAACCCAAAACCCCAAATATATATCTCAAATGGCAATTATCATATATCATTACCTCCTTCAAAACCCTAAATATCTCTCTCAAACGCAATCTACAACATCATATATGATTGCCTCGTTCTTTTAAAACCCAAAACCCCTAAATATATATCTCAAATGGCAATTATCATATATCATTGCCTGCTTCAAAACCCTAACTATCTCTCTCCAACATAATCTCCAACATCATATCATTGCCTTGTTCTTTTAAAACCTCAAACCCCTAAATATATATCTCGCATGGCAATTATCATATATCATTGCCTCCTTCAAAACCTTAAATATCTCTCTCCAACATAATCTACAACATCATATATGATTGCCTCATTCTTTTAAAACCTCAAACCCCTAAACTTATATCTCAAATCGCAATTATCATATATCATTGCCTCCTTCAAAACCCTAAATATCTCTCTCAAACGCAATCTACAACATCATATATGATTGCCTCGTTCTTTTAAAACCCAAAACCCCTAAATATATATCTCAAATAGCAATTATCATATATCATTGCCTGCTTCAAAACCCTAAATATCTCTCTCCAACATAATCTACAACATCATATATGATTGCCTTGTTCTTTTAAAACCTCAAACCCCTAAATATATCTATCTCACATGGCAATTATCATATATCATTGCCTCCTTCAAAACCCTAAATATCTCTCTCACACGCAATCTACAACATCATATAGGATTGCCTCGTTCTTTTAAAACCCAAAACCCCTAAATATATATCTCAAATGGCAATTATCATATATCATTGCCTGCTTCAAAACCTTAAATATCTCTCTCCAACATAATCTACAACATCATATATGATTGCCTTGTTCTTTTAAAACCTCAAACCCCTAAATATATATCTCAAATGCCAATTATTATGTCATTGCCTCCTTCAAAACCCAAAATATCTCTCACAGGCAATCTAGAATACCATATATGATTGCCTCGTTCTTTTAGAAACTCAAACCCCCCTAAATATATATCTGAAATGGCAATTATCATATATCGTTGCCTGCTTCAAAACCCTAAATATCTCTCTCCAACATAATGTACAACTTCATATAGGATTGCCTCGTTCTTTTAAAACCTCAAACCCATAAATATGTATCTCAAATAGCAATTATCATATATCATTGCCTCCTTCAAACCCATAAATATATATCTCAAATGGCAATTATCATATATCATTGCCTGCTTCAAAACCCTAAATATCTCTCCCCAACATAATCTACAACATCATACATGATTGCCTGGTTCTTTTAAAACTTCAAACCCCTAAATATATATCTCAAATGGTAATTATCATATATCATTGGCTGCTTCAAAACCTTAAATATCTCTCTCCAACATAATCTACAACATCATATATGATTGCCTTGTTCTTTTAAAACCTCAAAGCCCTAAATATATATCTGAAATGCCAATTACTATGTCATTGCCTCCTTCAAAACCCAAAATATCTCTCACAGGCAATCTAGAATACCATATATAATTGCCTCGTTCTTTTAGAACCTCAAACCCCTAAATATATATCTGAAATGGCAATTATCATATATCGTTGCCTGCTTCAAAACCCTAAATATCTCTCTCCAACATAATGTACAACATCATATAGGATTGCCTCGTTCTTTTAAAACCTCAAACCCATAAATATGTATCTCAAATCGCAATTATCATATATCATTGCCTCCTTCAAACCCATAAATATATATCTCAAATGGCAATTATCATATATCATTGTCTCCTTCAAAACCCTAAATATCTCTCTCAAACGCAATCTACAACATCATATATGATTGCCTCGTTCTTTTAAAACCCAAAACCCCTAAATATATATCTCAAATGGCAATTATCATATATCATTGCCTGCTTCAAAACCCAAAATATCTCTTCCCAACATAATCTACAACATCATATATGATTGCCTTGTTCTTTTAAAACCTGAAACCCCTAAATATATATCTCGCGTGGCAATTATCATATATCATTGCCTCCTTTAAAACCCTAAATATTTCTCTCAAACGCAATCTACAACATCATATAGGATTGCCTCGTTCTTTTAAAACCCAAAACCCCTAAATATATATCTCAAATGGCAATTATCATATATCATTGCCTCCTTCAAAACCTTAAATATATCTCTCCAACATAATCTCCAACATCATATATGATTGCCTTGTTCTTTTAAAACCTCAAACCCCTAAATATATATCTCAAATGGCAATTATCATATATCATTGCCTCCTTCAAAACCCTAAATATCTCTCTCAAACGCAATCTACAACATATATGATTGCCTCGTTCTTTTAAAACCCAAAACCCCTAAATATACATGTATATCTCAAATGGCAATTATTAACTACTTATTGACCGAGCGTGAGGTCTGTACAAGTGAGTAGTGTCAAAAAGCGGATCCTGGGACATAGTGTAATGGCCGCCAAAAAGGTTTTGAAAAGCTTACCCACCCCCTTCTAAAAAGGTTTTGAAAAGCTTACCCACCCCCTTCTAAAAAGGTTCGCGACCCCCTCCTGGATTTTTTAAAAATTTTGACATCTGGTTTGACTCCCGGGTTTGCAAAATTTTTGGTTTGGGGTTCTGGGATGGTTTTGGGATGTTTTTTGGATTGGGTTTTAAAGATATCTGCCGAGTTTTTGGGACTTGGGTTTTGGGATATTTTTTGGATTTAAATAAATGAATAACAAACGGAGTAACTTATGTCCAGACAGAGAGGAATGTATGTGGGTAGGTTTTACAAAATATCCAGGTAAGCCACCAAACATAATATATTTTAACAAAAGTACACATCCAGGAACAGTTTGCAACTACATACACCCAGGCGAAACCAAAGTCCAAATGTTGGTTAGAACAGGGGTGTATGACACAGTTTTTTGAATTGAACTATTTTTTTGGAAAAAAATTAAAAGAATAAGAATGAACTCAAATGAAACAATTAAAAGTTTAAAAGAAGAACTTGTTGAAAAACTTGTTCTACTTTCAGAAAACAGTACCAAAGAACTCGAAACACAAAACAAGAAACTGAGAGCCCACATTAGGCGTCTTGAAAAAGAGAAAACAGAACATCAAGAACACACAACATTTCTTGAAGAAGAAATCGAAACATGGGCCACAAAATGGAATGAGAAATTTCCACTTAGAAAACCGTTATCAAAGAAAACCTTTCTCAACACAACACCATGGAAATACTGAGACACACCTTCAAAAACCACCACAAAACATAAACAAAAATCTTTAACAAAAATGTTAAAAATTTTTTAAACATAAAGGGGTAACCAACTTCTTTTTTAGGTTCTAATATAGTTTTTCCGAACACCATACACCATACTTCTGAAAACTTATAACATTTTTTGTTATAACTTTTTACCAAACATAAAAATTTTGGATACAAAAAACCCCTAAATAAATAATGAGTTATTACTATGGTTATGGCAGACAGAGAAGATCATTTGAAGATGAAGGTTATGACTATGGAAAAAAAATTAAAGAAATTGAAAAAAAATTAAAAAACCTTTCATTGCATAACGAAAATTACAAAACTGTTTTTGATCTTAACATAACAAAAGCTGTCAAAACATTTGAAATATACAGTGGAGAGAGAAGACTGATACAAGCAAGACAAGGAAACTCTGTTTTATGGCAAGATGACAAAACCGTTGCCCCAACATTTGGCTCAGATGCCATTGGTCCAGGGATAGATTACATTGAGAACAAGGGTGGCAACTATATGATGTTTTGCAACACCGATATGCAGTTTAATGATGTTTCTGTTTTTGTTGTTTGCACTGTTGTTGACACATCAGTTCCTGACGATTGGTGTTATCTTATTGGAAATGATAATGGTAATTATGATAAATATGTTAGCTTTAAATCTTACTCTTACTCCAAAATGATAATTGGTGGTGTAAGGCAAAGCACAAAAAAAACTTTTGATATTGTTGGACCCCACAGTATTCTTAGTAAACACTTGGTTTCCTGCCATTGGTTGGGGACCGGTTCCTGTGTTTACGTAAATGCTAAAAAGGAGACAGGATCAGATTTTGAATCGGATTTAGCAGATATTGGTAGTCCATTTGGATCTGTTTTTCTAAACAAAAGATTGAGTGGAACCCCATCAAATAGTACCCAGCTAAAAGGAAAAATTTATGGGATTAAGATTGTTCATGGACCATTATTGCCAGACGAGATTGTCAAAATTAACAAGGATATGATGAAGGAATATGGAAACTTCATTTGAAAAACCAGAACAAAAACCAGAGCAAACCATTACAAAAACTCCTCCACCTGTCCATGTCAAAAATCCAAAAAGGGTCGCACAAGGGCAAAAACTTTTAAAATCTTTACCAAGATAAATAATGAGTTATTACTATGGATATGATGACCCAGATTATTCTTATGGAGGGGGTGGTGGTGCTGACGGAGAACCAGGACCACAAGGTGACACAGGTGCAAAAGGGGATAAGGGAGATCGAGGTCTAACAGGAGCAACAGGACCACAAGGAAACAAAGGAGACAGAGGTTTGCAAGGAACAAAAGGAGACAAAGGTGATGAAGGTTTGGAGGGACAAAGAGGTTTGACAGGTGACAAAGGAAACAGTGGAGACAGAGGTGCAATAGGACCAACAGGACCAACAGGATCTCAAGGTTTAAAAGGTTTAACAGGATCTCAAGGTTCAAAAGGACCAAAAGGAGATAGGGGTTTGACAGGTATGGCTGGTACAGATGCTCATAAAAAAGGTGACAAAGGGGATAAGGGAGATGCTGGCAATACAGGACCAAAAGGCGACAAAGGCGATCGAGGTTTGCAAGGAACCAAAGGAGACAAAGGGGATACTGGCATTAGAGGACCACAAGGTACAAAGGGCGACAGAGGTAGCTTTGGAACAGCAGGTGCAACAGGTCCACAAGGTCAAAAAGGAGACAAAGGAGATCATGGAACAACAGGTGCAACGGGATCCAAAGGAGACAAGGGAGACAAGGGAGACAAAGGGATGGCAGGAACAGCCGCACAAAAAGGGGACAAAGGAGATCCTGGTGACGATGGTGCGAAAGGAAACAAGGGCAACACAGGGGCAACAGGACCCCAAGGCCCACAGGGTGCCCAAGGCCCACAAGGGAGCCAAGGTTCGCAAGGGTCAAAAGGAACCACTGGCAACACCGGTTCGCAAGGACCCCAAGGCCCACAAGGAACAAAAGGGGATAAGGGAGATCAAGGTCCAAAAGGCGACCAAGGCGACCAGGGAGTTCGAGGACTACCAGGTGGGAAAGGATCAACTGGACTAAGAGGTTTAAGAGGTTTGAGAGGAGTCACAGGGGTTACAGGACCTGCTGGAACTTTTTCGCAGTTAGTAAAATACAAAAAGGATAGTGGAAAAACAAATCATAAGGGAGGAGCATGGGACAACACAAACAACATTAGCACCCTACTTTCATTTACAGCAACCCATGATACAGGAAAATATTTGGTTTCATATTGGTTTACACTACAACCTGATGGTCTCAAAATTGATCAACAATCTAAGCAAACTGGTTGGTATGCTTCTTCCTACAGAGCATATTTTGACCTAAAAACAAACCTTTACCATGGAAATATTACAGACAGATCAAACAAACTTTCAGGTTTGGAAACCATAACCATGGGAAAAACATACAACGAAAGGGACCCTCACCATATTTTTTGTCAAGGGATTGCCACTATTAAAAAAGGGACCCAAATGTCTTTACACTCATATTCTGGTTCTGTTGGTGATGACTATACCTTCCTGTTTTTCAATGTTTGGGATGTTGAGATCAACCTGCTTAGAATTAGTTAAAGAGAATAATAAAAGAAAATGTCTAAGTTTAAAACAAACACCTTAT
The DNA here is from genome assembly GCA_035771165.1 of Paragorgia papillata. Taxonomy (NCBI): domain Eukaryota; kingdom Metazoa; phylum Cnidaria; class Anthozoa; order Scleralcyonacea; family Coralliidae; genus Paragorgia; species Paragorgia papillata. The sequence goes on from JAWNZC010000050.1 coordinate 107,380, forward strand.
CGTCTTTGTTGTACGAAAGTTATAGCAAAGAAAACATTACACATATGGATATTTTTAACAAAAGATCATATTCTGTTAAAAATGAGGAGGATCTCCTAAATAAATATACAAAAGCCTACACATATTTGTCAAGGTCTGGAAATTTTAACAAATATCTTTTGGAAAGAACAACAGAAATTGGGCCTATCATTGTTGACATTGATCTTAGCAAAAAACTTAAGGAACCCAAACCATTATATTCTGAAAAGAAAGTCCTGAAATTGGCAAAACTTTTTCAAAAAATATTGAAAGAATCCCTTGTAAACCAAACAAACTTGGACTGTTTTGTTTTGGAAAAACCAGGATATTTTAAAGATGATGACAAAACTTACAAAAATGGTTTCCATTTACATTTTCCACATGTTTGGTTAACACAGAGGGAAAGACTGTACATAAATAAACTTGTACAAGAAAAAACAACAATCCAACTTGACAATGCTGTCATTGCTGGAAACTGGTTTTTGTATGGTTCCAAAAAGAGTCCCGAGTCAGACCCATACCTTTTGAGTTACATTATTGAGGAAAAAAGGGACCATGTGGAAAGTCAATATTCTGACCATGAGCTAATATTTCTACTATCCGTTAGAAAAAAGGAGTACACACCAGTTAACAAACTATTTCCCATCCCAGAAACTGAACAAAAGGTAAGAAATGCAACCATTATCAACTTTGATAACCACAAACAAAAAGATGAAAAAGAATTAAAGGATTATATTGAACAGATTCCAGATGATGTTGCTGAAGACTATACAAAGTGGAGGTCGGTTGGGTTCGCACTTTACAATGAAACCCATGGAGAAGATTATGGCAAGGATCTTTGGCACCTATTTTCTCAAAAATGTCCAGAAAAATATGACGAAGGTGAGTGCGACAAATTTTGGGAAAATCCAGTTGAAACCAATTTTTCAATAGGGACAATAATTCATTATGTGAGTCTGATCTCTGATGAGAAAAGGAAAAAGCAAACAGTAACTTTAAAAAAATATTTGAGAGCTGTTTGAACAAATCTAAACTAGCTTTTCAAACAAATTTCAGCTGGCTTAACAACTAGCTGTTAAACAAATTTCAACTAGCTTTTAAACAAATTTCAACTAGCTGTTAAACAAATTTCAACTAGCTTTTAAACAAATCTCAACTAGCTTTTAAACAAATTTCAACTAGCTTTTAAACAAATTTCAACTAGCTTTTAAACAAATTTCAACTAGCTTTTAAACAAATTTCAACTGACTTAACAACTAGCTGTCAAACAAAATATAACAAATTAATAAATGGAACAAGAACAAAAACCAGAACCAGAACAAAAACCAGAGCAAACCATTACAAAAACTCCTCCACCTGTCCATGTCAAAAATCCAAAAAGGGTCGCACAAGGGAAAAAACTTGCTGCAATAAGTAAGGAAGCAAAATTAAGAAAAAAAGCCAAAATGGAAAAGGAAAGTGCCGAAGAACCAAAAGAAGGAAATGGTGTGAGCATCTCCACATCTTGTGCAATAATTGGGACAATAGCAGCCTTAATTACCACTTACATCACTTACTCCAAATGGAAGAAAGAGCCAGAAGAAAGTAAAGAAAAGCTTAACAAGTCAAAAACAGTTTTCAAGGATCTTTCGAAATATGATCTCTAAATTTTTAAAAATGAAATTCTTTCCAATTGTGGAAAGAAATTCAATAAAATGATTGTCAACAGTTATGCAATAGAGTGTGTCTTTGGAAGTAAAAACTGGTTTAATATTGGGAAACTAATTTACCTAATTTCAAAAGGAAGTTACAAAGGTTACAGACTTTGGTTACTATACAGTAAATACGATACCAGAAATTATAATGAAAACCATTGTTATCATTTATGGGCAGATTTTGATCTTTTGATGCCAGACGATTTTGAAGATGAAGATGAATTTTTCAATAATTATTAAATTTTTTTCCCTAATATAATAAATGAATACAGAGAGAGAAGTTGAATTAGAACCCGGTTATAACCGGTTACACAGAAGTTCAATAACTGGGGAACGAGCTCGAAATGTAATTACTTTCAATCCCAATTCTGCTAATGAAGGAGAAGTAATTTACATCCATATCCCAAAACTTAAACCAGGAACAACATTAGTTCCTGACAAAATGTTCCTCCTGTTCGACTTTAAAAACAAAAACACAAAGTCGTGGTTTAACAACAACCTTGCGAAACAACTCCAAGAACGTTTGGAAGTTAGATTTGCAGGAGAGAAGGTTTACGACAACACGGGAGAGAGTCTTTTGGGGACTTACAAGGATCTGTGGATGGACAAACATGAGAGAGCTAACATGATTGAGGATGGTATCGCGACAGAAAACCAACGAAAACTCATCTCAAAATCCGACGATGCCTCTTCTGACACATATGCGGCTGTGTATGGTACCAAACAGAGGATCAAGTTGGACAAGATTTTAAAGGATCATGGTCTTTATGCACCCCACAGCATGGCAAATGACTTGCAATACATAATTACACTACCAAAAGCTACCGCCATTATGAAGGCACAAAGTAGTCAATCTGTGGCTGGCTATTCTCTGGAAAATATTGAGTTGGAATATGAAACCATTACCAACTTTTCATTGGTCCAGGAGATCGAAACTTCTTACCAAGCAGGTCGCGCACTTTCCTTTGAACATGTAACCCTAATGAAAACCACACCATGGACTGCAGCTTCAACATTAATTAATGAAACCATCAATCTACCAAGAAAGAGTATGAAGGCGGTTGTAATGTTGTTTACAAAAGCAACAAGAGAGGGATCAGAAGAATTTGTGTATCCCAATATTGAAAGGGTCAAAATTACCATTGAGGGAGTCCCAAACAGCATTTACTCCCAAGGCATCCCAAAACGGAGATTGTTTGAAGAGGCTGAGCGACTTTTCAGACATACTAATTATCCAACAATCCAAGCTGATGAATTCTTTACAGAAAACCAGTTTGCACTTGTTGTGGATCTTCGGTCAATCAATGACAATGCTGTCTATGGAGATGGTACAAAACTTCTGACAACGCAATCTGGGATCATGTTAGAAATTAAGAAAAAGGCGACAGCAACAGATTTGAGATGTCATGTTTTCATTCTCTCGGATGGCCTGTTGAAAGTCCAAGGAGGAGCGTTCCAGAGTGTCAACTACTAAAAATATTGGCAAGACTTGGTAAAAAAATTTTAAAATAAATGGAAAACGAAGACCCAAAACCATTTAATATGATTATTGTTGGAATGACGAGTTGTGGAAAGACTCATTATTTGTTAAAAAATTTAGTTGAAAATTACAAAAAAAAATTTGAAAACATAGTTTTAATATGTCCAACTTTTGTATGGAACAAAACATATTTGGAATGGGAACACCTACATGATCCAAGATTCTTCGTCATCCCTTGCGACCAAGATGAGTCAGAAGATTTTCTGAAATATGTTGTTGATTATTGTAAAGGAACCCCAAGTCTAATTATTTTGGATGACTGTGCTTCTGGACAGAGTGTAAAAAACAGGACCAGCGAATTGGTCAAACTTGGTTTTGGAGCAAGGCATATGAATATTAGCACAATAGTTGTCACCCAGCAACTGACAAGTATTGCGAAACCATATAGGGAAAATATTTCAAAACTGGTTACCTTTTACAACCCAAACAGAAAAGATATGCAGGTTATCTTAGATGATTATTTGGATATACCAAAAGAAGAAGAGAAAAAAATAAAAGAAACATTAAAATCCAAAAAATATTCAAAATTGGAGATCAATTTAATCCACCCCTATGACCACAAAATAGTTGAACCATTTGGGGAAAACTTAATAAATTTTTGAAACCCAATTTCCAAAAGTTTTTGTTAATATAAATGAGGAACCTAAGAATTTTGTTGAAAAACGGAGAAACAACAATTAAATTTGAAGATCCTTTGATTATCGAAGACACCAAACTAATGGTTAAAGATGCAACAGTTTTCTGGGATTACAATAATTTAACGAGTCCAACTTACGTCATGCATGGAACAAAAAAAATTAGTTTCTACAATGGCTATTGGACTGTTGGCATGATTATGAGGGTTTTTAAGGAAAATGGAGTAAAGGCAGAATTACTTCCTTACAGTTGTAAAATTAGATTATTCCCAACAAAAGATCTTTACCTACACAAACTTGGCCCTTTGCTTGGATACCCAGAAACAACAGTAATTAGGGCAGGGGCAAACATGGTCAGCCCAAAAACAGTCAACATAAATCTTGGAATGAAATTTGTTTGTATATCTTGCGAGATGATTGATGGAACTAGGACATCATTTTCAGGAAAACGGGATAGAACAGCTGCAGTTCTTCCAATTACAACAAAACAGTTGTTGAAGGGATCAGTCGAAAAATTTGCAAACATTAATTCTGAGGCAATGCTGGACAATGGTGTTTACAACGAACTCAAATTTAAAGTTGACCACAATGTTGGCGACATCCTTCTTGAGATTTTTTTGTGTCCACAGAATTATGAGACTCCATAATAAAAGAAATGATTGACCAAAATCTAGAAACCATTAAAGGGGTGCTAAAAGACATGAAAAATTTGAAGAATGATTTAAAAAAAAATGGAAACCAAAATTTGACAAACTTAAAGGTGGCTGTAAATGATTTGATACCAGCTTTAAAGAATTATGTAAAAGTAATTGAAATTTTGAAAATTTTTTGAAAACTTTTCTGAAAACTTATAACAAAAAAATGTTATAAATTTTTTAATATATTAATAAATGAATAAGAACGAGGTTTTAAATGATTTGTATGAGGCAGCTTTGATAACCGTTGCCGCCGTTGGAGTAAGTATGGTTGTTAAAAAGTTAACAGGACAATCCTTAGCAGCCCCAGCAAGTTTTAAAGAAACAGCAAAACTCGGGGTTGCAGTTGCTGGTGGATTGTTTGCCGTAAAAATGGCGCAGGACAAGGGATACATTCCGAAAAATGTGGATCCAAAGAAATCATAGAAAAAAGACTTGGTAAAAATTTAAACTGCAATCCCAAACTTCTTTTTTTTAAATAAATGGCATCAATGATAGCAGGAGGGTTGTTCAATGCGGTTGCCTTTGCTGGTGCTGGTTATTTGTTTCAATCATTTAACAAACATGGTTATGCTGACGAGGCGAAAAGACATAACCTGGCAACAGAAAGACTACAGAAAGACAAAGAAAAGTTTTTTGAGAATGAAATTAAAAGAAAGGACAAAGTCAGGGAACTACAAGACGAAATTCGAAATGCAAACTATGACATGGAAGCAACATCAAAAGCTTTCCAAAAACTTCATGAAATTTTACAAGAAAAAAACCCAGCGAAACCAAAACTTGATGATTATTACCAACCAAGTGATGAAATGGAAAAATATATGACTATTACTGTAACACTTTTAGGAGCTGGTGCTGGTTGGTTGTTGGCGGTTGTTGTTTGAGGATTTGGTAAAAATTTTCGAAAATATATAACAAAAAATGTTATAAATTTTGTAAAGTTTCTTATAGACTTGTCTTTCCTTCTTTAATCAATTTCGTAATTTCCTTACATTTTCTGATCCCACTCATTTCCTCTATTTTCAAAACATTTTCAACACTAAGAGTATTCCCAAAAACTTTGAATCCTGTTTGGTATGGTCTGTAAGCATTATCTCTTGGAGAATAATTTAAAATATATTTTATCTCATCGAATGTTCTTAGTTCCGCCAAAGTTGTTTTTTTCATTTTTTTTAAAAGATCATCTCTTTGACAAATTTCAAAAATGATGGTCATAATGTAACTTAAACTGTATTTTCTGTCTAAAACCAAACCTAATCCCACAAGAGTTGTGTTTGACTTGACGAAAAATTTCATGATCTCATAGCCAACAATCTTTTCTTCCTTTGGAAATAATTTCCAAAATGTTTTTACATATCTTTTCAAAATGGGTTTTAAAGGTTCTCTGTGGTTGAATGCATGTAACTTTAATAACTCCAAACCACATTTTCCACAAATTATGAATCCTTCAATCTCTTCAGTTTTTTCTTTACAACACCTACTTTTGCTCTTGTATGTTTCGAGTTCCAAAAGACTTTCATTGAAATTTTTGTTTTTTTTTTCTTTAATTTCAATAATTGGGTTCCCAAAAACATCTAAATATTGGAATTTGGGGTTTTTTAAACTTGGCATTTCTTTTATTTATGTTAATCTTGCTATCCCTTTAAATACCAAGAAAACCGTTCCAATTGAAGCCCCAAAAACTTCTGGCAATCTGACATCGCTTTTCTCTTTAATTTCAGGAGTAAATGTTCCGGGCTTATATTTGCTTCCACTAATTTCAACAGGTTTTACAAAAGGTTTGCCAACATCTTTGCCAACATCTTTGCCAACAGGTTTCCCAATATTTAAGTGTCTGTTAAGTCCAAGAGTCATCCTATTTGTGGCTAGTGTAAGAACATTATTGAATCCACTAATTGGATTAATAAGAATTCTCATGTCTGACGGGATTAAAATTAAACCCGGGGATATCGCAAAATTTAAAACAACATTTGTGGACTTAATAGCCTGCCTCATATTTGAAATAGAAACAGTAATGTCATCCTGGGCTATTGTGTCCTCCATTAACTTTTTAAACACTTCTTGTGTTTGTAAACTTTTAGCACCTTCGCCAACAATGACCCACCTTGTTTTTGCCTGTGCTCCCAAAACACAGTAAACAAAAGATTCCAAGGATTGTTGGAATAGCTTTTGACCCAATAGTGTCAACCCATTGGAATCTTCTGGTACGAAATGTTTGAAATCATCGGAATGTCTTGATCCTGCTGACACCAATTCCTCATATGTGTTGACTCTCCCATAACTCTCTCTCTCCAACTTTACATACCTGACTTCGTATCCGAGATCTTTCATATCTTGTGTAAATTCTTTTGCACCTTGTGTTGAGTTGCTTATTTTTTTAACCCAAACATCGTTGGGATTGTGTTGTAAAATTTTTATGACATCTTCTGTCAAAAACCTTCTAAGTTTGTTTGGATGTTTTAAGAACCTTCTGACCTGAAAAACATAATGATAATGGACAATGCTTGTCAAAAAAGAAGACCGAAATCTCTTAAAACCATTCTTAAAATGCTTGTTAGAAATACCGCACAAGTAGCTTGCAACATAACTGGCAGCAATAGCTGTAAAATATGGAATAGTGATGAAATCATTTATGTTTGGATTTCTTATTTTCATTGGTTGTTGAAATGTTAAATTAATGGGGTTCAAATTTACAATAAAATTATCTCTTTCATTTGCAAATATGGTAATTGTGTTTAAATTTACAGAAGCCTTTGGTTGTTTGGAAAATTTTTGGACTGTCCCAAAGACATCCCATTCTTCTGGCCATTTTTTAAATTCTGTCATTGTTTATTTTGGGAACTTTTGGTAAAAAATCTTGGGAACTTTTGGTAAAAAATCTTGGGAACTTTTGGTAAATGTTGGTAAATCTTTTTAAAACTTTTGGAAATAAATGGAAGATGAACTTTTACTCATTGATCTTGAGTTACGAGATATTTATTACAACCCTGTAACAGGTTACCAATCCATGGAAAAACTTTACCAAGCTGCTGTAAAAGAAAACCCTTCAATAACCCGAAAACAAGTTAAGGAGTGGTTGCACAGCCAGAAGGTATTTACATTGCACAAACCCATCAAAAAACCAAAAAAATACCAGAAAACATTTGTTAAAAACCTTGCTGACCAAATGCAAATGGACTTGGTGGATATGGCGAAATTTGGTTCTGAAAATAATGACCAAAAGTGGATATTAACAGGTATTGAAATTTTGAGCAGGTTTGGTTTCGCTGTTCCTGTCCATAGAAAAAGTACTGTTGCTATGGTGCCTGGTGTTAGCAAAATGTTGGAAGAATTTAAGAAAAGATTTGGTAAATATCCAGAAACAGTCCAGTTTGACGAGGGAAAGGAGTTTTACAATGTTGGAGTAAAAACTCTTTTGAAATCTTTAAACATAGAATATTTTTCATCCAGATCCCACAGAAAGGCTGCACTTGTAGAAAGGTTCAACAGAACTTTGAAAACCAGGATGTGGAAATTTTTTACTTTCAAAGGAAACAAGGAGTGGTTAAATAGTTTAGACAAATTTGTGAACAGTTACAACAACACAATCCACAGCACCATTAAAATGAAGCCCAAAGATGTCAATAATACCAACCAATCCAAAGTTTTCTTTGCCCTGTATGGAATTCCTCCTCTTGAATCCCAAGTAAACCCAAAATTTAAAATTGGGGATCATGTCAGGATCCAAAAATATAGAAAAAACTTTGCGAAAGGATATGACCCAAATTTTACAGATGAAATTTTCACTGTGTCAGCGGTTTTCAGAGGTGTCCCTGTTATGTATAGAATTCGGGATAAGGAGGAGGACATTATGGGAAAATTTTATGGTGAGGAGTTGGTTAAAGTTATTGGGGAACAGACATAAATAAATAATGGATAATTACAACAGACCTGGAGGCGAATATGAATCCAAAGAAGAAATGGAAATGAATGAAAGGGGTGGTGGTACAGACTCCCCTGCTGACGATGGTTTTACAGAGTCATCTTTTATAGAAAATGAAGATGATGCGGATGATGGTGATGATATTGAAGATGTAATTCCAGAAGGAATGGATTCCAGACCAGCATTTGATGCTGATGAATTTATCAAAAATTATAAAGGAAATATTGCCAAAGAGGAACAGGATTCCATAGAAGCTGAAAATGCTCTGCGAGAAGCTAAAAGGAAGGAAGAAATAGAACATTACAAAAAACAACAACGAATTCTTCTAAATGGGGTTAAGAGGTTTTACAGAAGATACCTAGATCAGGAAGTTTTAGCAAAAGATGGTATTCAAAAAGGAAAAGCAAAGGGAGACTATGACAATGCAAGTAAAGAACTTTTAAAACATTCATTCTTGGTTTACAACGAAAAAGGAAAACTAACCGGTTTAACCTTTAAGAACAAAAAAGTTTTGGTTGCGGATGGTCAAGGAGGATTCAGAATATCCGGAAAAGCTAGTAGATCTATTGTTTCTGATTTTACCAGACTTAGAGCACTGGCAGTCATAGAACACAGCAAAACAGCTAACAAACCCATTGAAGATGAAATGGGATCTCTACCTGGTACAATTGTAACAAATGAAATTAAAGAGAATGTTATACAAGATTTGCGAAATGAAATAATAATGTTAACGGATGAATTGGCAATATTAAGGGACAACATTGACATTGAAAACCAAAATGTTTTCCAAGAAGGAAATATTAACAACAAAATAACTGATGTCTTGTTTGCCAATGCAAAGGAAAATGAATTTGACAGCAATCTTAGTAACCTTATGGGGACAGTAAAAGATAAAACTGCTCAAATTAATCGGCTAGAAGGTCAAGACAGATGGGAATTCATAGAAGGTAACAAAGTCGCTTCCGAAGCCAATGCAGACCTTTACAATGACAAAGCTGCCGCAGAACAAGACCCACTTGTAAAAGAATTTTACAAAGGTATGGCAAATGTGTGTAGGATAGCAGCTGAAAAATACAGAATGCTAAATAATGAGGCAACAAAGGATGCTAAAACAAAACAAATGATGAAAGATGATATTAGAACAAGATTCGAAAAATTTAAAGAATGGGCTAAACAAAACATGGGTGTCTCTGCTGCAATTGCAATTTCCATTGCTGGGATCATAACAACTGTTGCACTGGCTGGAAAAGCTGCTGTTGTAACGACAGCAAAGGCGACAGGAGCATTAGCAAAAGCCTTGGCAAAACTTGCAAAAGCTGCTTGGCCTGTATTGGCACCAATTTTGAGCATATTGGCAACTGCTTTGTCATGGGGTGCAAAGGGGCTAGCATGGTTGGCGAAAAATTTGTGGGTCCTTGCAATAGGTTTGACATATTTTGTTTACACAGAGTACAAAGAATATAAGAAAAAATAAAAAAAAACACTACTATAAATGAATACCGAATATGCAACAATGAATGATGAAAAAACTGACGAACCGCAAAACCTGACACTTAGGGAAGACCTAATCCGCCTATCCTTTGCAAAGGAGATCAAATATACAGAAGCATATCTGAAAAAAGCTTCAATGACCCAACTTGAAAAAATTAAGCTAAATTATGAAAGAACCCAACTTGACAAAACAACTTCTCTGTTAACAGAAACCCTTGTAACCAAATTTTCAGAGTTATTGGAGCAACTGGATTTGGTACAAGATGACGAAAAACTGGATGCAGAATTATCTTCAAATAAACTTTTTTGCGATGATGTTAGGTCCTTGGTTAGGAAAATTTCGCCATATATTCCGATGATTGGTTTGCTAACTGGAGGTATCATTATTGCAAAACATGTGTGGGACAGGAAACCCCAAAATAAAAATGTTCCAGTACAAACTGATGAAAATATTAATGAAAACAGCAATGGTGTCAGTTCTGATGATTCCAATAACAGTTGAGTTAATTTTACTTAAATTTTTACTGTTCTCACTAAGTGTTCCACCATGTGTTCTACAAAGTTGACAAAGTTTTCCTAATCTTTGTTGGGTTAGGAAAAAATAAAACAAATGGGAAATTCAAAATCCAAGTCAAAAGAAAAATATAACAAAAACCATATTACTAAAAAAGGCTTTCAGTTTGGTTTAAGTTTTGGCAGAGAAGATTTGGTTATGGAAGGCAATGTACAAATAGGCTGGACAAATAAAACAGTCAAAAATTACACAAGGGTTCCAAGTTGCAAAAAATCGTCATCTGTAGATTTTTTTAAAAATGAAATAAATGATGATAATAACAAGGATCCAAAATTGGTACCAACAAATTCGACGACAGAGAAGGGAAAGGAGGAACTTGATTCTTAGAAAAAATTGGGTCTTAAAAGAAAAAGAACAATGGGTACACAACAATGTAAGAAATGAGTCCTATTATTGAAATCGAATTTAAAAAATTAAAAAAAAAGGTATAATAAAAGAACATGAATCCAATTATTGAAATAAAAATCAGGTTCGAAGAAGAAGAACCACAAACAGAAGAAGAACTAGAAGAAGACATAAAATTCTTACAAAAGAAGCTACACAGAAAGCTGGAAATTCGGGACCGACTGACCGAAATCCGTAATTCAAAGGTTAGTACAAAAAAAACTGAGCTACTTAGTTTAGCTTTTAAGAAGGGAATAGAAGCACCATGCAACTACCTAACCACAAAAACGTTATGCAAAAAACTTGACATTCCATACATTCCCACCAAAGTCAACACAAACTTTAATCCCGTCAAAATTCTGTTTACAGCCCTGGAGGATGAAGAAGAAATAGAGTTCCCAAGCCAAACCCAAGCTGCTTTTGCTATAAACAAAAAACGTTCTTCTGACATTGTTTACATTGTTGAAAACAAAAAAGTTATTTGGTATAACAAAAAACAATGGACCGTAAGTCGTAAGTAAAAAACCATGTTAAACCTAAAATTAAAAATATCTTATTAAAAAAATAAGATATTATTCTAAAAGAAAGCCATATAATAAAACAATGACAACAACATATACAAAAACTCCAGAAGAACTCAAAAAACTTTTCCAAATTCGAATGCAACTTAGAGAAAGCGCAAACAAAAGACTTCAAACAATACGGGAAGAAACACTACCACAACCATCCCTCAAAGAACTAAAACAACTAGGTAGTAAAATGGGTGTCAAAGGCTCCCACAAACTCAACACAGAAAAACTTTGTCAAAAACTTAAAATTCCATTAGTTAAAAATGAAGTTTACAATAAGTACCACAGAAATGCAATAAGAACACCAGTCAAAATAACATTTACTTCTGCTGCTGGCGAAACAATAGAGTTCCCAAGCATTTACAATGCAGCCCTAAATTTACACAAAAACCCAAGTTTCATTCCTTATTACATTAAAAAAAACAAGGAAGTTTCGTACAATGGAAAACTATGGTCAATTAGTCGTTAAATTTTTTAAAAACCACATACATAAACAGGACTCTATACTGTTTTCTAAGGTTTTAAGGATTTCATAAACAAACTTTGGCATCATCTGTGTAAACTTGTCATTCTTTTCAAAGATTCCTATCCAACTTTGGATAGGAATTTTTTTTATGAAGTTTTTACAAAAGTATTATGGCACTTATCCAAATAATGTTACCAAAAATTATACCAACAGCAAGTGCAGTCCATGGAGAAATTTTGTCAATGAACTCTGTAACCTTTTCATCAACATAATTAATATTTTCATTAATTCTTGTTGTTCTATCCATTTTTATTTAAAGAATTTTTTTTATGTTTTTTTCATACCATAATAAATGACAAGACAAACTAATGATCCTAAACTTTTAAAAATTCGCGAAAATGCTCGCCTTAGAAAACAAAGGCAGTTACAGCGCGACAAGGAGATGAAGCCATTTAAACCTGAAAGACTTGCCATGCTTCAAGAAAAGGAAAAGGCAAAGGAGTTAAAGAAGGAGGAAAAACTTATTAACCAACAAGACAGGTTAAAAGATGACTTAACTAAGTTTCAACAAAAAACATACAAAAAACTCCAGAAAAAGGAGCAACAAAAATGGTCAAGAGAGATCAGACAGGAAGAAGCAAGACGAGACAAAACCAAGTGGGACAAGAAGTGGAAGGGGGTTGGTAAAAAACTAGCCAGAACCAGACAAATTCTTGGTAACAAACTATCAAAAATTTTCAGAAAAAAGACCAAAGCCAACAAAAACCTCAGACAGACAGAACCAATTATGATTAAAGATTTTGCAAATGGGAAGGCGGCTTTGTACGAAATCTCGGGGCAAAACTACAAAGATCCAACAGTATTTTTGGAACAAACAACAGCTGGGGTTGAAAAACTTGTTAATGGGATCGAAAATTCCAAAAAAGTAAAGACAACACTCATCTGTAAACTTGTCCACTACGATTATGTGGAAGGACTTGAAGAAGTGGATCTTTTCTACTTTGGATCCAATATGAAAGCCATGACAACGGAAGAAGACGTCACGGAACTGTACAAGGAAGCAAAAAGAGAGATGTTAGAAAATTTGTCATCCCACCAGAAAAAGGACTCTGGATGGTCAATAAGGTCAGTTGAGAAACTCCATATCTCAATAACAAAGTACAAACCATTAAATGGTAAAAAATACCAGCAACTACCAAAATTCATTAAGGACAAAAAGGCAATCATCAACCCACAAAATGTCAAGGATGACCATTGTTTTCTGTACGCAGTTGCCATTGCTGAAACTTTAAAGGAAACTCCAAATGCTCAAAAACTTGAACGAATTCCAGTATCAATCCAGTTAATGGTTGAAGACTATGACGTCAGGGGTCTGTCATTCCCTGTAAAAATTAAAGAAATATCCAAATTTGAACAGTACAACAAAATAGGTGTAAATGTTTTGACATATGACGACGAAATCAAAAAGGTTTGTCAAATGCAAATATCAAGGTCCGAACATGACAAAAGGGTTAACCTATTTTGGTGGAATAACCATTTTAGTTGTATCAAGGACAAGGGAAAGCTTCTAACAAGCCAGAATGACAAACACAAAGGAAAAAAGTTCTTTTGCAACTTTTGTTTAAATCCTTTTGAGACAGAAAAAATAATGAATGAGCATGAGACTATTTGTAGAACCCATGACGCCCAAATTCAAGAATATCCAAAAGAAGGTGTTGACAATATTATGGGGTGGGGGGGTAAAGATTTTAAGAAAACCCAGGATGTGCCTTTCATCATAGTGGCAGATTTTGAGTGCATGCTGAAAACTTTAAAAACCAGGAACAATGACGAGTCAAAAAGTTACACCCAAAAATATCAAGAACATATTCCAATCAGTTATGGTTTCAATATTATTTGTTCTGACCCATCTGTGTTCCCTGGAAAATATGTAAGTCACACAAAGCAGTATGATTCCCAAGATATCGGTCAGATGTTTGTTGAGAGTCTTGAAAAAGAAGCAAAAAAGATTTGGCACACCTATTTAAAGGAACCAAAAAAGATTATTATGACATCAGAGAATGAAAAAGATTTTCAAAATGCAACATCCTGCTATGTCTGTGGAGGGGGGTTCGCACATAAAAAACCCAGAATTTTGGATTCCCGAAGTCTTTGGAAGGCTAACAAAAATACCGCAAAATCCAAAGTTAGGGACCATGACCATTTAAATGGTAAATACCGAGGTGCCGCCCACAACGACTGTAATTATTCCATGACAAGTGCAAGACACATTCCAGTTTTGTTTCATAATTTTAGTGGTTATGATAGTCATTTAATCGCAAAATATTTGGGTATCTCAAATGGTAAACTTGGTTGTATTGCCAAAACAGAAGAAGATTATATTAGTGTCAACAAAACCTTTTGGATGGATGGTGGAATGAAAAAGGATCCAAAAACAGGCACACTTAAAAAGAAGTGGGTGCCCTTGGAACTACGATTCTTGGACTCTTTAAAATTTATGTCAAGTTCTTTGGCAACATTGATGTCAAACTTACCAAATGACGAGTTCCATTACACTGAAAACGGTTTTAAAGATCATCCGAAAGAAAATGTGGACCTGTTAAAACAAAAAGGAGTGTTCCCTTATGAATTTTTGGATAGTTTGGGAAAGTTGGACTATCCACAACTTCCACCACACGAAAAGTTTCATTCCAGACTTACAGGAAAAAATGTTGACATTGAAAATTACAAACATGGACAAAATGTTTGGGAAAAGTTTGAATGCAAGACTTTAAAGGATTACATGGAACTATACCAAAAAACAGATGTGTTGGGACTCTCTGACGTCATCCAAAGCTTCAGAAAGATGTGCAAAGAAACTTACAAACTTGACCCTATGTGGCACTACACAACTCCAGGATTGGCTTGGGATGCCTTGTTGAAAATGACGGGTCAAAAGTTGGAGCTCCTAACAGACCCCGACATGTATCTTATGATTGAAAAAGGCATTCGTGGTGGAATCTCTACAATAACTCATAGATATGCAGAAGCCAACAACAAGTACATGGATGAGTATGACCCCACAAAAGAAAGTGTTTTCATTCCATATTTGGACAAAAATAACTTATATGGTTATGCAATGGTTCAACCATTACCAGTTGGTGGTTTCGAATGGGTTGCAGAGGAAGAGTTGTCAAACTGGAAAAAATATTTGTCAACAGAAGGCAAGGGATGTTTTTTGGAAGTTGATCTCGGATACCCAAAGGAGCTGCATGACCTCCACAACGAAATTTTGTTGAACTACAGTTTCAATCAAATCATGTAAAAATAGTTTTAATTGAAACTCAACTAGCTGTTCTACAAAAGTGTGTGTGGTAGCTATGGTTTTCTTTTTGTTATTTTTGAGATATAAGGCATTCTTTTGCTACCTCAGTTAAGTTGCGTGCATACCATGAATCGTAGTCGATTACTCGGAAATGAGAAAAAAAATCGAATAGCTACCGCACACACTTTTGAGGCTCTTATTGTCTCCGATACATTGTGAACTGTGAACATTTGAAAAAAATCGGCCAAAACCCGACAGTTTAGCTGAAATTTAAAACAAATACGGCAGTTTAGTTGAAATTTAAAGCTGAAGAAAGAAGCCTTGGAACATTTAAATTTCGCGGGAAAACAGAGCTGCTTGCAATTTTCATCGCTAAATATCTTAATGAATTTTGCTTTAAACGAAATAAACTTTTCGTTATCTTCATCGTCGCAATCATCTTTATCGTCGCCGTCATGTTCATCGTCGCAGTCATCTTTATCGTCGCGCTCTTCGCTCCTTTCTACATTTGTCATCTTGGGAAAAAACATAATTTGAAATGAGACTTAAATTAAAAGACATCTACCGTGCAAAATAGCTGTACCCTATAATAAACTGTTAGGTCGTATAATTAACAACCCCCCCGAGATTTTTCTGAATGCATTCCCGATGATATTTTCCAGTTTTCTTCCGACTAGAAATCAGGCAGCTTATTGCCGGTCAGCCAACTGATATTACCTTCATGTTTAGTTTTGGCTTATCGGCTAAGGTCACATTCAGAATGGAACTGAAACATATCTGAAATCCGAACTTGGTGTCAGCTACAGGCAGTTTCTCTGGCTAGTCAAAGCTCCTAATAGACCAATTCCTATAGGAAAACAAATAAAAACCCTTTGTAGTTTTCCAAAAACTGTATGTATAATATATGAGATGATCAGGAAAGTTCGAAAAAGTTGAAATCAGAAATATCATTTAAAGTTTGACTTTTGCCTGAGGAAGGTAGGGAATTTTTTACAAATTTAAATACAATGATATGGCTAACTACAACGAACATATAGGTACCAAATAATTTGAATTACAATACTTTAAATAGTTACCGTGACATTTCGCCAAAATCCATGCACCAGGGTACGAGAATCTTTCAACTAAACTACAAAGCAGGCTCTGTGGTAGCCGAGGTTTATCCACTTTTGGAAAAACAAACGCATTGCTGCAATCTTCTTTGCAGTGACAGTCACCTTACTGTATTTTTCCAGTATTGGACCAGTGATCAATTATTGCTGGAATTACCGATTTTTTCAACATCTGACCTATGAAATTGCCAAGGTTATTAAATGTTAATAAGTGTTTTGATTTCCCCCCACGTATCCTGTATTCCAAAATGCCTAAAACATTCAGAAAGCGTGAAAATATCAACAAACAGGGGGGAATAAGAAAAATTTTGGATACTAAACAATCTGTCCGTGCCAACACCAAAAAAACTTAAATTCATGTTTGTGAAATATTAGGTATGCCGATTGCTACAGACTATAGCTTTATAAGGAATCATATAAAATTTATATTTAAGGTTACCTAACACCTTGGAGTAGTGCTTTGCGAAAAATGCAACTGCGCGTTGAGTTTAAAAGCAATCAAATTCAAATTTTTACAGTTTATAGCAAAATGATTGTAGAATTGGACAGTTGATTTACAATTTTGAAAAGTATTTAAACTTGTTTTGTTTTGATAAAATTGTGTAAACGCATTCGCTTTCCACCGCGACTTTTGTTGAACTACAGTTTCAATCAAATCATGAAAAAATAGTTTTAATTGAAACTCAACTAGCTGTTCTACAAAAGTGTGTGCGGTAGCTATGGGTTTTTTTGTTGTTATTTTTGAGATATAAGGCATTCTTTTGCTACCTCAGTTAAGTTGCGTGCATACCATGAATCGTAGTCGATTACTCAGAAATGAAAAAAAAAATCGAAAAGCTACCGCACACACTTTTGAGGCTCTTATTGTCTCCGATACATTGTGAACTGTGAACATTTGAAAAAAATCGGCCAAAACCCGACAGTTTAGCTGAAATTTTAAAAAAATACGGCAGTTTAGCTGAAATTTAAAGCTGAAGAAAGAAAGAAGCCTTGGAACATTTAAATTTCGCGGGAAAACAGAGCTGCTTGCAATTTTCATCGCTAAATATCTTAATGAATTTTGGTTCAAACGAAATAAACTTTTCGTTATCTTCATCGTCGCAATCATCTTTATCGTCGCCGTCATGTTCATCGTCGCAGTCATCTTTATCGTCGCGCTCTTCGCTCCTTTCTACATTTGTCATCTTGGGAAAAAACATAATTTGAAATGAGACTTAAATTAAAAGACATCTACCGTGCAAAATAGCTGTACCCTATAATAAACTGTTAGGTCGTATAATTAACAACCCTCCCCGAGATTTTTCTGAATGCATTCCCGATGATATTTTCCAGTTTTCTTCCGACTAGAAATCAGGCAGCTTATTGCCGGTCAGCCAATTGATATTACCTTCATGTTTAGTTTTGGCTTATCGGCTAAGGTCACATTCAGAATGGAACTGAAACATATCTGAAATCCGAACTTGGTGTCAGCTACAGGCAGTTTCTCTGGCTAGTCAAAGCTCCTAATAGACCAATTCCTATAGGAAAACAAATAAAAAACCCTTTGTAGTTTTCCAAAAACTGTATGTATAATATATGAGACATGATCAGGAAAGTTCGAAAAAGTTGAAATCAGAAATATCATTTAAAGTTTGACTTTTGCCTGAGGAAGGTAGGGAATTTTTTACAAATTTAAATACAATGATATGGCTAACTACAACGAACATATAGGTACCAAATAATTTGAATTACAATACTTTAAATAGTTACCGTGACATTTCGCCAAAATCCATGCACCAGGGTACGAGAATCTTTCAACTAAACTACAAAGCAGGCCCTGTGGTAGCCGAGGTTTATCCACTTTTGGAAAAACAAACGCATTGCTGCAATCTTCTTTGCAGTGACAGTCACCTTACTGTATTTTTCCAGTATTGGACCAGTGATCAATTATTGCTGGAATTACCGATTTTTTCAACATCTGACCTATGAAATTGCCAAGGTTATTAAATGTTAATAAGTGTTTTGATTTCCCCCCACGTATCCTGTATTCCAAAATGCCTAAAACATTCAGAAAGCGTGAAAATATCAACAAACAGGGGGGAATAAGAAAAATTGTGGATACTAAACAATCTGTCCGTGCCAACACCAAAAAAACTTAAATTCATGTTTGTGAAATATTAGGTATGCCGATTGCTACAGACTATAGCTTTATAAGGAATCATATAAAATCTATATTTAAGGTTATGTAACGCCTTGGAGTAGTGCTTTGCGAAAAATGCAACTGCGCGTTGAGTTTAAAACCAATCAAATTCAAATTTTTACAGTTTATAGCAAAGTGATTGTAGAATTGGACAGTTGATTTACAATTTTGAAAAGTATTTAAACTTGTTTTGTTTTGATAAAATTCTGTAAACGCATTCGCTTTGCGCCGCGACTTTTGTTGAACTACAGTTTCAAGCAAATCATGTAAAAATAGTTTTAATTGAAACTCAACTAGCTGTTCTACAAAAGTGTGTGTGGTAGCTATGGGTTTTTTTGTTGTTATTTTTGAGATATAAGGCATTCTTTTGCTACCTCAGTTAAGTTGCGTGCATACCATGAATCGTAGTCGATTACTCGGAAATGAGAAAAAAAATCGAATAGCTACCGCACACACTTTTGAGGCTCTTATTGTCTCCGATACATTGTGAACTGTGAACATTTGAAAAAAATCGGCCAAAACCCGACAGTTTAGCTGAAATTTAAAACAAATACGGCAGTTTAGCTGAAATTTAAAGCTGAAGAAAGAAGCCTTGGAACATTTAAATTTCGCGGGAAAACAGAGCTGCTTGCAATTTTCATCGCTAAATATCTTAATGAATTTTGCTTTAAACGAAATAAACTTTTCGTTATCTTCATCGTCGCAATCATCTTTATCGTCGCCGTCATGTTCATCGTCGCAGTCATCTTTATCGTCGCGCTCTTCGCTCCTTTCTACCGTTTGTCATCTTGGGAAAAATCATAATTTGAAATGAGAGTTAAATTAAAAGACATCTAGCGTGCAAAATAGCTGTACCCTATAATAAACTGTTAGGTCGTATAATTAACAACCCTCCCCGAGATTTTTCTGAATGCATTCCCGATGATATTTTCCAGTTTTCTTCCGACTAGAAATCAGGCAGCTTATTGCCGGTCAGCCAATTGATATTACCTTCATGTTTAGTTTTGGCTTATCGGCTAAGGTCACATTCAGAATGGAACTGAAACATATCTGAAATCCGAACTTGGTGTCAGCTACAGGCAGTTTCTCTGGCTAGTCAAAGCTCCTAATAGACCAATTCCTATAGGAAAACAACTAAAAACCCTTTGTAGTTTTCCAAAAACTGTATGTATAATATATGAGACATGATCAGGAAGGTTCAAAAAAGTTGAAATCAGAAATATCATTTAAAGTTTGACTTTTGCCTGAGGAAGGTAGGGAATTTTTTACAAATTTAAATACAATGATATGGCTAACTACAACGAACATATAGGTACCAAATAATTTGAATTACAATACTTTAAATAGTTACCGTGACATTTCGCCAAAATCCATGCACCAGGGTACGAGAATCTTTCAACTAAACTACAAAGCAGGCCCTGTGGTAGCCGAGGTTTATCAACTTTTGGAAAAACAAACGCATTGCTGCAATCTTCTTTGCAGTGACAGTCACCTTGCTGTATTTTTCCAGTATTGGACCAGTGATCAATTATTGCTGGAATTACCGATTTTTTCAACATCTGACCTACGAAATTGCCAAGGTTATTAAATGTTAATAAGTGTTTTGATTTCCCTGCACGTATCCTGTATTCCAAAATGCCTAAAACATTCAGAAAGCGTGAAAATATCAACAAACAGGGGGGAATAAGAAAAATTTTGGATACTAAACAATCTGTCCGTGCCAACACCTAAAAAACTTAAATTCATGTTTGTGAAATATTAGGTATGCCGATTGCTACAGGCTATAGCTTTATAAGGAATCATATAAAATTTATATTTAAGGTTACCTAACACCTTGGAGTAGTGCTTTGCGAAAAATGCAACTGCGCGTTGAGTTTAAAAGCAATCAAATTCAAATTTTTACTGTTTATAGCAAAATGATTGTAGAATTGGACAGTTGATTTACAATTTTGAAAAGTATTTAAACTTGTTTTGTTTTGATAAAATTGTGTAAACGCATTCGCTTTCCGCCGCGACTTTTGTTGAACTACAGTTTCAATCAAATCATGTAAAAATAGTTTTAATTGAAACTCAACTAGCTGTTCTACAAAAGTGTGTGCGGTAGCTATGGGTTGTTTTTTTGTTATTTTTGAGATATAAGGCATTCTTTTGCTACCTCAGTTAAGTTGCGTGCATACCATGAATCGTAGTCGATTACTCGGAAATGAAAAAAAAATCGAATAGCTACCGCACACACTTTTGAGGCTCTTATTGTCTCCGATACATTGTGAACTTGTGAACATTTGAACATTTGAAAAAAATCGGCCAAAACGCGACAGTTTAGCTGAAATTTAAAAAAAATACGGCAGTTTAGCTGAAATTTAAAGCTGAAGAAAGAAGCCTTGGAACATTTAAATTTCGCGGGAAAACAGAGCTGCTTGCAATTTTCATCGCTAAATATCTTAATGAATTTTGCTTTAAACGAAATAAACTTTTCGTTATCTTCATCGTCGCAATCATCTTTATCGTCGCCGTCATGTTCATCGTCGCAGTCATCTTTATCGTCGCGCTCTTCGCTCCTTTCTACCGTTTGTCATCTTGGGAAAAATCATAATTTGAAATGAGACTTAAATTAAAAGACATCTACCGTGAAAAATAGCTGTACCCTATAATAAACTGTTAGGTCGTATAATTAACAACCCTCCCCGAGATTTTTCTGAATGCATTCCCGATGATATTTTCCAGTTTTCTTCCGACTAAAAATCAGGCAGCTTATTGCCGGTCAGCCAATTGATATTACCTTCATGTTTAGTTTTGGCTTATCGGCTAAGGTCACATTCAGAATGGAACTGAAACATATCTGAAATCCGAACTTGGTGTCAGCTGCAGGCAGTTTCTCTGGCTAGTCAAAGCTCCTAATAGACCAATTCCTATAGGAAAACAAAAAATAGGTACACAGAGTGTACATGTGTCACTGCTAATAGATCTGAGTGGTTTTGCATAAAGTGTGCATCGAAAGAATAGAGCGAAAAATGGATAAGATGTGAATGTTGGAAATCGGTACTGCACTGTCACGGACCGGAGTGAGCAGGAGTGGCAGAAGGTCTGGTTATTTTGTGTTTGAGTATTACTGCCACCCCTTCCGATAGCCCGCATTACTGTTTCTGGCGTTAGCCATAAGAAATGTGGGTTCTGCACACTGACCTCTATATAACTGGACTGCGGATGGGCCACGAAAAAATGGCCTGATTACACACCATCAGGCGCCATCTTATTAGGTCTGAGCCGCGAAATTGACCAATCACAGATGACTTTGACAGGACGCCATTTTGTTAGGTCTAAAATTAACCAATCAGCAAACCAGAAAATCAAAGATGGCGCCGTTCAATTGGGGACACTTCATGTAATACAAAAGTATCGGGGACCCACAGTCCAGTTATATAGAGGTCAGTGGTTCTCCAGTAGGAACGATTGTCCTTCGACATAGTCGTTAAGTAAAGTGTGAACTAAGAGGTAAAGAGTCAAGGCTTTACTACGTCATTGTTTTAAACTTTTTTTTAATTAATATTATGAACATGTACAGCTACTATAAAAAGTTCAATACTAAATGTTGTTCAATAAAACAATGAATGAAGTGAAATGAAGTTCAATAAAACTAAAACAATGCTAACATTAACCTAACATAAAACGTGAACGAAATTATAGAATAACAATGTTTTCAAGGTAACATACAAAAGGAAAACCAATTGTATTTACATATTTGACTTTAAGAACTGGGAAATAATCTTCAAACTGTTATTGACAACCATAGATTGAGGTCCAGCTTTAAGGAGAAGGCATGTCAATTGCTCTCTGTCAATGTCAGTTGTAGTTTGAGTACACTGAACATTGTTCAGAAAACTTTGAACTGCGTCATTGAAAGCAGTGTAGCTGATTATTTTGCCATCACTAGTTTTCAGAGCAAGTTGACATGTCAGTCTGGTTTGAACTGAAGTAACTAATGTACTTATCTTACACTGAGGGCAGGTTACTAATTCGCCCTTCAGTTGGAATTCAGATAACGAGTTGTTGCAAAGTACGCAAGTAGAGTGCCGATTAATCTCTACCCCCAGACACGTTGCTACTAGGATTTGGCAATCTTCGGTTTCCGAGACATCTATGTTTACATTTTCAATATTTTCGATCTCTGATATGTTTGTTTTTTCATTTGTAGATAAGAACTTTTTATCATCAAAAATACGTACTTTACAATTTTCAATATTGTAGGATTGTCCAATGTGGAGTTTGTCAATGCAGTTTTCCCATAGAACTAGCTTTATGGAATTGGTTTCATCTGCCACAATGGAATCGACTTTGAATCTTGTTGTACCTCCTTTCTGTATTGGCTCCTTTTCTTCAGACTTGGTCATAATCTTTACTTTTACATCAACAGTTGTGAAGACGCTTGCATCCAACACTTGTTCTATTGTATGCAATCTGTTGCTAAAAGATTCATTGAAATCAAAATCCAGTTCAGCTGGAATGATTTTACTTTTCTTCTGTACGGTATATTCGTCAAAGGATTTACCAAGTCGTTTAGGGCACTTCTGGGTTGGTGATATCTCTACTGGAGATTGTTTTTGCTGTGATTGATGTAAGTTCAGCCGTTTTTCCGGCGAAAAGCACACTAGTCTCACAGCTTCATTTGCAGAAGTTTGCATTTGGAAATCAAAGTATTTTGTTTTTCCATTAGCAGCTGTGTTAACTTGGCTAAGGAGATGCACATATCCTTTTGTTGTGCTGGAATCACCTACAGAAAAGTAATATTCATGAATAAAAAATATAGGACGAGACAAATGACAAGATTAATATCAGTCAATATTCCAGTTTTATTAGAGTGAATAACATACACGTAGCTTCCATTTCCATTTTCCGGCTCTGTAAGCCGTTGTGTATATTATTAGTAACGAGCGATTGATTGTCAATCTAATTATAGTGCCCAAAACCACATTTTTTATTCCTTAAAATAAATTGTTGTGTCTTTTCCAGTATTTTTGTGCAAAAATTTTTTGATTTGGTTAAACCCTCGATTTTCTGTGCCTTGTTGAAATACAGAAAATCGCGATCATATTTGAACGAAAAAGGACAGGCCAGCGTGCCGAAATTAGTGTGACCGAGTTCAAGGAGGAATGGGTCTACTAGCTATTGTGACGAATTTCCAGAACTCAGGGTCATTCAATTCAGTCTTGAGATAAGTTGTTGTGCGACTCTGGAAATCGAGGATTTAACCAAATCAAAACATTTTTGCACAGAAATACTGGAAAAGACAGAATAATTTATTTAATGGAATAAAGAAAAATGGGGTTATGGTCACATAAAGGAAATGTTTTCAAAAATACTACGGAATACTGTGTATTATTAAGGGGTTGGAATTGATTGTCCCCAGTTAGATTTGTTTTGATAGAAAAAGTGCACCTGAAGGCTGAAATCATGAAAATTGTTATTGGCTGTTTAGCAATATTGATCAGTGTTTGTACTCTTTGTAGGCCTTTGTAATGTGATGCAAATAAGATTGCTGAGTAAGTTTTTGGCAAGTGTAAGTGTATCAAAATTATGTACATAATCTGTCAAAAAGTTCTATACATTACAAACCAACAAACCAAGTTTATGCTATTGTATTTTTGTGAGATGCAATTGCTTTTGGATGGAAAGCCCTTTAGTGAAACACAATGGTGCATGTGAGTGAAATGCGATTCTGTTTGAGAGAAATGTGATAGCATTTGAATGAAATACAATCGTGTTTGAGTGAAATGCAATTGTGTTTAGCTTGTTACGCTTTGTTATTTCTGGCAGGTTTTAGTAAATATTTTTCCATTCTGTGGATTTTAATCTTGCACAAAATATATCACTCGGCACTGCATGGCTAGGCAGTCCAGTGACTGTGATTTGTTGCAAGAGCCAGAAAAACATATTTAACTGGTGTCTCACAGTTCCTGGATTTTCACAAAACACATTGGAAGTTAATTACTACTTACCTGAAGTGGATGCTGAGTTCATACGGAGTTTAAAATTGTGTATTCTACGAAGAAAGAAAACCAAAAAATGAGTATTAGATTGGTTTTATATTAGTTAGTAAAAAAGAGAAAAAAATTAAAATAGACTGTCAATTAAAATAGACTATTACCTGTCTGTGAAAAGTGTCTTATGATCTGGTAATTACATATACATGTATTTGGTTTAGTGTAAATTAGAACTGATGGAGTACTAGTACTCTCACTTAGATGCTAAAATTTTTAAACATTACTTTGTTGTAAATACTAATAAAAGTAAATGGTTTGAACCTAGGAGTATCAATAGCTTGTTTGCGAAATGTGATCGTCTAATTTGTTTACTTGACACAGTAACCTATTTTGTCTTGAATGAAATCCAGATTGCTTTATGGTCACTGAAATATGTTTCTAAAATGCCTGAAGTAACCTCCATGCTATTTATATTGGTATAAATGTGGTCAATAAGCGTCTTGCTATCTGTTGTATAAGTTGATACTAACTGCCTATAGCCATTGTCCTTTACCATGATATTGTAAAGTGATTGTCGTTCTGTATTAATCATCCAATTCACATTAAAGTCTCCAATGAATACATTTGGTTGGAAGGTCTGATTACGAACAATATCTAAAGATGCAGAGTATAGATAACTCAAAGGAACTTTTGGAGAGCGATATACACCTATTATTGTTAAATTTGGATGGCTAGTAACTTTTATGATAGTAAATTCAATTCCGTTAACGTTATGAATGCAAGGATATCCCTCAACAAATGGTATCTTGCTGTACACCGCTGTACCACCGTGTGGTCGTCTATTATCATGTGGGTTAAATATGGCGTCATTTCTAAATAGTTGAAAATCATCAAGGTTGTAAAGTTCATCGTCGTCGAATGGACTGAATCGTGTTTCTGAAAATATTGCTATATCACTATTGAAAAAATTAAAGTCTTTTCTAATATCATCGATGTGTTTGTGTAGTGAACGAGCGTTTAAATAACAAACTTTCAATTCAGATTGATTTATCGCGTAAAGTGGAGTAAAGCAAAGTTGCAAACTTCTTTCTGTCCTTAGCTTTTGCATTTCAGCTACAACTTTTGGATCAACAGCAATTTTATTTTCACACAGGTCAGTAACATATAATCCTTCGATTGTCGTTACTCTGCTTAGTGCAACGTAATGTATATGGGGAAAAGCTCTTTTAGTGTCAAGGTTGACAACAATTTCAGTCTGAGTATCTCCTTGAGACCTGTGTACAGTTTTAGCTGCTGCTAGACGAAGTGGGAATTGCTTTCTCACTACTTGAGCTGCTTTGTTTCTACCAACAGCAAATTGTGTTGTCACTGGTTTAATTGGTGTCCATGTCCGTTGTATGCCTTGCATATAAAGATGTCTGTTTTCATGTCTAGTTTTCTTGCCAACATCTTCATCATCAAACTGTACCCATATTATACCTGATGGTTTACGTGGTTGATGTAGCTGAACTAATTTAATAACATTACTAGCACCGTTTGTTAGACCATCGTCAGTTCTTACATTTGATGCAATTTCTGTTCTGAGACCTTCAGCAAGCCGTAGGTTTGTTGCAAGCTGCTTCGTGTTTTTCAGGGCAACATGTGGTATTTGCCTCAATATTTTGTCTCTTAATTCACCAGAATTAGCTCCAATCACATTGTCTTGTGCATTAATAATGTATTTATTTCCTGAGGATCTTTGATAAACTGTTTCATTATACTCATCAACATTATTGTTTTTTATGAACAGCCGAGGAGCCTCTGTTGGGCAATTTATTTCATCAACACACCTTTCTTTAATCTTCATGATATCATTTTCAGTATGTTTACCTTCTCTAAGTCTGTTTAAAATTTCAGCAAAAACTCTGCTTTCTCTCTGTCTCATAATTTCATCAAGTTCAAACATTTGAAAGTATTTTTTCCACAGATTAGGAGCAAGTATGCTATATTCTGAATTTTGGATATTGTTGAAAACATAACCATCAAATACAGGTTGTAACTGGAATAGATCTCCAATTGCAATTATGCTAACACCTCCAAAATCTTCCTTGCTGCCTTTTATATCTTTGAGTCGGTTGTTGATTTGAACAGTGAACATATTGTTCCCAACCATTGATACTTCATCTAATAATATTAGTTTGACACCACCTAGTTGAGATCTTAAAGTGTTTAACTGACTGGAGTCTAGTGGTCTGTAATTTTTTAAAGATTGACTAGCTGGGATTGCAAGAGCACTGTGTATTGTGCTACCTTTAATAATATATGCAGCTTTTCCAGTTGGAGCCAATAGTAATATTTTAACTTGATGAAAATCTTCACCAGCACGTGTGTTATAGTATTTCAGTGCAGCTTGATAGACTGATTTTGTTAGGTGAGATTTACCCACACCACCTCCACCACTTAAAAAACAGTAAAATGGTTTGTCAGATGTTTTAATAAGGTGTAAAGCATGATAGAAAAACTCCTTTTGTTTTTTATTTAGTGATTGCACCATTGTTCTGTACCCATCATCTTGCATTTCATTTAACACAAGAGGTTCATTATTTAGTGATGTTGATGGGATACCAATATCATCTGATAGATCATACCTTTCATTAAAATCAGGGTGTAAATCAACATTGCCCTCATTCTCATCTTGCAGTTCATGATGCTGTGTAACTGGTGCTATTGGTGGAAATTGATCATCATCATCATGCTGGTGTAAATGTTGTTGAATTTCATTCAAGTCATCACCACAAACTGCATATTGACTCATCTGTTCAGTAATTTCATTAGCTATAGCTAGATAATGTTCTTTGTAAGAGGAATAATTTTTTATTAAATCAGTTGCTTCACTTCTCCATGGAGTAAAAAGCATAATGAGCTCACGATAATGCTTTTCTGGTTGAGATTCTTTATTAAACCACAGACACTTCTAATGATTCTGGCATTTGATCGTTTTTTAGTTTTCTTACTAGTTTCAGTGTTATTTAGATCAGATATTTCATCATCATTATTTTCATCATCAACTGCTGTTTCTATTGGAAGATTATCAATATCTAATTTTGTTGATTTTTTGTGGTAGGGTTTTCCACATGAATCATACCATGCTGCCAAATCAGCTAAAGTAACACTTTGTAAGCAAGTAGGACGATCAACATATCGTTTTAAAAGCCCCCCTGAATGAATTTCTTCACATTCATCTTGCATTTCTTCAATCTCACTCATTGGTTTTAATAGCTGAACTCGTTCATCAGGAGGTGATGTGTTAATAAATACAACTTGACGGGATGATTTTCGCATTGGCAATTGGAGAACGATGTAAACCGCTTCTTGAGCACCAATTTCGACACTATTTAAAAATTTATTGCCAATGTCTCTTACTTGCTGTTTAATACTAGCATTACCTTCTTTAGTTTCAGCACAAGCTTTTCGCAATAATTCACGCATTCCTTTTTGTGCTTTGGAAATGTATGAAACAATGTACATTGCACAAGAATAAACATCAAGAACATACTGAATATCCATATTAGCTTGCCATGCACTCAAACATGCAGGGTTATAATTATTGATTCTTAGTTCATTTGGCATTCTTTTTAAAAATATCGTTGGACAATTAAGAGATGATCTAATTGCCAAAATATAGTTTTCCTCCGACACAGTTAAATTATTTAGAAGTTCATCAAAGCTTATATCTTCTCCCTCTTTGAGATCATTTAATTTTTTTGTGATATCTTTCCATGATTGTTTCAGATTTTTTATATCAGTTGCAGAAAAGCTGCTCTCTAAAGGATATAGTATTTTAGTTGTGCTCATTGGTGGTTGTGGATAATTAAACCTACATTGATTTTTTGACTTTTTACGGCAAGTGTGAGAATGCCTGTGTGTCTGTCTATTTACAAGATCGAGCAATGTGGAATTGTTGTTTGTTTTTTGGCAAGTAATAATTTGATTAATAAATGATATTACATCATCATCCTTGTCAACTCCGAATACAGGTGCACCTTCTAGCCAGATTAGCATGTGGATACGAGGTGAGCCTCTTTGTTGATACTCTACTCTGTAAAACCAATCTTTAATTTTTCCTACAGGTGCAATGTTGCTCATCAAGAATTGTTTCAAAAATGTATTGAATTGATAGTCAAAGTGTCGTGCACAAGTTACTGGGTCACTTTGGATTAATCTGCATTTTTGATCCCAATTTAGGTTTTCTAGCTCATTATCACTGTAATCTCTATGGTCGACAATTTTGCCAAGTATCCTAAGCAAATGGATCCATTTTGTTTCAGCAGATGAAAAGCTGCAGAACAAAGATGCAGGACCTAGTTCTCGGATCATAGCAAATATATCCTTTTTTGCCTTTTCAAAGTATGGTGGAGAGCCTCTCAATGCTCTTAAGAACTTATACCCTTCATCATGGTGAATAAGTCTTTCTAAACCACTCTGTTGCTTTAACTGACCACCTGTTATTGTTCTGTTATTCCCTTGTTTACATTTTCTCAAAGCAATTTGAGATTTTCCCAACAATATTTTCATTTGAAGCTTTTTAGTTTTGAAAAAAATATTTTCAACACACATGGCTGCTCTTCGGTCAGACCTTCTCAATTCAGATTTACAAATATCACTGTAGTAAACACTAACTAATCGTTGTTTGTCTTCTGGTCTTTTTTGACCTAAGAATATTCCAGGGTAGGCTAACTCTTCTGAATATTTATCTCGGAATATGCTGAGTGGTCTATTTCCTTCTCCAGGTGCAACATTATGAATTTGTTCTCGTTCGCTGTCATCAAGAAAGTCAGTAGCTGTTAGCATACTATCAGTGACTCCTGCAGGTATTTCTGCTTCATTTTCACTAAAACCATCATCATCTAAATTAGTCATGTTATGTTCTGAGGTGTTTTGTGTATTAAAGTTCTCTTCAGGCTCATTTACTTGAAGTTGACCTGCATCATTATTGCCACCTTCATTAAAGTTTATTGCCCAGTTTTGGTCAAGGGTTATCCCTTGCTCTCTGTAAAGTGCACTATTATTTGCGAACCATGTAGCAGCCTGGAAAACTTTGTGTGGTCCGACATTTAGGGATAATGCTGAACTTTTATACGGTAACCGCCTTTTTAACTGAACTTTAATTGTTCCAGTTTGTTGTGGTAACCTTGGTAACATATTGACAGTACTGATGACATCTGCTGGTACATTAACCACATTACCATTAATTTTGAATTGTTTTCCTCTGGGAGCTTGCATAATTTTTTGAAATGCTAACCTTGGGGCAAGCAGTCTACACTCCAATTCATTTAGATAAAAAAAAGCTGGTTTTTCTGGAAATTTCATTCCATTTGAAATGGCACATGGTGGTATTTTCCCTTTTTTTAAATATCGATTGCATGATTGACAAAGCCATTCAATATTATCAACACTTATTATATTTTGAAGATTTTTACCTACATTAGGATTAGAAAGTCGAGCTTTTGCTGCAGGACAAACACTATGTTTGTACCATAATTGATCACAACATGAGCAAATGTATAGTGGCCCTTCAGACACAGCAGTACAAAATTTCTTAATAAGATCAGTAATCAATTTATCTGCACATTCAACATTATTTTTACTACCATTTTGTCTTTTTTCTTTGTAACGTTTATAAGCCAAACGCTTAGCCAGTAATCTTTCCTCCCTAGATTCTTTTGTCTCATTTGCAAGCTTGCGTTTGCGATATTCTCTTTGAGCAGCAAGCCTTGAGTTATTTGTTGTTTGGTTATCCAAACTGTCAGAAATGCTATCTCGAACATCTTTTTGATTGGAACTTTTGGATTTTTTACCTAAGTTACTGGCGCTTCTTTGTCTCATATATTCTTTCATATATGCATTGCGGTTTGTTTTTTTAAGTGCTGCACAAACAATCCTTAGCTTCTAATTGTACAGTATCTGTACTAACTGTACTCGAAAATTCACAATTCTTCATAGGATTTTCACATTCTGCAAGTTCTAAATCATTAGGTAAAATATGTACACTATTTAGCTTTAAAGAAACTGTTGATACATAATGGAATTCTTCCAAATGTCCTAAAATAATGTCTTTTGGTTCTTCGTGTGAATTACATGGATTAATGATTGTCATGTTTGCAAAATTTTGATGAGATTCAATTATATGCATTCTCAGATTTAATGAATCTGCAACTGATTGTATTATAATGGCATCACACCAAGTACCTTGTCTAGACATACTATTTAGATATCTAACCATGACATGTCAGTATTACTTTCAATAAATCGTTCTGGATGATTTGTCAGATACACAATTCCCATAGATCGAATAGAAAAGTGATAGTCTGGAGTATCAAACAGTTGATGTGAAACAGCTTTAAAAAAGCAGTCACCTCCACCGCCAACATCAAATGGTTTCAATCCAAGTTCACTTAATCTTATTGTTAATATCACAGATGGGTCTAAACCACACATTTCTTTTGTTGTGTTATTTTCTGTTGCAAGAGGACCTGGGTTTGATTCAATATCACCGGATATTAATAACTTTCTTCTGGATGCACAGAATGAAAAATCGTTTTTGGATATACAATTGCTGACAAACCAAGCAGTTTGTGGCAATTGTTTTTGCATATTCCAATACCTATTTTCGCCTTTAAAAGAGGCACACTGGGAAGGGTTTATTGTATGGAAAGGTTGTCTTCTTTTTATTTTGAAATAACTTTTATTCAAAACCTTAGGTTTGAACAGAAGTTTAACCTTATACTTTTTTAAACCCACGGCCAAATATTTGGTAAAGAAACTATTGCTTCTGTGTACATAACTCACAAACCATGACTTGTAATTGCTTGAAATATTATATAGCTTTGATGTCTTGGGAACAGATTTTCTTATAACAGACTTAACCTTTTGTCTTAATGATCTTTTCCCCAAGCAAGACATTACTTTTTTCATGTTTACTCATGAAGGTTCTCGATCACGATGTCTAAATCTCTTATTATAAAGTTTTGACGAACTAGTAAATTGCCGGATTGTTGATCTACTAGTGAAGGCAAACAAATGTGGCATATACCGAGTCGCTGTTTTCTTAATAACAGTACTCGATTTATCAAACTCTATATCAATACTTATCTCACTATAAACACAATTATTTTGAACTTTACACGTAACATGATTAAACAAAGCCTTCGAATGTGCTTCAGCTTGGTGAATGGAGGGTTCTTATTTTGTCATCTTCGGAGACGAACTACATGTAGGTCTGCTAGCAGTGCTAAATATGCACTCCATCGGCATCGCCATTAGCAGTGTTGCTCTCCGAGAAAATTCGGTATTGTTTATCTCGAAAAGAACGACTCGTTTTTCTGTTCTCACAAATCGAATCAATTGTAGCCCCCGAACGAACTTTAAGGTTCCAAAACATGGAATTAACTTGGTCTCCCAAAGGAGATATTTTTTGGTTCCCACACAGGGAATAAATTCTGCCTCCCGAAGGAGTTTCATGATTTCCAATAATGGAACTAATTTTGCCTCCCGAAAGAGTTTTATGTTACCTGCTCGGGGATTTTCAGCTATAAGCCTCAAGTTGGTTCGAATTCGACTCGTGCTTTGCAAACCACTCTCGATCAGTTCTGGCTGTAACCGCCAAGGAGAACCGAAAGTTATTACTCCAGAACTAGGAAACCCTTTCAATCCACCAGCATTACACAGTAGTCGAAAGCTCTGCCAAATCAGATTTCTAAATTTATTAAAATGCATGACTTACTTTTTTTGCTGGATCAGTGGACTTCAACTACACGAGGCCACAAAATTGCAAAAAAACAACTGAAAGTCCCGGATCAGAACACTGCCACGTGACCCACGGCACTGTCGTACTTGCCCGCCTAATCCCGAAGTGTAATTCGTGTTCTGATTGGATCCATAAGTACCGATAACTTCCGAAATGTTAACACGGAAATTCATCACCCAATCGGAACCTCATCTCATGACATAGTGCCACAGCTTCAATAGAAAGCAGTGACACAATAAAAACCCTTTCTAGTTTTCCAAAAACTGTATGTATAATATACGAGACATGATCAGGAAAGTTCGAAAAAGTTGAAATCAGAAATATCATTTAAAGTTTAACTTTTGCCTGAGGAAGGTAGGGAATTTTTTACAAATTTAAATACAATGATATGGCTAACTACAACGAACATATAGGTACCAAATAATTTGAATTACAATACTTTAAATAGTTACCGTGACATTTCGCCAAAATCCATGTACCAGGGTACGAGAATCTTTCAACTAAACTACAAAGCAGGCCCTGTGGTAGCCGAGGTTTATCCACTTTTGGAAAACAAACGCATTGCTGCAATCTTCTTTGCAGTGACAGTCACCTTGCTGTATTTTTCCAGTATTGGACCAGTGATCAATTATTGCTGGAATTACCGATTTTTTCAACATCTGACCTACGAAATTGCCAAGGTTATTAAATCTTAATAAGTGTTTTGATTTCCCCCCACGTATCGTGTATTCCAAAATGCCTAGAACATTCAGAAAGCGTGAAAATATCAACAAACAGGGGGGAATAAGAAAATTTTTGGATACTAAACAATCTGTCCGTGCCAACACCAAAAAAACTTAAATTCATGTTTGTGAAATATTAGGTATGCCGATTGCTACAGACTATAGCTTTATAAGGAATCATATAAAATCTATATTTAAGGTTACGTAACACCTTGGAGTAGTGCTTTGCGAAAAATGCAACTGCGTGTTGAGTTTAAAACCAATCAAATTCAAATTTTTACAATTTATAGCAAAATGATTGTAGAATTGGACAGTTGATTTACAATTTTGAAAAGTATTTAAACTTGTTTTGTTTTGATAAAATTCTGTAAACGCATTCGCTTTGCGCCGCGACTTTTGTTGAACTACAGTTTCAATCAAATCATGTAAAAATAGTTTTAATTGAAACTCAACTAGCTGTTCTACAAAACTGTGTGCGGTAGCTATGTTTTTTTGTTGTTATTTTTGAGATATAAGGCATTCTTTTGCTACCTCAGTTAAGTTGCGTGCATACCATGAATGTAGTCGATTACTCAGAAATGAAAAAAAATCGAATAGCTACCGCACACACTTTTGAGGCTCTTATTGTCTCCAATACATTGTGAACATTTGAAAAAAATCGGCCAAAACCCGACAGTTTAGCTGAAATTTAAAACAAATACGGCAGTTTAGCTGAAATTTAAAGCTGAAGAGACAAGCCTTGGAACATTTAAATTTCGCGGGAAAACAGAGCTGCTTGCAATTTTCATCGCTAAATATCTTACTGAATTTTGCTTTAAACGACATAAACTTTTCGTTATCTTCATCGTCGCAATCATCTTTATCGTCGCCGTCATGTTCATCGTCGCAGTCATCTTTATCGTCGCGCTCTTCGCTCCTTTCTACCATTTGTCATCTTGGGAAAAAACATAATTTGAAATGAGACTTAAATTAAAAGACATCTACCGTGCAAAATAGCTGTACCGTATAATAAACTGTTAGGTCGTATAATTAACAACCCTCTCCGAGATTTTTCTGAATGCACTCCCGATGATATTTTCCAGTTTTCTTCCGACTAGAAATCAGGCAGCTTATTGCCGGTCAGCCAATTGATATTACCTTCATGTTTAGTTTTGGCTTATCGGCTAAGGTCACATTCAGAATGGAACTGAAACATATCTGAAATCCGAACTTGGTGTCAGCTACAGGCAGTTTCTCTGGCTAGTCAAAGCTCCTAATAGACCAATTCCTATTGGAAAACAAATAAAAACCCTTTGTAGTTTTCCAAAAACTGTATGTATAATATATGAGACATGATCAGGAAAGTTCGAAAAAGTTGAAATCAGAAATATCATTTAAAGTTTAACTTTTGCCTGAGGAAGGTAGGGAATTTTTTACAAATTTAAATACAATGATATGGCTAACTACAACGAACATATAGGTACCAAATAATTTGAATTACAATACTTTAAATAGTTACCGTGACATTTCGCCAAAATCCATGCACCAGGGTGTAATGTTGTGATGTCATATTCACATGACGTCACTAACAGTTGTTCCTCAATGTCTCGGCGTTCAAATTAACAAAAGGTTAATTGAACAAGAAGCGATATAATGAATTTCTCATTAACCTCGTTTGTGTAATGTGTACGGGAAAGTATTTGCCTTCTAGGTTTTTACTGCTAAAACTGGCGAACCGAGGCCGCTTACAAAGTTAATACATTTCTAAATTTGAACTGACCAATCATCTTTGACAGTTCTTAGACTTGCAGAAATGAAGCAAAAAAGGTACAGGATCTGTCAATTTCTTCATTTGTTGTTAAAAGCGTAAGATAAACTGAAAATGCTGATTCAGTTTGTAATCATGTATGGCCTCGGTTCTCCTATTCGAGCAGTAACAGATCTCGTCTCTTCCACATCGTCTCGATTGGTCTGGTACGAAAACCTCCGGAAAATACTTTCGCAACTGAATTCGCGACGTATATAGTTTCATATAACGTGTTTATTAAGGCAGTAATAGAATAGCCATTAAAGAAGCAAGTGCTAAACCTACTCTCTCTGTGTCACAATATACGAACATTACATTGGCGGCGAGGATTAAATTTTTTTTTGTTTGAGTTATGGCCTCTTCTATTCCACACTTCCCACCGTTCAACGTCGACGAGGACCCTACTGCTACAGGACAACGTTGGCGAAAGTGGAAGAAACGCTTCGAAAACTTTCTGTTGGCCATGAACATCACCGATGCAACACGAAAACGCGCCCTTCTTTTGCACTACATTGGACCATCGGCCTTCGATATCTTCGAGACTTTGTCCGATACGGGAGAAGAGAAAGACTATGACAAAGCAATGGAACGCCTCACTGAACATTTTACGCCTCAACAAAGTGTCGATTACGAAACGTACTTGTTTCGTCAAGCACGTCAACAACCGAACGAAACTCTCGATCAGTTTGCTACTCGTCTGCGACAACTCGCCTCGACATGCGACTTTACTGCTGTTGACAAAGAAGTCAAATCACAGATAATCCTCAGCTGTTCGTCGTCCCGCCTTCGTCGACGCGCTCTACGCGAGTCCTCACTAACGCTAAAAGGACTTTTAGAT
Organism: Paragorgia papillata; assembly: GCA_035771165.1. Lineage (NCBI taxonomy): Eukaryota > Metazoa > Cnidaria > Anthozoa > Scleralcyonacea > Coralliidae > Paragorgia > Paragorgia papillata. The sequence goes on from JAWNZC010000050.1 coordinate 143,073, forward strand.
TTAGGTCGAGCCATGGAACTTTCCGAGCAGCAAGCCACTGGCATTGAATCGCATGGTGTATCTCATTTTGACACCTCCGAACTTAACTATACACGCATGTCTCAATCGTCTCGTGTCACTTCCTCGCCTTCACGCCAAGACTATCGTTCAACCTCCACGTGTGGACACTGTGGCAATGCCTATCCACATCCCCAAGGCCAAGCTAGCTGCCCCGCACAAGGTCGTCAGTGTCGTTCGTGTGGCAAAATGAACCATTTTGCCCGTTGTTGTCGTTCTAAACTTACCCACCAAGCATCTGACCTTCGTCGTTCCCCCCGCCCACCAGTAGGCAAAGCCCCTTCCCCCTAACTGTCCTTCCCAGCCGTCACCGAAACGCAACATTCGCGACGTTACGGAAACTCAACGTCCGTGCAGTTCTTGTAGCTCTGAAGATGAATATGTTTTTACTATTAATTCTTCGCCCGGCGCATTAGTCGTCTCGCCTACTATTTCTCAAGTTCGTGACGTGATCGCCCCGCAGGCTAATGTCATGGTTGCAAATGTTCCACTTACAATGTTGATAGATTCCGGCGCCAGCATTAACGTCATCGATGAACCAGCTTATCGCGCCATAGTCAAGTCTCCTCAAAACAAACACCTCTCGCTTCGCTCCACATCAACCAAGATCTATACTTACGGCGGCACAACATCGTTAGCTGTCCTCGGAACATTTGCCAGTCACGTCGAATCCAAAACCCGACTCACCCCCGCCACCATTTATGTCATTCAAGGAACACATGGCTGCCTGTTAAGTTACAAAACTGCGACAGAATTACAACTCATCTCCATCATCGCTCACACCACTGTACCACCCAGCCCGCCAAAATCCACTCAACCTTCTTCCGCTGTTCCCACCCACTTCACCACTGCGTATTCTGATCGTATTGGCAAGATGAAAGATTTTCAAGTCCACCTGCATATTGATCCTTCCGTACCCCCCGTCACATAACCACATCGACGTATTCCATTTCACCTTCGCAAAAAGCTCGAGGAAGAACTTGAGAATCTTGAACGCCAAGGCATTATCGAACCGGTCGACGGCCCAACGCCATGGGTATCTCCTTTAGTCGTCGCACCGAAACCAAAGAAACCTGATGAGATTCGCATATGCGTCGATATGCGCCAACCTAATCGGGCCATTCTTCGAGAACGACACCTTACACCGACCATTGATGACCTCATTCACGATTTAAATGGTGCCACCGTTTTTTCCAAACTAGATTTGAACTCTGGTTACCACCAATTAGAATTGGCTCCCGAGAGCAGATACGTCACGACCTTTTCTACCCACAAAGGGCTGCGACGATACACGCGTTTAAATTTTGGCACGTCGTCTGCTGCTGAAGTCAAGCCGCAATCCAGCAAGTTCTCAGTGGCATCGATGGCGTGCGAAACGTCAGTGATGACATCATTGTTTTTGGTCGCAACCAAGCGGCACACGACAAAGCTCTCCATGCCGTTTTTGAACGTTTGCGCTCCAAAAATCTAACCCTGAATGCCAGGAAATGCGAGTACAACAAAACCACGCTCGAGTTTTTTGGCTATGTCTTTTCTGGAAATGGCATCTCCCCAGATCCTAAGAAAGTCACCGCCATCCGAAATACCACTCCCCCTACTAATGCCCACGAAAAGGAAAGGCCCATATACATACCCATGAAATCAGAAGATGTGGAAAGGTTAACACCTGAAGATAAAGAAGAATATAAAGACTCCCTGAAACTTAAAAAGTCTAGATATTTACTAAGGCCTTGACCTTATTAAAACTAATTATAATGTATTATTATTAATGCTGAAATTTAATCGATATAAAAATGTTGTTTTAACTCATCAAAAATTGTATCCATAGCGTATGTGCACTAATTATCCCAGTCTTGCTCAATCATGTACTATTATTTTGTTTTTCCGTTCGTCACGCGTGACGCTATGCGTTCGTCATGCGTGACGCATGCTGAATATACTGAGACGGCATCCCGTGGAGTGAATACGAGATCACGAGCCAAGTGTGTGACGATATGAATATATACATGATCACCGTTTGTGAGAATTTTCTTTAGTCTTATGACTGCAAGATATGGTCTAGTTGGTCTCTGTAATAGGAAAACCATATGCGCTGTCAGAGTTGTGTTCCTCATCGCACATTTCGCCGATATTTATTGTAATAAAGCGGTTTTGAAAAGACAGACGCCGTATACTGAATTTTTAAGTCAAATTGTTTAATATGCACAGTAGGTGCTCACCACTTTCCTTCGCTTTCGCTTCATATTATTATCTTTGGGCAAACGAAGATTTAGTATTAAATAAATAGTATTTTCAACGGTAATATTCCCGTAATAAACAACATGTACTTAAAGTAAAGCTCAGCTTTAGTTATGTCTGTACCTATTCACCCAGTGACGCATTTTGAAGTAATATTTAGCGTCTATATAAACATTCAGGTTTAGTGTTCAAATGTATAGTGGCCAAGACTTCTTCTGTGAATCGGTGAATTGTAAAATAATTCGCTTAAGATTAGAATGGGGTTTCTGTTAGACAGAGGTCGACAGGAGATAAAACGCGTATAAACTATATACTCGCATAGGTTTCATATTCCAATATGATAAGCCTCATGTATACTATAATAATCCCAATCATTGCACAGGCGTTCGTCATGCGTTCGTCACCATGGTTAGTCACCATTCTGAATATTAATTAGGCGGCATCCCTTTGTTACGGTATAGTGTGTGTGTGTGTGTGTGTGTGTGTGTGTGTGTGTGTGTGTGTGTGTGTGTGTGTGTGTGTGTGTGTGTGTGTGTGTGGGGGGTTATCTACTCATGATGTTCAGCAGAAAGGCAACGAAAACACAACTGCTTTTCCTTGGCAATCTTCCATCGTTCCCACACCGATAATTAATAAAAGCCGGCGTTGCCACAAAAACTTTCTCCTCGAACTCCTATACTCGTCGCTCTCCGTGTTTTCTAATCAGAATAATTAACTAATAATAATAATAATAAAATAAATTTAAACTAAAATATCTCTCCTAAACACACGCAGTGCATTTTTTTCCCATGATTCCTTGGACTTCTTCTTGTTCTGTCAACTCAAATTCGCCATATAAGATGATCATGACATTGTAGTGGTCGTTTTCCGCTATGTTTAAGGCGTGGATCTTCATAAAAAGGTCTCTAACTCGTCCATATCCAGTTTCTGCAAAATAAAATTGCCGGCGATCAAGAACCATACAGTTAGTATATAAATGCAAGATTTTACGTTTGCGTGAGAGTAGCCGAATCATTTTTAGATTAAGAAACAATAATATCTACTGGACTAAGTGATGTAATACTTATATCCATGCTGTTTTCAAAAATATTACATCAATACGAAAAAGTGTATACGCATTGCTTAAGTTTATACCGATTTGCTACTGAATTAGCTGTTCAAGATCTAAACTACCACGAAATGCACCAGTTGCGATGTTCGAGTGGTGTTTTCTTTTTGTGCACATTCATACTACCTTGTATTGTAAGTGGCTTCCTACTGTTTCTTGAAAAGTGGGGAAAATGCAAGTTTTAACTTCAGAAAGTGCTCGTGAATATTTTGGAAAAGAATGAAACTAACGTGATGCATAGAATAAGGTTTAGGGCATCAAATACTGTTAACAGATAAATTGTTTCAGCCGTTGCTATGACAACAGTAACGTTTTAGAATGGCCGCAAATTCACATATAATCCAATTTATTTAAAAAACTAGTTTGGTGATCCCGAAATCTTTTTGCATTAAGGTGGCTCCATACAGTTTCTATAAAAATGGAAAATACAAGTTTGAGAGTCCAAAACACGTGCATAAACAATTCGGGAAAACAATAAAACTAAATGTTATGCATAGTTAAACATTCTGACAATAAAAAAATGTTACCAAATAAATAGCAACAGTTGTTGCTATGGCAACAATGACGTTTCACAATGATGTTTCAAAATGGCTGCCAATTACCTTTCAAACCAATTTAATTCGAAAAAAATTTTGGTGACCCCCATTTTTTTTTCATTAAAACTTTTCTTGAAGTATGAGTAATCAATAGGCCGATTTAAAAAAATTCTGTGGAAGGAATAATTTTTTTTCCGAAAAAATCATGTTTGTTAATTTTTTAAAAATTTGGTTCTACAGAATTTTTTTTAAATCGGCCTATTGATTACTCATACTTCAAGAAAAGTTTTAATGGAAAAAAAATTGGGGGTCACCAAAGGTTTTTTAGAATTAAATTAGTTTGAAAGCTAATTGGCAGCCATTTTGAAACGTCATTGTTGCCATAGCAACAACTGTTGCTACTTATTTGGTAACATTTTTTGATTGTCAGAATGTTTAACTATGCATAACATTTAGTTTTATTGCTTTTCCGAATTGTTTATGCATGTGTTTTGGACTCTCAAACTTTGGAGCCACCTTAAAACATTTCTTTAAGTTTGAGTTATCAATGTAAGATTTCAAGAAAATTTCAAGATCAAATTTTTTTGAAAAGTATAAAACCATAATTTTTCTTCAATAAAAAAATTGGATCTACAGAATTTTTCTAAATCTTACTATTGATTTCTAAAGAAATGTTTTAATGTTCAGGGGTCACGAAACTTGTTTTATAAAGAAATATAATGAAATAAGTTTGATTAAATGTAAATTTACGGCCATTTTGAAATGTTACTGCTGACATAGCAACGCCGCTGAAACACTATCTGTTAACAGTATTTGATGACCTGAACGTTATTCTAAGCACAACGTTAGTTTCATTCTTTTCCAAAATATTCACGAGCACTTTCGAAAGTTGATACATTTTTTTCCACTCTTGAAGGAACATATAGATTTACCTTTGTCAACTCCAAGAGTGTCAGGTCGGATCCTTTGGGTTCCCCGTTCGTAAAACTGCACGTTCTCCCGTTCACTGCTTAGCTTTATAGCAGGGTGTTCGCGTTCCTTTTCCCATTTTATTGCCCTTTCAAAAAATGATCAAAATTTACAAAAAGAAATTGTGTTGCAATGAATCTGATGGGTACAAATTACAATAACGTTAGTTTCGTAATATATACCAGTACTATCGCTGATATTTTAATGTGGAATTTGGTGAGTGACAGTTGTAGGTGTCTAAAAACCAAAACTCCATAATACCGTATTTTCTTTATTAAACCTCCGGGGTGTGTTTATTAATTTTATACTATCAAGAGTGTAATATTTTGGTGTTTTAATCACTACCGAGCTCACAGCCTCACACTTTTCATGCTAGAGAGCACTGCCGAGCTCCTGGTAACCGAGTCAATTCCTGGAAAACCACCACGTGTGGGTGGTCACCAAGCACAATCTTACAAAGAGGCAAGAGCTAAACCAGAGGACTTATTACAGGGCTTAATTAAACTTCCAAGTCAGATTAAAAGAAAAACAGACTGTAACCAATTTTCTGTTAAGGAAGTTGAGCAAAACTTGTGCTAATTGAAGGATCAAATATCGCAAGTTTTTAAATTCGCAAGAACAATCTTCAATATTGCAGTGTCAGACTATATATTCCTTTCATTTAACTAAGTTTTATACTAAGAAGGCGAGATTTCTCCGTAATGCCGCAGTCACGTCTGACGCCGGCTAGCGGACATTATGAAAATTGTTAATGCCCTACTATAATAATAATATTTAATATTTATACAGCGCTTAAATTATGTTAAGTATTCAAAAGCGCTTTACAATGATTCAACAATATATACAATGTCAGTGAACTAAAATAATAGAATATCCTACGGTAGAAATGACATAAAAACGTTTCACAGAACACTGCAATCAAGATTCAATGTTATATACAGAGAACTAGGCCACAGCATAAAAGCCTCCTTAAATTAAGAAATATATTAGGATTAAGAAATATCATATTGGGGTTAAAAAGTTATATCAAAAGCTTTCTTAAAAAGAAATGTCTTCAATTGAGACTCGAAGCAATTAATAGTTTCACTTTGTCTGATGTGATACGGAAGCGAGTTCCAAATTGACGGCGCAGCATGGGCAAACGCTCTGTCACCAAGAGTCTTGGCTTTAGTTTCCGGAATACAAAGCAGGCACTGATTATCTGATCTTAATTGATAACGGCTGACGGTTTTGGTTGACAGCAATTCCGTTATATAGTTAGGCGTCATACCATGGAGAGCTTTGTAAACAAGGAGTGCAATCTTGTAATCAAGTCGAAACTTTACAAGCAGCCAATGAAGGTACATCAGAACCGGAGTAATGTGAGCAATTCTAGGTGTAAAGCACGTCACCCTTGCAGCAGCATTGAGAACCTTCTGCAGACGCTGAAACTGATATTGAGGAATTCCAAACAAGAGAGAATTGTAGTAATCCAAATGCGATGTCACAAAAGCGTGTACGAGAGTCTTAGTCGATTCGATGGAGAGGAATTTCCTTATCTGTCGTATGTTGTACAAACCTCTGAACGCTTTGCTGCAAACCTTGCCCACACAGACATTCATGGACATATGGCTATCGAACCACGAGCCTAAATTTCGAACACTTTCAACAGGTTTGATATCCACATTTCCAACTCTGACAGAGTCAATTTTAATCTTAGCGAGTTGCTGGCGAGTTCCTATTATCAGACATTTCGTTTTTGAATCGTTGAACATCAATTTGCGAGAAACCAACCAGGCGCGAACGTCGGCGATGCAAGCCTCGATAGCTCTGACTGCTTGATCTTGAGCTGTAGATGACTCGGGACGGAAGGATAAATAGAGCTGGGTGTCGTCTGCATATCCGTGAGCAGATGGTAGATGCTTATTAACAACCTGAAACAATTGAGACACATAAAGTAGAAAAAGAACGGGTCCAAGGCAGCTCCCTTGAGGAACTCCGCAGTTCACCCCAAAATTGGTAGAAGACGCTTGGTTGATATGAACACGCTGTTTTCTGCCAGAGAGAAACGATTTGATCCACTTGAAAGCATTTCCCACAACGCCAAAATCGGACTCCAATATGTCCAACATAATTCCATGATCAATAGTGTCAAAGGCAGCACTCAAATCCAAAAGCACTAGAAGCGTTACTTCCTGTTGATCCATGTTCATGAGAATGTCGTTTTGAACTTTTAAAAGAGCAGTTTCGGTGGAATAGAATTGGCGATATGACGATTGGTTGGCAGGAAGAGGGGCATTATCAGTGCATTGCTTAAATAATGGACTAACAACCGCTTTTTCCGTAGACTTGGACACAAACGATAAATTACTAACCGGTCTAAAGTTTTCAAAAACTACATCAAGGCCAAGTTTTTTCACAAGCGGCGCAAGAAGAGTGACTTTCCATGTATCTGGGACATGTCCTTCATGTAGTGACAAGTTGATCATTTTCATAATGACAGGTGTTAATTCGTTGGCACATAATTTCAGCAACCATGTTGGAATTGGATCTAACTTGCAAGATGCATTCGACGAATTCATAATAGTAGTAATACCCCCCCACTACCTCATTAAATATTCAATTTTTATTTATTCATTCTCAGGCTCCTTTGGGACCTCCTAACCCTAATCTCATTAGTATACATTTTATATAGCGGCGCGTTACGTCATTAGTGCCTAACCCTAGTGTTCCGGAACCCCCTGGTATTCACTACGTCATACCGACTTATTTATGCATACGTCATTATTTCTCAGGCTCCTTTGGGACCCCTTAACCCTAGCTTTTATCCAAACTCCCCGTGTAATACGTCATAACCGATAGCTCTCCGACTGATTTCCGAGTTACGTCATTATCAAAAGGCATTCGACTTATATTCCTTATAAGTAATAGTAATTACCTTTTCATTTATACACTTTATCCTACTACCAGTTAACACATGTATGTAAGCATACAGAGCATGCATACAGTAAGCTTTAACGAAATAGACGTTCTTTACAAGGAACGAGAGAGAAATTGATAGACACACTTTATATTTTTTATCTGAAACCTCATCTGTGTGAGTATAGAGAGTTTTGAACATTCTAAATGACTGAATCTGCTGAGATAACTTAACTCGAATATTATCTGAATAAGCTATGAATATTATATTAGGGTTAGAACCTAACAGAATAAATCATCCTAGAATCATTCCTAACTAAACCCTTGTTTATAAGTGAAGGAAGATAGAACGAAGAATCACTTTGAGAAGCTGAACTTAAGATACGTACGAATCAATCCGAAAAGCCGTGAGCTCAGAAAAAACGTATTGGCACATAGCAATGAAAAGCTTATATATGAATATTATATTAGATATTTGGTTCGCTTTTGAATAATATATTAGATATTTGGTTCGCTTTTGTGATGTTTATACGTATAGGAACCGTATGAAGTTAAAAAGAGTCGCCTTGAATGGTAGCGAATCGTTATTGTAAACTTAGAAGAACATCGAGTACTATTCGACAGTATCGTTGACCAAACACCCTACTTTGAAAAATTACAGAGCTTGGTTAAATAATTCGTCGTTATGGTTTAGTATGTTATAAGATTCTTGCACGTGCAGAACACAAAAGGGAAAAGCCATTAAAAACTGATTAAAGGTCTAATGACCAAAACATAACTGGATTTGCATATAAGTAGAATATTTAATTCATTTTAGAGGGTGATCATGAGTTTTTGGGGGATAATAAGGGGCATGACGAGGTATTAATGCATGGGCAAGTTTAGGCGAGAAAGTCATTAGCGTTGTGTTACCATAGAGAATGTACGGCGTCGCGTCGTCTCATTCGAATTCTGTTCTCTTACGAGTAACATCGAAAGTCTTTTGGAGTGTGTTTTTTGGAAAGTTTTATTGGATTTATTCTTGGCTGTGATTAAAATGTCTCAAACGGTGAGTTTGTATTTTGAACGTTAATTTGAGTTTTTATATTTACGAATTTCCCTCTTATGTTTCTATTTACGAAGTGTTTATATTTACGAGTTTATATTTACGAAAATTTACAGTATATTTACGAATTTCCCTCTTATGTTTCTAGATTGATATTGTTGATCTCATCCAGTCTTGTGAGACCGAAGGCGTTCTTGAGTATCTCGAGCAGGCGTTTGTGTTTACGGAGGAGCAAAAACGGGCTGCTTTACAACAGAGGATCGTGTTCTGGACCAACGCTATGGCTGATGATCTTCAACGAGAGACAGAGACGCCAGGTGACGTAGTTTCTGACCTAATGACTAATTGGACCGATGACGAACGCCGCCAATTCAATGAGGATTGGGGAAACGATGAGTTTTTATGCCCTGACGACGACAACGAACAACCCGAAATCCCTGAACATATGGACGACCAAATCGGCGAAGGCAAATAAGCGAAAACGTGATGATGATACCGAGACTTCCTCTAAGCGTCTAAGACCCAAAGATTACTTCACCATCAAGTCGGTGAAGCAAGTGAACGTGAGAAAATTCAAGACAACAGGTACTGATTACGCTGTTCAGTTTAAGCCTTTAAATATACATGGGGTATCTGATGTTATGTCAGTTTTAAATCGTGCTTTTAAGCATTTGTTTGATCGGTTAACCACCGATGTCTCCCCATGATCAAGTTCGCTTGATTCTGAATTCCCATCAACTAGACCGTCCCATTTCCCTGCCTTTCCTTCCTCGCGACCGTTTAACTCCCGAACGTTTCCTGGCTGCTGTGGAACGCGTGTTACAGTCCAATACACAGTTAACCTTGGACGAATCTGTGAACGTCAACGTCGTTCACGTCGACATGCCTCATGGTGCTGGTAGAAAACGGCGCGATGTAGTTAATCTTCAGAGCTATTTGAAAAAAAAAACGGTGCCTACTTCAAATTAAAAATAAAGACGAACTTTGTTGTGCGAGAGCCATCGTTGTTGCCAAGGCGAGGTTGGACAACGACCCACGATATAATTATACTCGAAGACCAGAGAGACCTCTTCAAGTTCAATTAGCTCACGAGCTCCACGAGACTGCCGGTGTCTCCCTGGGTCCCTGCGCGATCCCCGAAGTCAGAAGTTCCAAACTATCCTCCCTGGTTACCAACTCAATGTCGTATCCAAGGAACATTTGAATGCCCTAATTTATTCCGGTCCTGACTCTGATAAATGTTTGTACTTGTACCACCACGACATGATCACGAGTATGCCTGCCTTCCTCGCTCGAAAGCAATACTGCCACAAGTGCAAGAAAGGGTACGACAAGATAACAGACCATCCTTGTGGAGATCTCTGTAAATTGTGCAATAGACAGAACTGCCCTCTTGTCGTGTGGAGATATTGCCAAGACTGCCACCGGTTCTTCAAGAGCGACGAATGCTTCGCCCGACATAAAGCCTCTACCGACAACAAGAAAGCCCTCTGCAGTTCCTTGACCAAGTGCCAGAAATGTCAACGCGTGGTGACTCGAGCCAGTATCAACGACCATCACTGTGGCCTAGTACGCTGTTCCGTTTACACCAAGTACGTCAAACCCGAGAATCATAAATGTTACATCCAACCGATCGAAACGAGAAAACCACGAGCTGCCCGAGAAAGCACAAATAATGAGTTTCTTGACGACGATGTTACGGTGGATAACGACGTCAACGGCAGTACCGAAAGAGAACAAAACCTCATGTTCTTTGATTTTGAGTGCACGCAAGATAACGGCCAACATGTCCCAAATCTCTGTGTGGTTCAAAACGAAAGCGGCGACGAGATGGTATTTTCTGGGCCCAATACCAAGGATGAGTTCTGCGAGTGGCTCTTCCAGATCGATAACGCCAAGACCACTTTCATCGCCCATAACTTCCAGGCTTACGACGGTTACTTCATCCTTCAATACCTCTATAAGAACGGTGTCGTCCCTGAAGTGATTACCCGCGGCGCCAAGATCCTTTCTCTCTTCGTGCTAGAGATGAAGATTAAGTTCATCGACTCCTTGTGTTTCATCCCTATGCGTCTTGCTGATTTCCCCAAGAATTTTGGTCTCACCGAGTTACAGAAAGGTTACTTTCCCCATTTTTTTAACCGTGCTGAAAACCAGAGATACGTTGGACCTCTTCCTGACGCTAAGTTTTATGATCCCGACGGTATGAGCCCCGGAAAATTTCATGCATGGTACAACGACCTCGTCGAACGTGACTACGTCTTCGATTTCCAAGCCGAAATCCTGAGGTACTGCCAGTCGGACGTCGACATCCTTCGTCGCTGTTGTTTGGAGTTTCGCGAACTCTTCCGTGAAGTGACTGATGTGGACCCCTTCGCCTCTTCCCTCACCATCGCCTCCGCTTGCAACCTGGTTTTTTGCAAAACGTTCCTGGAGGAAAACACGATCGCCGTTATTCCACCCTGAGAATAAGCAGTCTGTCATTGCCCTCAAGATGTTAGCTTACATCGCTCAACGTGATAATATCGCCATCCGTCACGCACGCAACCATGGTGAGCAACGCATCGGAAAGTATCTCGTCGACGGATACAACGCCGACACGAACACGGTATGGGAAATCCAGGGCTGTCTTCGGCATGGTTGTACGAAATGTTATGCCTGAGATACCATTAATCCCGTCAATGAATTGACGATGCATGAACTTCATCAACGAACCTTGTAAAAAGTCCAGTTTCTAAAAGACAGGATTCAACGTCGTTGAGATTTGGACTTGCGACATCGATCATCAGCTTGCTTCAGACCCTGATATGAAGTTGTTATTTGACGACTTCGAGATCTCCGAACCTTTGGAACCCAGACAAAGTTTCTTTGGAGGACGGACCAATGCGACCCGTCTGTTTTACGAAGCCCAGCCTAACGAGAAAGTCCATTACGTCGATTTCTGTAGCCTCTATCCATGGTGCAACAAGTACGGTTAATATCCGATTGACCATCCAGAAATTATTACTGAGAACTTCAAACCGATCAACGAGTACATTGGATTGGTGAAATGTTCCGTTTTACCTCCTCGTGGCCTCTACCATCCCGTCCTTCCATACCGCACTCAAGGAAAACTCATGTTCCCGTTGTGTCGAACCTGCGCTGACAACCTCCAGCAAGAACCCTGCAACCATTCCGACGCCGACCGGACTCTACACGGTACTTGGGTAAGGTTAGAACTCCAAAAAGCGTTGGGAGAAGGGCTACCAGTTGGTCAAAATTGACGAAGTGTGGCACTTCTCCGAGCACACTGACGGCCTGTTCAAGGAGTACGTCGATACGTTCCTCAAGATAAAACAAGAGGCCAGTGGTTTTCCGGCAGGTTGTGATACCGACGAAAAGAAGGCACAGTACATCGCAGATTACGCTGCTAACGAAGGTATTCAGTTGGATCCAAATCACATTGTGAAGAATCGTGGTCTGAGGGCGCTGGCTAAACTCATGTTGAATTCCTTTTGGGGTGAGTAGAAGAAAAAATATTGGATTAAATGTGAATGGATGGGTGAGTGTGGGGGCCTGGGAGAAACGTATTGTAATTGTTTACACAGAGGCTGATGTTTTGCTTTCCTCTTTTCTGTGTTACTAGGGAGGTTGGCACAGCGACCCAACATGACCCAGGTGAAGCTGATCTCGGATCCGGCTGAATACTTTGACCTGTTGTCGAGTGACAAAGTCAACGTAACAGACGCCAACTTTATTAATGACGAGATCATCGAGGCTCACTACGAGAATGTCGACGAGTTTGTTGAAGCCAGTGGGAAGACAAACATTGTCATTGCTGCGTTTACCACCGCTCACGCCCGCCTGAAGCTCTATGGTGTCCTCGAGCAACTCGACCGTCGCGTCCTTTAGTTTGACAGACTCCATCATCTACATGTCTAAAGAAGGATACTGGAAACCACATACCGGTTCGCACCTTGGAGAGTTGACCGACGAACTCGACGGCAACCATATCGTGACCTTTGTATCGGGTGGCCCTAAAAATTATAGTTACGAAACGAACACGGGTAAACACGGGTTTTGTGTGTGCTTGTAAATAGGAAAATTATATATTTTTATTAACACTATTCATTTGTCTCGGTATGGGGTGAGGGATAGGAGGGGTTAGGCGGGGGATAAACAGGGACAAAAAGTGTCCCTAGAGGGACTTTTTAACTGGGGGATAGGAGGAGATAAGGCGAGTGATCGACAGGGACAAAAAGTGTCCCTAGAGGGACTTTTTTAAATGTGGGGATAAGAGGGGATAAGGCGAGGGAGTGACAGGAATAGAGATATTATTAAAAGTGATTGCAGTAATCAAAGGCAGTCAGTTGACGTCATGCTTCGAAAGCGTAAGGACTGCCCCATCTGTGCAAAAAAGGGGTTACTTAAATTGTCAAACCATTTAGCTGTCATTCATCAACTCTCTTCTCAAGAAAGACAATCTTTTCTGATTCGAGCCAAAGTTTCCAAAGATTTAGACGTCCTTTTAACTCAGTTGCGTGAATTCATTCGGGTTAAACAGAAGTGTACCTGGTAAGCTGTATTCATTTACGTCATGTATTCTATACAGTAAACGCATCCGTTCGGGCTCTTGGTCTCTGGAGGAACCAAAACAGGCAAGACAACGTTTGTGAAACAGTTATTGGCTTATGCTAAGATCATGATCGACCCACCTTGGGGAAATATGGTGTATTTTTATAGAGTATCAAGATACATTTGCTGAAATAGAAACCTTAATTCCAGGGATTCAGTTTGTCCAAGGTTTGCCCGAATCGATGTTGGATAACATTAACCCCCAAATAAGAAATCAATTTATCATTGATGACATGATGGGAGAGAAAGATACGATTATTGCGAAATTATTTACTAAGAAATCCCACCATGGGAATCTCAGTGTAATTGATATCGTGCAAAACTTATTTCATCAAAGCAAGGATCACCGTACCATTTCCCTTAACGCTAGTTATCTCGTGTTAACCAAAAATGTTCGTGACGCGAGTCAAGTGACTCATCTGGCCAAACAGTTGTATCCCAGCAACACAAAGTTTTTCCAGCAAGCCTATCAGATGGCAACTAAAGAGCCATATTCCTACTTGTTTGTCGATCTCACTCCGACCTGTCCCGATGAAATCCGAGTAAGATCCGGGATCTTTCCGACTGACATCCACTACGTGTACCAGCCCAGAGTATAAAAGGGGCTGTTTAGTGACAATGCGATCATTTGACCATGTCTGCTTGTCTAAGAAGGAACTGCGATGTTTTAAAAGTATTGTCAAAGTGTAATCCTCAACTGCGAAACGCAATTATAAAAGCTGCCGACGACGATATATTAGAAGCCATTAGGCAGTGTCTTTTGAATGTGTGGTGTGAAACAATTAAGATTACTCCGAAAACAGCAAGGAAACTAGCCCCTTATAACGATCACATCAAGTTTGTTGCTGATAAACGTAATCCAGTAACAAAAAGAAAGAAAGTTATTCTACAAGAAGGTGAAGGTTTTCTACCGTTTATCTTAGTTCCTGTACTTGAACAACTGGCAAGTTTTTTAACCAAATAATGGAACACGTCAGGAGATTGGTGCTAGTTCCAGAACATATGACAGATCGAAAGAAACCCTTGGTCACTCCTTTAACAGCGCAGGTGAATGAACTAGATTCAGAAATGCAAAATCTTCTTAAACGTCAAGATATAACACAAGACGAGAAAGTGAAAATGTACGATCAGTCGCTGCAACGTTATCTGGATTATTACGATAAAAGAATGAGTAGACCAGTACGTGTAAGCGTCATACCGCCTACAACACCCATAGCTGACGACGACAAACCTGAAGAATCAGTGAATACAGAAGAGACTGCTGAAACAGCACCCTCCGAGTTGCCTGGAGAGATAGAAACTGACATTTTAGAAAGTGTACCTGTAACAATGAAATCAAGAGCTCGACAGTTGGTTAAGAAACTTAAAGCAAATAAAGACCTCATTGGGTGGACTGACCAAGGACAGATGGTGTTTAAAGGACGACCTATTCCAGGTACAAATGTTATCAACCCTGCTGGATGGCAGCTTTTCGCAAAAGCATTAGGAAACATGAATGTTCCCGAAGGCATTATCAGAAATGAAAATTGTTTAAGTATGGTACAAGAATATAAAACTAAAGATATTTCAGACAACACCCCCCTGACGTCACAGGTAGCCCCATCGACATTGAAAAGAACAAAACAGAAACGAAGAGACAAAAACATACATCCATATAAATGGGTTAAATAAATTTATTCCTTGTTAAGCTTTGATATTACAATAAAGAATTGTCTACAACATTATTTGTCTTGTATTTATATTACACACTATATTTATGCATAAAGTCACAAACTAACATGTCATTCCATTATTTATTATCAGTAAACATGCCAACAATTGTTGACATGGGTATATTTCTACATCGATGTAAAGCATAAAATAAACAATATTGTCCACACACGCGAGACCCTAATGACTGTAAAGTCTGTTCATTCCAAGTAAAAGTACTGCTATGATCTCGTAAAAACGTTTCAAAGGTTTTGCTATAGAAGCTCGGTCCTTGTCCGTACGAATCCATGAACTCCCCTTTTCCATCTGTGGTAAGATAAATTGCTACCCAATGCGTACCAGATCCATTACTAGGATCCACATTCAGAATAAAACCTCTAGGTCTTTTCGATATCTGACTTGGTAGACGATCCGATTGTAACACGTCTTTAAATACGGTCTTGGTAAATGGATCACTTTTCAGGACGTTCAGAGTCACATAGAACGTTGCGGTTGGCGTCAATTTCGATAAGACTTTGAAATTCTCCAAGCACCACGATATTTATAGCTGTTGTCAGAGCCGTTCCAAACTGACATTCTATCGATACGTTTCCATTTTTAATCGGTTGAATATGATCGCTCAGACACAGATCAGCTGTCAGATCAAACACGAATAGAGTGTACCCATTGGCATACTCGTCTCTTGTAATACCATTGCCATCATTTTGAAATAATTTGTTAGCACCAGCATACAAGGTTTGGAAAGCGGACACGTAGTTACTTCCTCTCGCAGCAGCAAATTTCAGTTGCAGGGGTTTTCCAGGCAAATGCTCCCCATTTACCGTTAGACCAAGAGAAGTAATGTCGTAGTTTTTGAAATTGAAAGGATTTTTGGTATAGGTACCATTATAAGCATCTGCAGCGACCATTCCAATGACCACTCGATCAGGTATAGGGCCTTGAAATATGTTTGGTTGATTGCCTGACATATTTCCTCTCGGTACAGAAACCACTTTACAACTGACACGATTGATAGGGTACTTGGCCGTGACACGTTGAAGGGCATGGGTATGAGCCATCATAACGGTAGAAGAGACGTTGACACGTCGAACGCGAAATACACATTCTTCCAAAACCACTTTAAAGTCAGGATGATCTGCTGATGACACTAGGGAAAATGGGTTTCTCGAACGCACTAGCTTGAGCTTGATCGGTACAGCACCAAGGATATAACGGGCTTGTGCAAACAGATCGGAATGGATTCTGCCTTCCATAGCCACAGACTTACTTTGACTTGCATGAACATACCGCAGTTTCAAACCCTTGTTTGCATCGGCATCTACTGCTACAGGGTTTACGACATCCATTCGACCAGCTTGATTTTAACGCTGAGGTCAGATGAGATGATTTTGCGTCTTTGCTAAAGTTCAGTACGGTCTCCATATATGATCGGTAGGGATAAGCAGTGCTCGACGGTGTGACAAGTTTGTTGTTCAGGTAAACTTTTGCTTGAGAAAATAAAGCATGCATCCACAGATTTACAGGTCCGACTTGAACATTTTCATCGAGATTAGTTCCATCATGGTTGGTTATTTTTGCTTTCACGCGTAGATAACTATTTGCTAAATCGGTATACACATCAGAATTTGCAACACACAGAAACTCGATGGTGTCTGAAGCTCCAATACTCGACACTGGATCTATATCTTCCCAAAATCCTTTATTCATTTCTACTTGTGTAGCAGGCATTACAAATAAATCTAATTCTGATTTTGCACACTCGCACGAATCTTTATGTAGGGCACTAAAAACTTGACTCATGATTTATATTTTATAAATGGTCCAATCTTTGCTTCCGTAGGCTCAGATGTTTTCTTCTTCACAGTGTGCGAACGACTGACGGTTTTACGTCTTGTGTTGACTTTTACAGGAGAATTCACCCGTTTGCGTTTACGACCGGCTCCTGATTGGTTCGTAATCCGACGGACCCCTTTTTGAGCAAGATATTTCACGGCTTCAGAACCACGCCCTTTTATCGCTTGCTTCACATTCTTCCCTGCCAGAACATCTTGACCAACGTCTTTTACAGCTTGCAGAGCTCTTCTTCCAATAGCTTGCAGAGCTCTTCTTCCAATGTCTCATTTTTAAATGAAATACGAAGATCTTCGCTGTCTAAAGTGAAGTGTCACCATCGACTTCCCGAAGCCAAATGATACGTTTTCGTTTTTGTCGTCCTTTAATTCACTTCAATTGTTTCGAAGGACTTTACCTTGACAGGAATATATTGCAGGTTACGGAGACTGACACTCACGTTTTCACCATAACTTCCTTGAGTATTGACAATTCTGAGTAGGGGCACTTTGACATCACCGACAAACTGTGCATCCACGATATCAGTGTATACATATATGGCTGAAAATCCACCGTTAACATCTGCTACGTAAAGACTTAGGGTTTTCTTTTTAATAAAGGTGTCTTGTTGAAACCCCAATGTTGTAGCAATGTCACCACTAAACCAAACGTTTGCCCCATTTTTTACTTCGACGGTGACTTTCCGTGTACTTGTACTCGTGCCTCTTTGTTCATGCTACGGTTTAAAGCCCCCACCAGATCAGCAATGGTGTTATAGTAGCCATCTGGGATAATACCCGTATCGTCATATTTTGTTCCAGCGTTATAGAGAAACGTTTGTTGACTACCTTTTCGAATCGTGCTCCATGTATGGGGATAATATAACTCTGATAAAGCTACTTCGCAGTCACCTGTCAGTTGTATAGTTTCAGCAAGCTTCACTTTAAAATTTGCTACAGTATTATCTGGAAAATATTCCATTGAGCTATTGCTTGAAAGCGTTAAATAAAACTGTGTTGCCATATCGAAGAACAATACACAAATGAACACAAATTGTAAGGTACACACATTTTTATTTCGTTAAATCTTTTACATTATCGACTGGTACCCAGGAATTAAAAGCTTCTGGATAACCTAACCATTTTACAAGATACTCTTTATGTTTACCATGCATGCGTGACTTAATTACTCTTTCTATTCTATAAAAGTCACTATCTGTCTTTGTAACTCTTTGCAATTCCTGTTCGTAAAATGTTCCTTGTAACTCTTCACTGTGATAATCGGCAATCTTGTACACTGGCGGTCGTCTGGGTACTCGTTTCGTGATGGTGAACACCTCTTCGGTCCAGTTAGGTAAGTAGCCTTTCTTGAATGTACGTCTTGCTTTGCTAATCCGAACTCGGTCAACAATGCTGAATTTATATTTGATGGGTTTGCTGGACTCATCACCATACAGTTTTTGCCATATAGTACTTTCGTTTTCTCGATTAACATCAACTAGTCTCATCCCAATACTACAGTGTCTCGAATGGTTGTAGGAATATACTAATTTTTGTAGTACATCGGTATATCTCAACGTATTCTTTGCTGTAAAATATTTCCACATTTTCCCCTTTAACGTTCGGTTAAATCGTTCAACGATGGATGCCTTGGTATCGTTGTGTGTTGTGAAAAATCGAATATGTTTGTCCTTCAATAACTTTTGAAAGCGTTTGTTGGTAAATTCAGTTCCTTTATCGGTATGAAGTTTTTCCGGCTTCCTTCCTTTCTTTAGTATCTTTTCAAAGGCTTTAACCAGACTCTCTGCAGTCTTTGTTTTTAATGGTTCCACCCACGCAAATTTGGACAGTACATCAATAACAGTTAAACGTATTTATAACCATTATTTCTTTTACTAAGCGAATCCATAATTACTAGATCAGCCTCCCACTCCTCGTCCATCGCTCCAACAATAACACGATTTCGCTTAAAATTATGTCGTACGGGTTTATACAAAGTATAGGTATCTTCTTGTCTAAGCCATGTTTTGATCTTGTTTCGGGATATCTGGAATTTACCGGCACTTTTTACGACACGGTATAAGGCATCTACGCCGCCAAAACTTGCCGGACTTTTTGGCTTGTAATACAGATCGTGAAGGTACTGTTCCGCCATCTAATTCGGATGCCTGTATCACAATTTTCTCCCCACAGCACGCTGATAAACAGCGAATCTTTCGAAAAATATTACGAAGGGCTATTTGTGGTAATCCTCCACAGCAAGTCATGTTCACGCGACAAAGGTTAGAAGTAAATGAACAAAGAAAAGTCAACGACACGATATAAATGCAAACATATTTATTACATATTAAATTAGAATACAACAATATATAAGTTCAACAAATGTTCAATTTTCCCAAGTCTTCAGTCAATGCATCGACAGTTTTTTGAAAAAGATATTCTTCGTATGCTTCTTTAGGGTCACTCTTTCTACTTGTAAAGGATTCGCCCGTTTCTGCGTTCTTGTATTGATATTGTAATGGACTGCTGAAAAGACACCCAATGTTATAAATTTGTGGCGAGCTCTCTGTAGGTTTCCATTCAAAGAATCCGCATGCATATTGTCTTTCATTAGGACACGAGTAAAACAGACGACCTTGGTTGTCGCCTTCTTTCTTAACTTTACGAGTACGGCAAGCCATTCCGTGTTTACACAAAGGCTTTGGACTCTCGAAGACATCCCCCCATTGCCAAAACGAGCAGGGATTCTCCGCTCAGAACAGACGAAGTAAGGTCTCCCGTAACTTTCTCTCATTTTGTCTTTAACCATTCGCAGTGTCGCCAATTTCTGATGGGTAGGACAGACTGGATGTAGACAGCCACTTGTTCGAAAAGCATCTATGGCTTTGCCAAACATATAACAATCTTCTTCAGGGCAGAAAAACTGACAGCTAGGCTTTTGTCCACAGAACCAGAATAAGCCATTCTTGGTTGTTGAGTTAGATGCAGGTTTACCATGAAGACACTCCATTACAACGATCTTACTTTGACGACAAACAGTAAGCGAATGATACACCAAGCGAAGTGACGCTGTTCAACTCTCTATGGTTACGCGCATATTAATCAGGATTTCTTTGTCTAAGTTCTGACGTCGCCCGGACTCGCCCAGACTCGTTCTTTTGTTTAAAATACTAATGACCTCTTAATGAGTCATTAACATCAATAATGTACATGGAAATATGCAAATATCAGTCTGAGAAGCAGTGAACCAAGCCATCGGTATAAAGTTTTATTTCGTTTATATTTTGTCAAGTCTATACGTCTCAAATCGTTTATCGTTCTTCTCACGGCCTCTCTGATCGTTTCTTCGTCACATGAATCACTTACTTTAAGAACTAAAGCTAAATAGGCAATAATACGCCCAAAATTGGTCGCCTGCATCTCCCTGTGAATATTCACCAAGTTATCTCCACAGATTCGACCGTTTACACAATCGTACAACCCCTGTTGTTCGGTAAGTAAGAATTCTAAGTGAAAAGACAGAGTGTCTTTATCGATATCAATGTTATTTTTCCTTAGTTCGTCGTAAATAATATCCATTTTATCAAACGTTTAACTTACAAAGTGTATAAATGAAAGTTGGTTGCTATACTTATATAAGCCTTTTGTTTCGAGTGCCTTTTGATAATGACGTAACCCAGAACTTTGGAAATCAGTCGGAGAGCTATTGGTTATGACGTATTCACAGGGGGGTTGGATAAAAGCTAGGGTTTAGGAGCCTGAGAAATAATGACATATGCATAAATATAAGTCGATTATGACGTAGTGAAAACCAGGGGGTTCCGGAACACTAGGCGCTAATGACGTAACGCGCCGCTATATAAAATGTATACTAATGAGGTTAGGGTTTGGAGGTCCCAAAGGAGGCTGAGAATGAATGCTGCGATAAGCATCTCTATCCCATCGGCATTTTGATTTCAACATCTGTTTCTCTAATTTTCTTCGTTTAGGCTTTAGGTGTTTAAGCTCTTCGTTGAACCATGGTACTTTTGGTCTGACCACAACAACCTTTCTTTGCAGAGGAGCATGTTTTTCTAAGATGCGTGACAACGTCACAACATAGCACTCCACCAAATCATCCAGGCTGGACCAAGGGACACCACACAAATTAGATGAAGTAATATCAGTTTTGAAAGCCTCGAGAGTGATTTGTTTCATCTTACGAAACTGAATTTACTTAATTGTGAGGTTAGGACGAGGAATGGATAGGCTGCATTCGACGAAGCAGTGGTCAGATACATAGAAAGTGGTCTGGACTGAACGAATGTTAATGTCATTGGACGCTCTCGAAATCAAAAGATCCAATATGTGATCGGACGTGTGAGTTGGAACCATAACATGTTGTATAAACATATAATTTGTTTCCAACAAATCAATAAATTTCTTGGCGTCACCGTCTGATGAATCATCAAGATGAAAATTTAAATATCCAGTGATTAGCAGTACTTCAGAGCACATAACAATGCTCTCAAGAAAGGTAGAAAATTCTTCAAAGAATACACTTGGAGAAACAGGGTGAGCCTGGGAATACGGCGGACGGTAGACAGCGATAATTTTGATAGTACGATTGCTTCCAATAAAGTTCCATTCAGAAAATTCGAATGACCGTTTTTCACCGCCATCAACTAAAGAAACTTTAAAATTGTTATTGAACATGACACCAGTACCACCGCCTATTCTGTCGGATTGTCTTGGAAAGCTTTTAAAAGAGTAACCAGGCGGTGATAGCCCCGCTATACTAACAGTATATTTATCTTTTAACCAAGTCTCGGTTATAACGCACACATCAATCTTCCTATCCACAACATGATCGACGATGTTTGCAGTCTCGTTTTTTACGGATCTTGCATTGACATTGGCAAAACGTAATAATTTCTTATGGCAAGAAGGATCAATGTGCATTTGGTGTGTAGTGATTCGGATGCGATTTTTTTCGGCGTTTGACCGTTGGTTGCCATGTGATGAACTAGCAGTACGGTGGGTGATTCTTACTGGGATATGATATAGATTGCCATCATCGAGTTTATAATGTCCAGGTTGATTATTAGAGTAATTACGTGATCGGGACATATTAAAACGATCGTTTCCAGTTAGCTCATCAATTTCATCTATTGACTCGAACAAGTTCTAGGTGGGTTTGCCAACTGGCAATCCTACGATTGGAAAGAAACAAAATATTCTAATAAGAAACTTTTAGTGCCAAAAATAAATGAAATAAACGACGATGAACATTATAAAAGTAAATTCTAGTATCCAGACGAGAAAGAAACAGAAAATAAGGCTAGTTCGGTGTTTTGACGAAGTTAAAGGAAGTGAAGACCAAGAAATACAATTAGTTAGATTGATTTTGTAATAAAAACTGTCATATAATAAACTACTTAATAACCTCTGTAATGTTTGATAGCTTAACACGTCTACACTTGAACACACACAAAATCATACTGTCTTTATTAGACCACGCCTCTAACATATTTACATCACTTGGGTGGGTGTATGACGTCATGCATACACTACATCACTCCCCTTCTTTTATTTTATTTTGTTTTAACAGTAATATGAATCAGTAATAATAGTTCGCGAACAATGTTTCTGTTTGAACAATGTTTGTTCTTTTCTCACGTCTGATGTTCTGTGTCAGTATAACGACTTGGCGGTTGCCTGCTTCTTGTTGGGTATCTCTTGGGTGTTTCATGTTGTACTTGATCATCACCTGGAGAACAGGGTTGAGCATTATCCTGAGAAGGTGATGATAAGTGTTCCTCAGGTGTATCTTGAGGAGTTAGGAGTTTAAAATGGCTGCTGTTTCGTGTGACTTCTATTTCATCATTTGAAGCAGTGATCATTGATCCTTTTCTTTTCTTTACAACCAATGGGTGTCGATCATAAGGTGTGTTGAGTTTTCCTTTGGCTTTATCCTGGACTAAGACTGTGTCTCCTGGTTGAATGATGCAGTCAGCAACTTTTCGAGTTTTCTCATCATATGCCTTCATTTTCTCTTTGGCTGTTTTATCTTTCTTCCGCATAGCTTCTTTGTCAAGTGGTGATGCATGGGTATCACTGAGGTGGCTTTGGGGTAATCGTGTTCTTATTCGTCTTCCAAACAAGGCAGTGGCTGGCGGTATGCCAGTTGTTGAATGCGGTGTGGCACGATAATTACGCAGAAAACAGTATAAGTCTTGTTTCCAGGAAACAGCTGTACGAAGGGCTTTCTTGAGAGTGCGCATAAAGCGTTCCACTTCCCCATTCACTTCAGGCCAGTAGGGTGTAACTTTACGATGGGTAAAGCCAAGGTGAGCAGCGAACTGTTTGAAATCTGCACTGTTAAAAGGTGGTCCGTTGTCCGATCTGAGTAAGTGAGGAACTCCAAAGGTTGAGAATATTTGTTCCAGATGTGGGATAACAGCCTTGGCAGTGGTGGAGTGAAGAATGTGTACTTCAGCGTATCTTGAGTAGTCATCCATAACAACAAGAAGACGGTGGGAGCCAACGTCACAAAAGTCAACACTTACTTCTTGCCATGGTCCGTCAGGAAGTCTTGTCATCTTGAGTGGTTCTCGGTGGTGTTGGTGTATGACTGATTGGCATGGGATAAAGCTCTTAACTAGCCGTTCAGTCAACTCATCGATTAGTGGAAACCAGACTTTTTCCCTGAGCAGAGCTTTCGTTTTAACAAGGCCTTGGTGGCCTTCGTGTGCTAGGTTGATAACTTGTGTTTGAAGTCGGGACGGAATAACAAGCCTTGATCCTCGGAGTATGAGATCATCACTGTTCGACACGGTGAGTTCATGTTGTACGGATTTGAAAATCTTGAGAGTACGGAGGTCGCTTGTGCCATCTCGACTGGCAAGCTTATACCACTGCTGGGTACGGATGAGTTTGGCTAAGGCTTGTAACGTGCTGTCAGCTTTGGTTGCTTCTTTTATTGCATCCAGTGTGAGAAATTTTGGAACTGCATGTGTTGCGAGAAAATGGACATAACATTCGGCGGAAGAGGATGCTTTGTCATTGCTTATCGAACATTCAGCTGTGTGACGAGACATGTAGTCTGCAGGATTACTCTTTCCTTCTCGATAAATTACAGTGTAATCATAATTTTGCAGCTTAAACACCCAATTTGCAATTCTTGCAGGTGGACTTGATCGTGGCTTGTTGAAGATGGATACCAGTGGTTTATGATCTGTGATGATGGTGAATTTAGTTCCGAGGAGATAGAGACGGAAGTGGATACATTCCCAAGCGATAGCTAGTGCCTCTCGTTCTGTCTGTGAATAACGTTGTTCAACAGCATTCAAGGACTTGCTAGCATAGGCGACTACCTTGCCCTTCTGAACAAGAATAGCACCTAGGCCAACCGGGCTAGCATCAACGATCAGTTCAGGTGCTTGAGAGGTGTTGTAGTAGGTGGTGACAACATCGGAACACAAAGCAGTCTTCAGCATGGTGAGTGATTTGTCCTCCTCTTCTCCCCAGTGCCATGGTACATCTTGATGAGTCAGCTTACGAAGAGGGGCAACAATCGTAGCAAAGTTGGGAATATAGCGCGAACAATAGTTGGCTAGACCAAGAAGACTGGATAATTCTTTCTTATCTTTGGGTGCTGTGGTATTCTTGATGGCACTCACTTTCTTTGGATCCGGTGCGATTCCATCTTTTGAAAATACATGGCCAAAGAATTCAACAGAATCTCGGTTGAATTGGCATTTCTCTCGGTTAAGAGTAATGTTTCTTTCATCAAGTGCTTGGAAGACTTGCGTGAGATTTTCATTGTGTTGCTCCGGAGTAGCACCATGTACAAGAATGTCATCTGAGATATTCAAGGCTCCAGGGATGTTTTGAAGAACTTTTCGGACAACATTCTGAAAAATTTCAGCAGCGGAAGATATTCCAAAACTTAATCTCTTGTAGCGTCTCAAGCCAACGTGTGTGGAAAAGGTTGTAATGTATCTTGACTCTGGAGACAATTCAAGTTGATGGTATCCCTGATTTAAATCGAGTGTGGAAAAGACAGTAGTAGTATAAAAGGGCCGGTTCTGGCGATTTTTTTATTTCTTTTTTAAAATGTTTACCATTTTGAATTTTTGAATATTCACATTTAAAATGTGAATATTCTCACATCCGCCATTTTTATACTTTTCCCGCATTTCCAAATTTAGTCCGACATTTTTGTACATCCGCCATTTTTACCATTTTTCGCATTTCCGAATTTAGGCCGCTTTTTTACATTTTCGTTAGCCGATGGCCGATTGCCAATGTTTGAATTCCGTCATCACATATAATTCTTTTGTCGTCATTCGCACTTAATGCTATCTTGTTTATGTGTTCCGTGTATATTTCATGCTGCCGGCTTTTGAACGTGTTCATTCCTTTTAACATTTTTTTTTTTGTAAAGAGACACTTTTTGTAATCGTCAAATGTAATTTCATTTTTTACCACACCCTTTTTTACTCCCTTACACCTTTTTTCTTCCTTGCTTTTTATACACTTTGTTTTTTCATCAATCTCCTTATCCATTTTGTAAGCGTACAGTTTGCTTCGTAATCCTACAAATTCTGCAATCTGTTTCCCACCAGCTTCATCTTTCATCATTCCAATAACTTTTTTGTTTACTCCAGTAGGAATTCCAGATGAATGGTTTTTATTAAAATTACTAGTATCAAATTTACTGTTTACATCCTTTGAGATATCTTTGTAAAAATCCTTAGTTTTAATTTCATAGCAAAGACTATCAGTATCTGTAAATAACAGCTGAGCAGCTTCACCATACTTTGGCTTAATATAATTATAATGAAAGTTGTACATTAGAGTTTTACTAATATCTAATATACTCATTCCGAGGTATATTGGTTTGTTCAGCTTAATAACTGTTTTTTTCATATGAACAGCTGCTAGATTTTCAGTGAATATGTTCACACCATTGAAGTTACTTTTTTTTGCCAGCTTCTCTAAAGCATTCTCATTTGTAACTAATCTTACATCCACCCTATTTCTAATATTCTCCATGGTTTTTCCAAACACAGAGTTATTCATCAGCTTGAAGAAATTTTTTTCAAAGTCTGTTGTTGCTTTTGTTCTTAAATCTGTGTTGAGCTGAATGTAATCCTTTAACCAATCTTTTTCTGTGAATGTAATTCCTTTATGAATTTTTGTTAATTTCATGCCTAGTGAGATGTACTGTTTTAGATTTTTATGATGAATAATGTATTTACTTTTGTTATTTAAATTTGGTATTAGTTTGTCAACGCCATTAATGTTTAGCCTTTCAGCAGCTAGTGGATACTCGTTATGTGCGTTGTGAAAATTTTCAGGGTACTCGAGATCTACCTCTAGTATACATGGAATTTTTTCCCATAAATTTAACTTACTTTTACTTATCCAACTGAAATTTCCTACAGGCAATGGTTTACTCATAGCCCATCCGTATAGGTTATTTGCATCAAGATATTGTATGTAAACATCCTCTTTTTCAGGATTGTAATTATTCATATACTTATTGTTTGCCTTTGCATATCTTTTTGTGATTGTACTAATCCCACCCCTTATCCCCTTTTCAATCATAAGGTACATGTCCGGATCTGATATTAGATCAAACGACGCTTTGCTTGTTCTTTTAATTTTTCTTCACGACGCTTTGCTTGTTCTTTTAATTTTTCTTCACGACGCTTTGCTTGTTTTTTTAATTTTTCTTCACGACGCTTTGCTTGATCATTAAGTTTTTGAATATATGCTCCAATAGTTTTATTCCACATCTCTCTCTTTTATTATAGGGATTTTTTTTTGTTTTTCTTTATAAACTTAAAATCAATTTTTTTTAAAAAGTTATGCTCCTTTTTAAAAAATTATGCTTTCTTGACTAGGAAGATGTCCTTTCCAATTACAATATCCTTTTCTTTTTTTATATAGTGCAAAATGCAGCTTGGATTTAAATTAATATATTTTGCCGCTTTGTAAATACTTGGAAATGTTAATGTTTCCTGAGTTTTTTTGTTTACAAAAAGAATACTTACCGGTTTAATAATTTTATTTTTATTGCACTTATCAAATGTTTGGTTTTTTTCATAGGGAATATTAAGTAGTTTACATAATGTTAAACTATTCATTTTTGAAGCATTTTTAATGCCTCTTTGTTTGCCCATTTGTCGTAATTCTCTTATAGTTGTCATTGTATTTATTATAAGTCTCTTTTTTATTTATATATCAAAAAGAAAAAGAGTTTTTCTTTAATTTCGTCACTACGCATGCGCACACAAGATTTACGGCTCCCACAACCGCGCACGCAACTTTTTTTAAAAGTACATAAATGTAAAGCTGAAATATATTAATATGATTGCTTTAAAACTCTTTCTTTTTATGTTTACGCTAGCAGTTTTTTACTTAATGTTTTTAAAGTGATTTCTTTTTAATAAAAAAAAATAGCTAGGTTATTTTTTAAGTTTTTATAAACTTGAAAAATATTTATTTTTAATTTTTTTGTGGTTTTTTTTTATTTACGGGTTTTAATCTTATTATTACGGCCCCCACAACCGCGCTTGCAGTTTTTTTAAAAGTACATAAATCAAAAGCGTGTTTAAACTCCTTGAGCATTTTACCAACACCATCCGTCATACTTTTTGTATTTTTTCTATACACAGGAACGGTAAAAGCAAACCTGCTCAAAACCTCAATACCTGTTAAAATCCAATTAAACTTCTTATTTTCAGAACTAAACTTGGCCATATCCACTAAGTCCATCTGAAGCTGATCAGCCAAATTTTTAACAAAGGTTCTTTGCGTTTTACGTGGTTTTCTTTGCGGTTTATGTATTGTATACGTGCTTTGTGAGGCTAGCCACTCCTTAACTAACTTTCTAGTAACTCCTTTTACTTTAAGTTCAACAGCCTTTTGATATAACTTCTCAGCGCTTTGATAACCAGTTACAG
The DNA here is from genome assembly GCA_035771165.1 of Paragorgia papillata. Taxonomy (NCBI): domain Eukaryota; kingdom Metazoa; phylum Cnidaria; class Anthozoa; order Scleralcyonacea; family Coralliidae; genus Paragorgia; species Paragorgia papillata. The sequence continues at coordinate 171,032 of JAWNZC010000050.1, forward strand.
GGTTGTAATATATATTTCTTAACTCTAGATCAAGTAATGTTTTAGTAGCCATTTTATTTATTTTTTCTATCAATAAAATGACAACTATTAATTATAGTTCTAAGGAAATATAACTTATTAAAAAATACTATGGTGATAACTATAAAAAGGTTATTAAAGAAAGTCCTATAGAAAAAAATAAACTTCGTAATAAGTTTTTTAAAAAATATCCAAGTGCTGAAGTAAGTAGGTTTGAATTTGATGTTTCGTTTAATCAAAACGGAACTGTTGGTGATAAAGAAATATTTTTTCAAGATCCAGAAGAATCAATCTCATCCTACGATATTACATCATCCACATTTAAAAACAACCCTGATTGGACGCAATATTTATATTGGCCAAGGGAATGGGGTGAAAGTAAAAAAGTTGAAAAACTTAAAATTTTAAAAGCAGACACATTTGAAATAAATCCAAACATTCTTCTAATATTTCTAACGGAGAAGAAAAAGTTTATTGCACATCTTGATCTTATTAATACAAAATACTCAAACCCCTCTCCAAGTAATAATGTTCGTACAGAATTATTTGACTACATTAATAACCCGTACTTTACTGCAATAGCAGCTTCATATGTTTCCACCTACTTGTGCGGTATATCAAAACAGCATTTTGCAAATAATATTAAAAGAGCATCATCCAATATTGTAATGAGCATTGCTCAGTATCACTACGCTTATCATGTAAGAAGATTTTTAAAACAACCCAACAAACTTAAAAGATATATGACAAAAGACGTTATTAAACTAATACAACAGCATATTCCAATTAAAGAAAAGTGGGAAAAACGCTACAGTAGTTCAAGTGCAAAACTTTACCTTTTTAAACAAGAATTAGAAAGGGAAGGAAAAAAAGTAAGAAATTTAAAGTTTGTTTTACATGGAAATATGGGTGTTTCAACAAAGTATGAGGAGTTTATGTGGAGTCATGCTGAAGGTGAAAATGATTATAAGTTATTTATCCAAACATTTTCCACTGGACTAACAAAGTTAGGTCAAAAGTTACTTCAACAGTCAGTAGAAAGTTATGTTTACTGTGTTTTAGGTGCACAGGCAAGAACTAGATGGGATATTGTAGATCAAGGTGCTAAAAGTTTGCAAACACAAGAAGTGTTTATAAAACTTATGAGTAATACAATAGTGCAAGATGATGTAACTGTTAGCATTTCAGACATGCGAAAAGCTATTAAAAGCACTAATGTTATTTTAAATTTTGCCATTTCTCCAGGTTTAATTCTAATACCGTCAGATATGAGAATTCTTATTAATCCTATAAGTGGGTTTAATAACACTCTTACATTAGCTACAAACAAAATGATGTTTGGCGGAAATAAAAATGTAAATAAATTAACAGTTAACCCGCACGTTAGTGAGGATAACCCGCACGTTAGTATAAAAAAACCGCAGCCAAAAATAAGTGTGGAAGAATCATTTTCAAAAAGTATTGTTAAAAAGGAATATCATCAACCTGAGTTAACATTACCATTAGTTTTTGGAATCTCACTCACAAGTGTCTTCTTCATCTTTAAAAAGTTTTTTTAATAGTTTTTGTGATCTTCCACCTTTTGGAAGAGTAATATCATTAGCAAAATCATCCATTCCACATTTTTGAAGCATGTAGTGAATAACAACCTTCATGTTTGGAAATGGTTCCGCTTTTTCTTCAAGTTGTTCATACCTTTTTTCCATATCCATAATTATTGTGTTTCCATTTGGTATAATTACTCCTGGAAACATTTTTTTTAAAGTTTTGTTAAAAGATTTCATCCTTAACGAGTTAAAAATATTATGCTCAAATTTTTCTCTTAAAAAATAACTATTCATACAATAATTTTGAACAAAAAGCTGATCAAAAACTTCTCCGCATTTTAAACAGGTGGAAAAACCATTAAATTCCTCTGTAGTATGTTCACATTCATCAAACATTATTTATTTAGTTACTTAATTCAAAATTTGCTTAAAATTTGCTTAAAATTTGTTTAAGCTAACTCAACCAGCAAATATAGCTAACTTAACCAACAAATATAGCTAACTTAACCAACAAATACAGCTAGCTCAACCAGCAAATACAGCTAGCTCAACCAGCAAATACAGCTAGCTCAACCAGCAAATACAGCTAGCTTAAAATTTGTTTACTAATAAATGAGCACAGAAGAACAAACCATAACAAAACTTGAACCAGAGGAAAAAATTAAAAATCCAAAAAGAGTAGCGCAAGGAAAAAAATTGGCGGAAATAAGCAAAGCTGCAAAAGCACGTAAGCGTGCTGCTGTTCAACATGAGGAAGAAACAAGCGTTTTTTCGCAACTACCTGACTTATCAACATCTATGACTATGATTGGAGTAGCAACTGGGGTAATAGGAACATACATTGCTTGGAAAAATCTTAAACAAGATCAACCAAAAGTGACGAAAAAACCATCACTTCCATCATCATCGCCATCGAAAATAAAATATAATAATCTTGATGATGATGATATTTAAAAAAAAATTTTTTTTACTATAATAAATGAACAGTGATCGACAAACTAAGTTAAAACCTGGTTATAGACGTTTGAAAAAAAGTGAAATAACTGGCGGACGAACTCGTCATGTAATAACTTTTAATCCAAACAAAGCTAATCCTGGAGAAGAAATTTACATTCAAATCCCAAAACTTAAATCTGGAACAACATTAATTCCTGATAAAATGTTTCTTGTATTTGACTTCAAGAACGCTAACACCAAATCTTGGTTTAACAACAATCTTGCAAGACAGCTTCAAAAGCGTCTAGAGGTAAAATTTGCGGGTGAAAAGGTTTACGACAACACTGGTGAAAGTCTACTTAGAACCTACGAAGATTTGTGGTTAGATAGCGATGTTCGCGCAAATATGTTAGAAGATGGAATTGCAAGTGTAAACCAACGTAAGGTTATTTGATGCTTCTTCTGATGCGTATGCTGCAGTTTACGACACCAAACAGCGAATCCGTTTAGGAAGAATTTTAATGGATCACGGTTTGTATGCGCCATACAACATGGCCAACGACCTACAGTACGTTATTACCCTTCCACAAGCTAGTGAAATTATGCAAGCACAAAGCAGTCAGGCTGTTGAAGGATACAGCTTAGAAAACATTGAACTGGAGTATGAAACCATCAGTAATACTGATCTTGTTCATGAGGTTGAAAGTGGTTATAATGCAGGAAGATCTCTTAGCTTTGAACATGTAACCTTAATGAAAACAGTAGAATGGAATAGCGCAACAACCCTTATTAACGAAACCGTTAACCTTCCGCGAAAAAGTATGAAAGCCGTTGTTATGTTGTTTACAAAAAAAACTCGTGGTGGAAGTGAAGAATTTGTTTTCCCTAACATTGAAAATGTTAAAGTAACCATTGAAGGCATTCCTAATAGTGTTTACTCACAGGGAATAGTTAAGCGAAGACTCTTTGAAGAGGCAGAAAGACTTTTCAATCAAAATTCCAACGCTGTTAACGCTAGCAGTTTCTACACAGGTAATAAGTTCGCCTTGGTGGTGGATCTTAGATCTATCAACGACAATGATTTTTACGGGCACGGAACCAAGCTATTAACAACACAATCTGGTATTATGTTAGAAATTACCAAAAAAGCAACAGCAGAAAGCCTTAAATGTCATATTTTTGTGCTGTCAGATGGTGTTTTGAAGGTACAAGCCGGAGAATTCCGAGGTTTAAGTTACTAAAAATACAAATAAATGATTCCTTTTAATATGATAATAGTTGGTATGACAAGTTGTGGAAAGACATATTATTTACTTAAAATGTTAGAAAAGGAGTGTGTTAAACAGTTTGAAAACATATTTCTAATTTGTCCAACATTTGAGTGGAACAAAACATATTTGGAGTGGGATCATATAAATGATCCTAATTTTTTTGTTATTCCTTGTGATCAAGATCAAACAGAAAATTACTTAAAATTTGTGGTAAACTTCTGTAAGGGAAGTCCATCACTAATTATTTTAGATGATTGTGCTTCTGGTCAGTCAGTAAAAAGTCGAACCAGTGAGTTAGTTAAACTTGGTTTTGGTGCAAGGCATATGAATATCAGCACAATAGTAATTACACAACAGCTTACATCAATAGCAAAACCATATCGTGAAAACATTTCTAAACTAGTGTCTTTTTACAATCCAAATAGAAAAGATATGCAAGTCATTTTGGACGACTACTTAGACATTAGTAAGGAAGAGGAAAAAAAAATTAAAGAAACATTAAAAAATATTAAGTATGGTCGTCTTGAAATTAATCTAAAACATCCATATAATCATGAAATAAAACCATAAAAATTTATATGCTTGGCGGTATATAAATTTATTAACAATAAATGAGACTGTTAAGAATTTTTATAACAAAAAATAATGGGTATGAAACCATTGTAAAATTTGATGAACCACTAATTATTAAAAATGAAACAATGATGGTAAAGTCTGCAAGTATGTTTTGGAACTATGATAATATCACAACCCCTACTCATATCACTTATGGTAAAAAAAAGGTAAGATTTGATGTTGGATATTGGACGGCTAACATGATTATTGATAAACTTAAGGAAGCAAAGGTGAATGCAGAGCTACTACTCCACTCTCATAAGATTAAAATTACAACAACAGAGGATCTTGCACTACTTAAACTTGCTCCACTACTTGGATTCTCTGAAAGTCAACAACGAATTCCAAAAGGAAGGAGTTTTATTTCTGATTCACCAGTCAACGTTAATCTTGGAATAAAGTATATTAGTATTAAGTGTAACACTGTTAATAGGTTAAAAACATCATTTCATGGTCAGCGTGATGATGCTATTGTAATACTACCAATCACAACCACACAATCACTAAAGGGGTCTGTTACACACTATAATAATGTTAATAGTAAAACTGAGTTAGATAATGGAATTTATACAGAACTTAAGTTCTCATTAAACCAAAAAGTTGGTGATATATTGTTAGAAATAATAATAAAATAATGGCATTACACTATGGTTATACTGATGAATTTTAAAAACTTCATCCCAATATAGAAGATCTTAAAAAAAATATGGAAAGAAAAATATTACAATATACGCTAAAATATTCTTCAACAACGTTAAACATAGCAGTATATCCAGAAAGAAATACGTTGGGTTATAAATACATTTCATCGCATGGAATAAATTCAAAATCTACAATAACACTTTTAACACACTCCTTTTCCACTTCAACAGGTAACGTCGTAACTAGTGGTGTTTTTTCGTATGCATTTGAATTTTTAGATAAAAATGGGAATTTTTCATATTATAATATTGAGGATATAAACCTTGGACTATTAAAAGTACCAAAAGCTGGAAGTAAATACAATATGTTTTTACTAAACAAAACCTATGTTTTTTCTAAAATTATTAAAAAAAACAGACTTTTCAAATTTTATTGTTTTTTCAGTTTTTGTTATACAAAAATCTGGAACATTATCTAATGATACATCTGAAATGGAACTTTATATAACTTTTTAAAAAAAAATTTTTTATTAATAAATGGGTGATAACAAAAAGGAAGTAATAAATGAATTATATAATGTTGCGCTAGTTACATCAGGAGCTGTAGCTGTAAGTATGGCTTCAAAACGTCTAACTGGTCAACCTCTAGCCGCTCCAGCAAGTCTTAAAGAAACTGCAAAACTAGCTGTTGCTGTTGCAGTAAGCAGTTTTCTAGTTAAAAAAGGTCAGGAAAAGGGTTACATTCCAAAAGAAATAAATTTATAAATAAAATGGCATCAACAGTTGTGGGCGGACTATTTAACTCTATTGCCTTTGCTGGCGCCGGATTCTTATTCTCAAAACTTAATAAAAGTGGATATAAAGATGAAATAATAAGACATAACCTTGCTATAGAAAAACTTCAACAATCTAAAGAAAAATTTTATGAGCAGGAAACAAAAAAAAGAAATAAAGAAATGCAGTTACGAGCTGAAATTTATGATGCAAAAAGTGAAATGAAACAAACTGACAAAGCACTCAATAAACTTAAACAACTACAACTACAAAGTGAAAAAATACCAAAGTTGGAAGATTTTTACCAGCCATCGGATGAGATGAAAAAATATCAAATTATGTCTGTTGGTATTATTGGTGGTGGAAGTGGATGGGTGCTACACAAATTACTTTCAGTATAAAAAATTTCTAAGAAAAAAAAGTCTTAGAAATTTAATCGCTCTTTTGCTCTTTCTTCAGTTTTAAAAGTTTTTTTGCCCTTTTTCCAAGATGACCTTTCAAGTAGTAGGGTTTGTAACCAATATCATCAAATATTTTTAGTTCAATCTTAGTCTTTTCAAGCCATATCAATTCATTACATTTTTTATAAAAACCAATCTCACAAATTTTTGGATTTAATTTTTCTTTCTCATCACTATTTACCCACCTAATGATATCATTCATTCCACACTGTTCCAAAAAGTATTTTTGATCCCAGCGTGAAACAAATTCATTTCTAAGTTCATCATCAGTAATTCTTTTACAAACATCGTCTAATACATCCCTATCCTTCTCTGACGACATATGATATATTGCTGAACATAAATAATTAAGGTCTATATTATTTCTCATTCTTCTTATTGAAAGTTTTGGTAATAATACATCGTAAACAAAATTCTTTACCTCTTCATCTTCTATCCTTAAATTATGATTGGGGTTATATGCTGAGCCGCCATCTCTATAAATGAAGCAAACAATTGCCTGAATTGTAACTGAATAATATTTAGATTTTTTAAATGATTCCCATTTTGCATTACATATTCTTTTGGTATAGTTTTCTTCATCCTTTTTAGAAAACTTATGCCAAAGATTATATCCTTCTTCACTTCCACCGGTATGTCTGTAAATAGCATAACCTACAGTCCACCATGATTTAGAGTAAATAGCCGCACGTTTTGGTAAAAGTTGGTCAATGTAAAAGTTTAATGTTTCACCCATCTCTCTTTTATTATAGGTTTTTTTTATTTCTTTAAATAGAAAAACAATTTATCTGTTAATAAAAACAATCTATCTGTTAAAGTTAAGTTTGAAACTATTTAACCATTATTCCTTTGACTTTTTAAAAAGTTATTATACTTTTTAAAAAATTTTTAAGCAATCTTAGTATTTGTTTTAATATTGTTCTTCTTCCATTAACTTTTTTGCATGCTCTTCTATGTTTCCATTCTCATACTCTTCAGTGTATTTTTCAAAATCATATTTACCATCAAGAGTAAAACCATTATCAAAAAAATGACATGCAATTTTATCGCCAGCAAAATATTTTTTGTATATGTCCATTTTCGCATTCCAGTCAGGCTTGCCATAATTAAACCACATCGCAACAGAAAATATATAATCATAATTTTCCTCATCCGTTTTTGAATATTCAATCCACACATCAAATCCTTCCAAACTTCCATGTGTTATATCATAGATAAGTTTTCCGCCGTTAATCCAGTTTTCGGATGCAAATACACATTTTACTGAAGGTTCATTAGATGAATTACGAATTAAAACCATTACTCTCTTTTATTATAGGGATTTTTTTTTAAATTTTTAAGTAATCTTAGTATTTGTTTTAATCTTGTTCTTCTTCCGTCAACTTTAACGAATTAAAAAAATCCTCTTTTGTACTGTTTAGATTTTTAGACATATACTTCCTATACGCTTGTATAAAGTCCTCATCTGTACTGTTTAAATTTTTAGACCTATACTCCCTATACGCTTGAACAAGGGCAACTTTTTCCCTTAACTTTTTTACATGCTCTTCTATGTTTCCATTTTTATACTCTTCAGTGTATTTTTCAAAATCATGGCCACCATCAATAAGAAATCCATTTTTTTTAAAAATGGTTTATAATTTCATCACCAGCAAAATATTTTTTGTACATATCCATTTGCTTGTTCCAGTTGGGCTTACTATAATCCATCCACATCACAACAGTGGATTTATCATCATAATTTTCCTTATCCGTTTCTGAATATGCTATCCATTGATCAAATCCTTCCAAACTTCCTTGTGTGAGATTATGAATAAGTTTGCCGGCATTAATCCAATTTTCGGATCCAAATACACATTTTACTAAAGGTTCATTAGATGAATTACGAATTAAAACCATTACTCTCTTTTATTTACGCTGTTATTTTTCTTTTCCTTTAAATAGAAAATTTGCGATTTATAAAAAAGTGGATTTTTTTGTTAAAGTTATGTTTAAAACTATTTAGCCATTATTCCTTTAATTTCCAAAAAGTATTGTTATTTTTGGAAAATTTAAAACTTATTTAGTCATTTTTCTTTTTAAATAACTTTTCATCCTCTTCATTTTTCTTTTTTAATAACTTTTCATCCTCTTCATTTTTCTTTTTAAAAAAACTTATCATACTATTCATTTTTCTTCTTAAAAAACTATTCATACTTCTTATTTTTTATTTTAAAAAACTCTTTTATATTTCAATTCTTTTTATTAAATATTGTGGTCATTCATTATATCGCTGTTTATATCATTTATGTCTTTTAGTTCTAAAAGCCCGCTAATTATTTTTATATCATATATTTCACCTTTAAAAGGTCTTGATATTGTGCCAGCACTGCCTGTAAACCTCTCGTTAGTAAATATTGAACTATATGTTTCACCTATACTTTTTGGATTTGCAGTAAAATCTGAGTCAATAGACTTTACTCCATTTATGAACAAACAACTTCCAGCCATTAACCAATGACATGATATTAAGTGTTTATCAAGAATGTTAACACCGCTTTGTATTGTACAGTTATACTCTTTAGCAGGAAGTCCACCTCCATACGATAGCTGGTTTAGTGTGTTAGACTTGTAGCCAATAAATTTATCATAACCGCCATTATCATTGCCTATAATGTAACCCCATTTCCCCGAATTATTAGTAGAATTAATAACGCGTAACACAATAAATATAGAAATGTTAATATTTACCATTTCAGGGCATTTAAATATCATAAAACACTTTCTGGTATTTTCAATAAAATTTGGTCCAGGTAATGGTCCTCTTCTATATTCGTTCTGGTGAAGTGAATATTTTTCATCTTGAACTCTACCAACTCTACTGCCTTTAGAAGATTGACCAGTTTTTTCTGCTTTCGATAAGTTAACATCAAAAACAGCGTTATAATGTTTATGTTTTGATGGAGACAAATAATGATTAACATAGTATATATCATATCCAAAGTGTATGCTCATTTTTTATTTATACGTAAATAAAAAAGCTTTATTCCTTTGCACTTTTAAAAAATAAAAAATAAACTACATCTCATTAAATGTTTAGTATCCTTCTGGAATTATTAAGGGTAAGGGTAATTCATAACATTTTTTAATGCCTTTTCCAATATTTCAAAACAATATTCAGTATTAAAAGTCTCCCATAAATCTGTGCAAAGACTATCGGAATCACTATAATTTATTAAATCTGTTTCTGAATAAATTTTCCAAAGTTTATATCCTTCTTCACTTCCTTGTGAAAGATTATAAAGAAGAAAACCAATATCAAACCAAATTTTGCTTTTATACAAACATTTTGTTGAAAACTGATTATCACCAATTAAAACCATCTCTCTTTTATAAAAATTACAGTTAATCCAAAAACTATCAATTAACGGAATTCAAACATTGGCAATCGGCCATCGGCTAACGAAAATGTAAAAAAGCGGCCTAAATTCGGAAATGCGAAAAATGGTAAAAATGGCGGATGTACAAAAATGTCGGACTAAATTTGGAAATGCGGGAAAAGTATAAAAATGGCGGATGTGAGAATATTCACATTTTAAATGTGAATATTCAAAAATTCAAAATGGTAAACATTTTAAAAAAGAAATAAAAAAATCGCCAGAACCGGCCCTTTTATACTACTGACAGTCGAGCCATTGAGTTGTGCAATTATGTCATCCACAGTTGGTGTGATGTGCCGCTCTCGTCGAATAGCCTTGTTTGGTGCTCTCATATCCACACAAAGTCTTATCTTGGTGGGTGTTTTGGGTTTGGGAACAACAACGACTGGAGACACCCATGGTGTCGGACCTTCCACTTCTTCAATAATATCTAACTGTTCTAGACGTACTAACTCTTGCTCAACCTGCTTCCGTTGATGAAATGGGATTCGGCGATGTTGTTGAGCAAGTGGAGGGATGGTTTCGTCGATATGCAGTTTGACTGTTTTGTCTTTGACCTTTCCAATGCCATGAAAGAGACGATCATATTGATGTACAAGTGTATCAGCTACAGATGGCACTGGACTGATGGTATTTGCTATTTGAATGAGGCCAAGTTCACGAGCTGTTTGATAGCTAAGTAAGGAACCAGTGCTGCCACAAACTACGTGAAAGTCCGCTACTGTAATCTTGGTCTTAGATTCAACTTCCGCTGTAAACATTCCAAGGAGGTGAAGAGGCTTGTCACTTCCATAAGCTTTGATGGTTGTTGTATCGCGTTTTAACGTTGGAGTTTTCTTGATTTTGTTGAAATCATGTTCATCAAGAATGTTAACGCTAGCTCCAGAATCGACTAAAACCTTAAGGGAAGTCCCGCGGAGGAGAATAGTGGTAGTTGGCAGGTTTTCATTGTTGTTAGAAGCTGCTTGGTTGAGACTGAAAACATAACTGTCGTCTGATGAATCACCGGAAGTATCCAATGGCTCTGTAGAGGGTAAACAATGCTCGCAATGAGATGTAGTTTGGCGAGACTCCGTGACTTGTTGCACACTTTTCTCTTGCGGTTTTGATTTACAAACACGGGCGAAATGATTAAGCTTCCCACAATTTCCACATTTCTTACCTTTGGCTGGACAAGTGGTGGTATGGGGATATGATCCTCCACAAAAATAACATGTTGCATTTGGTTTACGTTTGAATGATTCACGGCGGCGTCGGTCGTCATGTTGAGACTTTCTGTCTTGTACACGATTGACCACATCGTCGTTATTTTGGAGTGGTTGTTCGATATCCGTGGCTTGCTTGTTTGCCAGTTCCATCGCCCTCCCAGCAACCAAAAGATTTTGAGCGACCAGTTGGAATGTTATAATGCACGACGGCGAAGCTTGCGCGATATGCATGATTTAATTATTTGTGTTTTGATTTCTTTGTCTTTGTGGTCGAATTCACACGGCGTTGCTAAGTGCTGTAATCTAGTGTGGTAGGTGTCCAACGACTCATCTTGCTGCTGTTTCGCTTGACGGAAGCAATATATTGAAAATTCCGAGTTCGTTGAGAGAGTAAAATGTGAATTTAAAGCATCAATGGCTGCTTTGTAGTCCGTGTCTTCGCCAGTGTTTGGCAAGGTGTCAAATATGTCGTTCAATTCCTCGCCAGCATAATACAAAAGTAGAGCACGCTTTCGCTTCATGTCGTCTTTGATGTTCAGGCAAGTTACCATGTTTTCAAACCTGCGCAACCACTTTTTCCATCGAACGGCCGTAGAAGATGTCTCAGCATGGACGTCGAAAGGAGGAAACATGGGCAGCGACGACGCCATGGCGCAAAATAATTGGCGTAGTACGTATATATCTTTGAATAATCTCACTGACTTTTCTTTATTCTGAGTTTCCGATAACGTATAGATAAAAGTATAGATAAATCCTCGACTCCTCGTCGCCAATGTAATGTTTGATAGCTTAACACGTCTACACTTGAACACACACAAAATCATACTGTCTTTATTAGACCACGCCTCTAACATATTTACATCACTTGGGTGGGTGTATGACGTCATGCATACACTACAACCTCCTCGACTGTTCCGTATTTACGGTAAAATATCAAACCTCGGTCTTGAACGTATTAACCTCGCTATCACTCGGTCAATACACCAAGACCTCGGTTTGATATCTTACCGTAAAGACCTCACTCTCGGTTATTAAGTAGTTATTATATACTGACACGCAACATACCATGTGTAATCGCCGGATAACTTATCTCAGTCTAAAAAAATTAATTTAGTATTTGTAGAGAAAATATAAAGTATTGTTGAACTTACTTCTGAGAGTAGACCACGTCCTATTGATGTACTTGTAAACGTTGCCAACTTCCTCCCCATCGTGTGGATTGGGAAACTTCTCCCAAGTCTTTTCGCCAGTGAACTGGCAGAATGAACGTTGGATTTTTTCTTTTTTTTATGGATGCACATGTGTCTTGGATTTCCTTCAAAGAATACTCGCCATCCACCACTCGTGGAAGAACAAGAGCCTTCTTTCATTTTGGAGCCCTTGTAATGGCATTCCAAGCTATATAGCTCACATACGATTTATTATTTAAAATATATATATGGCTTTTGTAATTATTTTCTTTTGTTTTACGTTACGTTGTTTCAAGTGTGTTAAATTAATTCAATTCTTATAATTAAGGTTTCTTTAACTATTAATCTATATATTTGTCTTGAAAATGGCCCAGAAATGTTCTCGCCCAGACTATATCTGATCTTGACGCAACCCTTATTGCACGGCTAGGCAGCTAATCAGTGCGCGTACGTCATTTTGTGTACAGACTAGATATATGAGGAAGCCGTATAAGAAGTTTAATCATTGTTTGAATGCGTCCTAATGATTACCTTATTTGTCTCAATAAACATATTTTGGCAATCTTTCCTCCACTGAGTAGATGACTCTGGCACTTCATCTTCCTTGCTGTTTTTCCCTTCCATCTCAAACTTCCAAAGGTGAGACACGCCTGCACACGTTCCACCCAGGTGGTCTTTCAACTTGTCTGTTAAAGAATTGTCGTAAATTTGAATGCCAACTTTTTGTAATACACGCCGATGTTCTTCACTGAATGACACCTAATATTAAATGAATAAAAAGGTATTCTCTCTATGTAAATGCATTGGTTAAAATACTTAAAATAGTTAAGACAATCCAGTTCGAAATAATTAAAATGTCTATAAAACGAAAATATTTAGCTTCACGAGATGTATTCCCAAGCAAATTAAGTGTTTTATGTCAACTTCATGACGTCATATATTCTGGATCAGGCATGTATCGAATATGTCTTAATATCTCATAAACGAGGTAAAATTTGAAAGAGCTGTAAATGCCATCCTTTATCACGTTAAAAGTTCATTCAAATAAGTAAACTGTATTTTATTTTATATGCACTTATATGCAATGTTTACGGGCAGCAGTGTTTTGTGGGATTTAAATTATGAGGCAATAGATGTACACGTGTTGCGAGTTACTTGAACTACTTCAAAAAGACCCATCTAATGAGTTTGCGAGGAAAATAATTAGTTTGAAAAAATTTGTTCGAGATGTAAAAAGAATTATTATACATTCAAACTTCATTCTCGTTTTTTATTGCATGGTCAAAATAATCTAGTTAATTCAAAATGTCCGGCAGCTGTTACGTCATTTCCGCCGAATATTAAATTATTGGATGGCTGTGATGTCATTCCTGTTGAATACTGTAAATTATTGGACACTGATGACGCCACTATCTCAAAAATTACAAAATAGCAAAATGGCTTGTGATAAATTTGCCTCTGTTGACAAAGACTACTCTTTTTACCTCAGTCATTGTTATCCACCTCAGTCTTCGGCTTGGACAGGTAAACATTGACCTCGGTCTGGATAATTCTTGATATCATGCTCAACCGTATCCAATAACTGTTGAATAACATCAATACACCGAATTGATATCCTTCTATATTCTTTTATATATATTCTTTTATATTTGTTCAATTAGCCTTTCCTTCATTCTTGTGTTATAACTGGAATTTCAATTTTTCGACTTTTCAACCCTGTAGTTTTTCAGAATTTTCTGGAATTAATTAATAAACATCGTGTAAAACTACCTTTTCGTATGCTTTCATGTGATCTAGTCCTCCAATCAGAGAAATTTTGCATCCTTTGATATCTTCCAGTTGCTTGATACGGCCTTTTTTTATATCAGCGATGTTTAGCCAAGTTTGGCCATTCACCATGGCACACGGGTTATCCTTTAGAATTTTCACCAGCTGATCTACATACGTGGTGTCAATAGGACAGTCCATCCATTTTTGCAGAGGCTCGGAAAAAGTTAACCATAAAACACGTTCATTCGTTGTATATTCCCTGATATATAATTCCATTGTATAAAAATATGAAAGATTGTTGTTTAAACTAAATTTGACTCATTCAATACAAGTAGCATAGTATAAATATTAGTATAAATGAATTGTTTCTTTATTTATAACAAATTTTTCTTCAAAAAACAAAAAAAAATTGTTTTTTACTGAAATACCATATATGGAGGATTGTAAAATTTTTACTTTAACCCATATAAGGTAAAAGATTCATTATAAAAATTTACACATTCATTTATATATTCTTCTGAAAATTTATTGTTAACATAAAAAATTTGTACAATCTTTTAATAGATAAACAATCTTTTAATAGAAACCATACGGCTTATAAAGACTTTGGGCTCCTCTTGTTTACAAAAAACTAAATACACAGGTATTACAAAGGGAGTGGCACAAACTCAGAAAAAGGATAACTAAATAGCAGCAAAAGTACAATAAATAAAGACTAGAACAGATCTACGAATTACAAATTGTGAGAACACAAATACATTTTAAGTTTTCTCTGAAACAAGGAAATAGATCACGGATATCTGAACTTAGCGTATTAAAAAATAAAGGACGTTGATAGTTGGCGGGGAATTAGTACATCAGTAGAACTGGAGTTAACTTTTTTCAACAAATGTTTTCAACTTGCAACAAAATTATTGTTGCGTGACAATGTTTAAGGTGGGTGGTAATATGTGCAACAACGCTTTTCAACTTGCAACACAGCAAAGTTGCGTTGCAAGTTGAAGAAAAATGTTGCCCGTATTACCTCGCCTTAAGAAATTCTTATCTCTTGCCGTTGGTAGACGTGATATTTACCACTACAACAGCTGTCATTAAATCCGATGTTAAATTAGTTCTGTTATACAATGGAACTTAAACTCGAAACAGGCTCGCTAGGTCTTGTTTGGTTGACCAAGTCTTCAATAAGCCACGTCTCCCCTACAGTCTTTAAATAGGTCTGTTCCACATATAAAGAAAATCTTTTATAGAATTTAATTGTTTATTAGAAATGGTACCTTCAAGCTCAACCTGCTTTGCACTATCATACAGAGAGTGGCTTTTTCCTTTTCCTGCTGCATAAATAATTTACACTCTTTTATTTCCTGTTCCTTAAAGGCATCTATCTGCAACCCCTTTTCCACCATCCCTTCTAATTTATTCCACCCCATCGCTTTATAGTTAGGTTTAATAATGCTGGGAATTCCGGTTGGTGTGCTTTCTAATATGATCACTGGAGGATATTTCGATGGATCCCAAGGTTCAGAATTCCACTGATTATAGTTCTAACTGTTTGCGTATATAAGGACGTTTTATATCTTAAGACCACGTATCATCGCCTTTCTGAATCACAGTGCGAGCGAATACAGATAAAGCGGGACCGCTCAATTCCTCGCCGATTGTATGAGGTTTTCCTTTCTTTGCAATCAACAATGATATTTCGTAATTGGCCTCTAAACCACAAACTAGATTTGTCGTTTGCTTTCTAAACAATGATTTGATGGACTTCGGTATGAGGCGCCAGGTTTAAAAATTTATGAAAGTTTATTTATGAAATTTTCATGGTCACTTTTTCGTGGTTTGTGAAGAATCTCATGGTATAGAGGATTATTTACAAATAAGCATTCTAATGTGAATTGATTGTTTATAAATAATCATTTTCACAAAAATGCTTATTTATAAATAATCATTTTCACAAAAATGCTTATTTATAAATAATCATTTTTGTGAAAATGATTATTTATAAATAATCATTTTCACAAAAATGCTTATTCATAAATAATCATTTTCACAAAAATGCTTATTTATAAATAATCACTTTCACAAAAATGATTATTTATAATAATCATTTTCACAAAAATGCTTATTTGAAAATAATCATTTTCACAAAAGTGTTTATTTGTAAATAATCATTTTCACTAAAATGCTTATTTGCGTACACATTCGTTTTTAATAAAATTCCTATTTGTATATGATCAGTTCTTCAAGAAACATAAAAAACATCGTTCTTTACATCTCTATTCTCGTCCACTCTATGTAAAAATGATTATATACAAATAATCATTTTATGCGCTAAATAATGCTTATTTGCAAATAAGCATTTCCTGAATTTGATTGTATGCGCAGCAGGTATGCGCAGTATCGCACCGTAGAGCCTTCGCGCATTTTGTCCATCGACAGCAATCTTCGCGCTTTTATGCAAATATATTTTCATCTACAAGGGAAGTTGGAACTTCAAGAAGATAAACTTGCGTTGAAGCCGTTTCCCAATAATGAATGGTTTGAACGCAGAAGAGTTAGGAAGGGTTGTGGCGAATGCTGTGACGAGTTTCTTGCGTCCATCAGGCCCGCCACGAAGTGAGCCAAGGCCATCGACATCCGTGTCATCAATGCTACCACAACGGTAGCACGAAACACTACGTCTGGCAATACTCAGGTTAGTAAATTTGAATGTAAATATTAAATTTCAGATGTGAATAGCCCAGTATTTCAAGTGCTGGTGTTCATTTGCTGTCTATGCTGCACTGAAAGGGTAAAAACTGCCCACGGTGGATTGTGAAGCATGTAATTATCACGCCAGACAATTTCCAAAATTGCAATCATGCACCATGCCATTGGCAAGTCATTTGTCAAGGCTCAAAGGAAATGGGACTGGGCCATTAGCCATGTATCCATTTCAAATTAGTCCTATCAACATCTGGAAACCAGGAAGACACAAGGAACCTGTGTGAGGGTTTGTGGGGGCATCTTGCTCCCTCATACTATAGCCACAAGTTCTTGTGTACACTGTATAATGGGTAATGCCAGCGAAGGATAAGGTAAATCATAAGTAATTTTGGGCATTTCACTCGATAGAACTTAAAGTTTTTGGTGTCTTGTTGATATATCCATCAACAAGACATCAAAAACTTCAAGTTCTATCGAGTGAAATGCCCAAAATGACTAAATTCCAGCTGCTTTATACAGTATACATATATACCAAAGGAAATTTGATAACATTTACCACTACTCCTGAAGAATTTTAATACAGTCTGTTAGAAATTCCATGTTTGAGGGAAGCCTGCGCTTGAAGAATTGCAATTTCAACATAGGACCAACCCAAAAAGAATTCCAGGTTCAGTTTGGTGAACGCACACAAGAAGTCTCTGTTCCCCTAACAGGGGGTACGTTATCACCAGTATTATGGATTATAAGCCCAATGTCAGAAATAACCTGGTTTTTGTTGTAGATTTAAATGTCCTTTGTAATAGGTGTTTTTGAAGAGAGTACCTGGAATTCCAGCCTATTATGGGCACTGGAATTTCGTTAGGAAACCAAATCCTATTGGTTTTGTGTCATTTTGGTAAGGTTAAAGAATACCAGTCAGCCTTCCTGACTTCAGTAGCCCTTACGAAAAAATCCTATAGGAATTCCTACAGGAATGGGCCAAAAAATCTAATAGGAATTACAGTAATTTCGTATAGGAAATTCTATAGAAATTCCTATGGGAAATTTCCTGTTCTACAGGAATTCCTATAGGATCTTATAGAAATTCTTTTAGGATCCTATAGGGGGGTTTGGGCCAAAATCTAATAGGAATTCCTGTAGGAAATCCTATAGGGTTTTTTTTAGGGAGTGGACGACACCATCAAATTTTGAAAATTAACCTTAAAAATTTTCTTTGTTCTCTTTAAATACTACAGTAGTTTCATACTGGTTTTGAAGAACATATCATGACAAATGTATGCAATTTCATTATTCTCCTTTCTTTTTCATCAGTTAGAGTGTTCTTGATATGACCTATACCCACTGACCTATAATATGTCAGTGACTATACCTGTGAAGTCAAGTTGAAAAAGTAGGCCAGTATTCTTTTATCACTCAGGACTCGCAAAATATTAAAAAAGGGATTGCCCTAGGGGCAGGCCACACCAAAAATTTGGTTGCCCAACGCCATTTCTGACGTGCCCACCTCAATTTAGATGAAAACGTTTTTCAGGGATTCTGCCAGTTTTTGTTTTTATGCTACACTCTCTGGCTACACACGTCGATTTGTGTCTCCGATTTGTCCTGCAACGGTGATAATTCGAACAATTTATGAGAATTTCGACTTAGAAAACAGGGTTACAGTGGGACTTTTCGGTTTTAATCATAAAAAATACGGGTTTTTTTGCGCGCCCCTGCCCTTACGATTTCATGCCCGCCAGCATAAATAAGGTAAATTTATTTTCGCCCGAAAATGGGTGGTTGCATACAGTTTCTTAAAAAAATGCAAAATACAAGTTTGAGAGTCCAAAACACGTGCATAAACAATTCGGAAAAAGAATAAAACTAAATGTTATGCATAATTAAATATTCTGACATTCAAAAACTGTCACCAAATAAAAAGCAACAGTTGTTGCTGTGGCAACAATGACGTTTCAAAATGGCTGCCAGTTACCCTTCAAACTAATTTAATTCGAAAAAAACTTTGGTGACCCCAATTTTTTTTTCATTAAAACTTTTCGTGGAGTATGAGTAATCAATAGGCCGATTTTAAAAAAATTCTGTAGAACAAATAAATTTTTTTCGGATGTTTAATTTTTAAAAAATTTGGATCTACAGAATTTTTTTAAAATCGGCCTATTGATTACTCATACTTCAAGAAAAGTTTTAATGAAAAAAAATGGGGGGTCACCAAAGTTTTTTCCGAATTAAATTAGTTTGAAGGGTAATTGGCAGCCATTTTGAAACGTCATTGTTGCCATAGCAACAACTGTTGCTATTTATTTGGTAACAGTTTTAACTATGCATAACATTTAGTTTTATCCTTTTTCCGAATTGTTTTATGCACGTGTTTTTTGGACTCTCAAACGTGTATTTTCTATTTTGCTAGAAACTGTATGGAGCCACCTTAAACGTTTTTTGACGATTTCCACATGAAAAATGCGAACATTTTCTGAAAATTTGGACTCGCACCGGTGATACACCACTTCGGTGATGCAGCGGTGTTTGTCAGGGTTTTAGCAGCGCTTTTGCATGTGGACTTGTATCGACGCCCCACAGTTTCAATCTGCGTATCGCCAATTTCATAGCACGGAGACTGCTTTATTAAAGGTTACAAATGATATCCTTCTTAATATGAACTCGCAACGTGTTACACTTTTGGTTTTATTGGACTTAAGCTCAGCGTTTGATACAGTCGATCATGGGATATTACTCAAGCGTTTGAACACTAAATTTGGCATAAACGGAAAGGTTTTGGACTGGTCCGCGTCGCATTTGTTGGGAAGGAGTGAGAGGATTTTATTTGACGGGGCAACATCTGACAGCTTTGATCTGAATTTTGGTGTACCACAAGGATCTTGTTTGCGACCGCTTTTGTTCGTAGCATACGCCTCTGAGATGTTTGAGATCATTCAAGCTCACCTACCTGATGCCCATTGCTTTGCTGACGATACACAGCTATATCTATCGTTCAAGCCTGACAGTTTTACTGGTCAGGCTGAAGCTGTACACGCCATGGAGAACTGCATTGCAGACTTAAGAAAATGGATGTTTAAGGATAAACTTAAACTAAATGATGATAAGACGGAATTTTTTTCCAAGTCGGAAGTAATAGCATTCAGTCGGTTCCTGCAATGTGAAACTTAGGTTTTTGGTTTGATAGTAATTTATCAATGTCCCTGCATTTAACGAAATCCTGCAGAGCAGTATAAGCGTATAAGTAAATGTTTGCCCCGAGATAAACTAGAGACTGTTATCCATGCATTTGTCACAAATCGAATAGATTATTGTAATAGCCTTTTGTATGGACTACCTAAGCGTGAGTTAGC
This sequence comes from Paragorgia papillata, assembly GCA_035771165.1. Classification (NCBI taxonomy): domain Eukaryota; kingdom Metazoa; phylum Cnidaria; class Anthozoa; order Scleralcyonacea; family Coralliidae; genus Paragorgia; species Paragorgia papillata. The sequence goes on from JAWNZC010000050.1 coordinate 190,932, forward strand.
TAAGTTACAAAGAGTGCATAATACAGCTGCAAGACTTTTAACTTAACTAGGAAATATGATCATATAACACCCATTCTGCGTGAACTGCACTGGTTGCCGATTAGCTTTAGGATAGATTTTAAGATTATACTTTTAATGTTTAAGGCTTTACATGGAATGGCTCTGGACTATATTAGTAACTTAATTACGGTTAGGCAGCCGGCGCGCTACTCTTTGCGTTCATGCAATAGTAGTCTTACTTTTTCCAAAAGGCAAAATGCTTAGAACTTTCGGTGATAGGTCCTTCAGTGTGGCTGCACCAAAACTTTGGAATGCCTCGCCAGTAACAATGCGTAACATATCTTCAATTAGTACTTTTAAATCTTGCCTTGATCATTTTTATGTTAAAAAGCGCATTATAAATTAATAAATTATCATAATTATTATGTTCACAAATTTCAGAGCCGGGTGGGGCAGGAACCACTTGTTACTTTTCTTGGCTTTGGTCACTTTTTTCAGTTTTTTTGATTTTTGAAGTAGTAAGTGCCGATGGCACTGATATTTTTGTACGAGATAAATCGGGCACCTGGCTACACACGTCGATTCGCTTCTCCAATTTGTGGGCATGTTACACACGCCGATTTATGTCGCAATCCCATTGCAACACAAATTGGAGACGCGAATCGACGTGTGTAGCCAGGTGCCCGATTTCTCGCGCGACGCCATTGCGACACAAATCGGCGACATAAATAGATGTGTGTAACCATAGCTTAAGAGCGTGTGATTTTGCCGTTAATTTACCCCTCGCGATAAACTCGCGCTCAAGGAAATAAATGAGACAATTTAGTGCACAATTTACACAAAAATCTATCGGATCAACCATCAGTTAAATATTTTATATCATCAAATTTTTTGTTTAATTTCAATACATTTTGACAAATCATCTTTTTACATAAACTGAAAGCCAGCCACCAATCTCATCTCGTTCTCACTCTCAGGAGTGAGAACGAGATGAGATCGGCGGCTGCGCCATTTGTCTACTTTTTACACAGCTTTATTAAACACACTGACGAAATAACAAGCCTTTTAAAGTGTGTTATTAATCCTCGCTTCAGCTTAATTCCTTGGTTGCCCATCGGGACATACGTCTAGCGATTTTAGTTGCCCGAGAGAAATGTTGGTAGCCGCGGCACGTCGGGTAGGCGATTTTGCGAGCCCTGTTATCACTATGTCATTTTTATAACCCCCCTGAAAATTCCAAGCAAAAATGTTAAATGCGGAGTTTCCAGTGTCCTTAACTTCACTTACTGTACTGTAGTGCACAGAGGTATAGGAAGCATGGTGAAGTCGGGGAGGGGCACTAACTTTCAGAGGCACTCTGCATCACATTCCATTGTTTTGGCTCAAAAAGGGCACTTTCTGTTGCAAAAGAGGGCACTTTTCAAAAAGGTTGGGGGCACATACCCCTTTGCCCCCTGGTTCCTATGCATGTGGTAGTGCAGATATTAGATGAACTTGCCATTACAGTACATCTCCAATTTCACATAGATTGGTGGTACATCTTGTGAAAGACCACAGACATGGATACAAACACAAACAACTTTAGCATTACCAGTGGCATTGCCTTCTCGCGACCAGTCGTCAACTCCATACAGCACTTCATCAAGACGGCGTACTTCTGGAGGAGTAGGTCGGACAAAAAGCATGGAGCAAAGATGTTGTGTGCATTCCTGAAGGATTCATTCCATGAGCTTTTTTATAGTAGATCATAAGGGATATGGTGGATAAAACTATATTTTTTTAGCTTATTCTAAACTGAATTCCAATTAACACTTTAACTTAAGTTGTCTTGCATCCACCCACAATAGATACATTACTGTATAGTGATGTTCTAAAATGGAATGTGAAATTCTTTTAAACACAAAGATATGTATTTTTAATGAGGTTGACAGAGAATATCCATACTGTAAATTACCCCCCACCCACATGTGCAGGGAATTCCAATTCCAAGGGGGGAAAGGGATGTTTGACATAAAAATTTCCAAAAGGATGGGGAAGTCATCGACAACTATTTTTTGAGGGTGGCATATTTATATAGTTTTGGTGACTTTACATCATATTCTTTAACAAATCAAATTATTGATTATTTAAGCCAAGTAAACAATGGCTCTTCCTGTTTTATATTCTTAAAGTAAATCATCAATATATTCCATAGTTTTGCCTGACTCTCCTTGGCAAAGCAAATAAATAGATATACAATACAAAACTTCATCAACTGCATAATGGTGATTTACTTGTAAAAGCAATCACTGAGAAAAGAGCATTTTCAGATATACAGTAAGCAGTCACACAACAAGAAAAACCATTTTGCCATCAACCGGCAAAGCAGGACAAAGTGGTACTTTTGTGAATACACCCGCAAACAACAAATATTGTGAGTAAATATTCATGTTAACAAAGAAGTCCTGCAGAAATAAACATCAGTCCTAGGTGTTTAAAAAGCTATCTCCTTGAGTGCTATATCCTTGTAAGAACTTGTTTTGGAAGAAGATTAGCAAATCATATTTGTAAAGCCATGCAATATTCCAATGAATAAGCCTTGTAAGGTACTGTTTTTACAAAAACCTGGCCTTTCTATAACTAGCAATTTCTCTCTGTATAAGCATATACTGTAACCATAAAGAATGGGTTTATATGTACCAGTGAGATTTATGGTCTATTTGGCATTTGCGTAAGTTTTGCCAACTTGCATTTTGTGTACATACGCAGTATATACTGTATTTAGAAAGTTATTTACAAAGTTGCTTAAATAGTAAGTTAATCACAAAGATGAAATGGTAGCGCTTCATACAATTTTACAGGTCACAGTCGAAATTAGTTCCATTTTTGGAAAGTTGTTTCTTTTGGGTGAGGATGAACTGCTGGACTTTGACTATTGGGGCAGGGGTGTTTGTACATTCTGGCCAAGTCAGAATTGATCAAACAGAAGGAAGATTTTGGTGAGACAAATGTGCAGGTAATACAGTACTGTATGCGATGTTTATTAAAACGATCACCTGTCATCTTACTGTAATCTTTGTGACTTTTCACTTAAAAATTTTCAAGATATACATGTACAGTACCATGTTGAAACTGCATGTTATTACTAGTTGTAATAGCTGCCCTTTACTATAATAGTTTTATATGACTGTAGATTGAAGATGAAAGATCAGCAACCTGTAGTACCGAAATATCTGTCCCACATCCACACAATGTCAATGACAACGATATTGAAATAATAGAAAGCGTATCTACCCCTCAATACAGGTTAGTCATTTATGAAGTAGTAAAACCTATAGTACTATCTCTTGTTACTCTTGCAGCCAGTCCCATAGCAGATTAACAGGAAACTGACAATGCGTCTGCATGTTCGTTACAACATAGTACAGTACATATTACATTTGGGTAAAATACTAACTACTTATTGACCTCGCTTGTTCGGTCTGTACTAGTGAAATATCGGACCGATGTTTTTTTAGTACGGACCGAGACGAGCGCAGCGAGTTGAGGTCTGTGCAAAAAACAGAGGTTATATGGCCATAAATGGTGTGAACGTTCTGTGAAAACTCGACCCATCTTTCTTGCGAACTAAACGAAAATGGCAGATATTTTCCCATTTTTAAAGTACTTTCCGTTGAGCTAGAATCCTGAACCTTCTACCCAAAATAGTATTTTTCAATTGCTTTTGTTTGACATATTGCTCAAGATCGTACGTTAAGTAGTTGAATAAAAAATGATCTGAAATTCTAATACTTGTGAGAAGTAAATGTTATATCATTACGAACAATGTTACGAACGTTTTGGACATTTTAAAAACTTTTACAAAACGTGGAAACTCGAACTATACATCAAATGAAAGCTTATAAAATTTCTAACAACATACCTGCACGATATACTTCAACAATGAGTACTTCTGAAATTATAATCCATCTTGTTTCATATACTGACATGACTGCCATTTTGTTTATAAAACTTACGGTCCCGAACGTCAGATTCCGCTCTGAGCGGGCGGATACGGGAAATATCCGACCGCTTATGAACCAATCAAATTACAGGATTTCCGTATTCGGACCTCTCAGCGCTGCTGCCATATAATAATGTAGCGTACTGACTGTATTCATGAACTTGAGGACTGAAGTGACGAAAATTGCAGGGCACACGCACATATAGAGAGTTATATCACTCTTGAGCCGGTTTCTATTGTTTTCCGGAGGAATATAACCAGTACGATAGGTACGATATATTTATACCTTGAATTTATAATTGCGCATGGACGCAATTACAAACTCAAGTCCAACTTTTTTCTTTCTCGGCTAGATAACGCGGAACATCTCAAAACGGGAGAGGCAGTGCCACAAACTCATAAACCTGTCCTATAGGACGGGAAGAGCAGCCATAATAACGGCCGGCAAACGCCTTGTCGATGCCAAAATATATTAATTGTTCGCCATTACGATTGTGCGACCATACCAGACACAAGGCGCATGCTCGGTGAGACCAAATCTGACAGGGGGTAGCGTAATTTGCTTTTAATCCTTTTATGCAAAACCTCTTCAAGAGTGATATATTGTACCTTGACCTGGGGTGATTAGATATTTAGATCCCGAGGCGCGTATAAATTTAGCTCCCGAGCCGCCCACGTGCCTCGGGTATCTAAATATGTTCTCACCCTCGGTCGCGGTAAATAACCTTTACTACAGTAAGTACCCTTTTCCCGCTTGCATCCGAAAATTGGTCTTATAGGGAAAAGGATGTGGGGAAGAAAAGGAGGATAAAAAAGGAAAAGAAACCACTTCGAAAAAAAAAAGTATTCTGCCTTAATTTGGGGGGGAAATCTGCAGAAGCTATGTCCCCTTCTGGAAAATTATTGATCTTCTTCCCCGAGCTATAGGAACTGGAAACAGTATAACCAGTCTACAAAAACAACAAAACCCCATGTTACTATATTCATTCTCCTCTAGACCAGAGAGGACTTTGCCACATCGAATTGTCTACATTAGTGCAACACCTGCTAAAGTTAGACATTTCAAAGGCGGCTGGCCCGGATGGTATACCAGCTCATCTACTGAGAGAATGTGCTATGAAGATTGCTCCATCACTTACACACTTGTTCAATTTATCCCTGTCAAGCGGTTAGCTACCTACTGAATGGAAGGAAGCAAATGTTACGCCGGTTTTCAAAAAGGACTGTACGAAATACGTTACAAATTACAGGCCTATATCATCATTACCCATAATTGGTAAAGTACTTGAAAAATGTGTACTAAAGCAGATTTTACCTCACTTTTGCAATTTATTATCAGAACTGCAATTTGGTTTCTTAGAGGGACGGTCATGTGTCTCGCAAATTTTAACAGTTCTTCATGAAATAGGGGCTGTGCTGGATAGAGGTATTGAAACTGATGTTCTATACCTAGATTTTTAAAAGGCTTTCGATTCTATTAGCCATGTAAAGTTATAGGCCGTGTTCACACTGAGATCGATCTTATCACCGAGATCGATCTGAGATCAATCTTGAAGCGGACTGATCTTGCTGTTTACGCGCGTTCACACAAGGGAACACGTTAGAATGTGATAGTTCTTATAAATAAGCTAAACTTTACTTACCTAAGTTGTTGACGTTTTGTGCGAGTCGCCGAGTTCGACAAAACCGCTGATAATATGAGCCCCCGACGAATGAGCCGAATACTCTACGCGAGGGTGGAGCGGGAAGGGATAAAACAGTCCGATTAAAAACAGCCAATAAAATAGTCCGATTAGAAATAGCTTTTCTCCTTATGCTCGTAGCAGTATTTCTATTCTGTGTAGCAGACTAGCAGTGGCTCGTAGCAGTAGATCGTATATAGATCGGTATAAAGATCGAGCCAAATACACTAAAATTATCATATTCTACTACTCGTTCAGTAACTACTAACTACCCTATTAAAGTTCCTGTAAGAATTTCATTAAAAATGAATAATTTTAACACAAAAGGATCCGTACTCGTACTGGTCTATCGTTCCACAAACTCGTCTCCTCTTCTCGCACGAACTCACAAAGGAAATGAAACTTCCCAAAAGTTGCATGACTCAGTTGGTTGACCTTGCCGAATCTAACTCCTTTTGTATATGTTGTGGGCTTTTTCGGTATTGAGATCATATCCGGGAGCGTCGAGAAACAAACCCGCGATGGCGCGATTCTGACAAAATGACTTATAACTGTATATTCATGAAAGCCAACGGTTTTCTCATTAGAGTCCAAATTGATAAATCATTCAACGAAAACAACTTACGTCCTGCTGTGAATATCACGAAGATCGGGTTGTTGTCTCGGTATTCGCCGTATATAATTATTGTGAATAGCAACACTCCATGTACATAGCAACGTGCTACGAGCATTGTCGAACGATATCTCGGTAATTGCACTCCCCTTCTCTTTTCCCTTCCCGCTCCGCCTCGCGTATCTTCGGAGAGTATTCGGCTCGCTCGTCGGGGGTTCATATTGTCAGCGGTGTTATCGAACTCGGCGACGGATCTCGGGACTCGCACAAAACTTCAACAACTTAGGTAAGTAAAGTTTAGTTTATTTACAAGACGTATCACATTCTAACGTGCTCCCTTGGTTCACACTGCTCCTAGCGAGGATGAGAGCTACGAATGAAGATCTTGTTTCCCAGGCAACGAGTTGCTCGTACCCAAGGTTTTGTTTCCGCGATTTCGTTCGGGTTTAAAGATGGCGGATGTTGCGAACATTCGCTATCGAAATATTTCTGTCGCCGTCCGAGTCATTGAACATTATCGGAAAAGACTGAAGAATGGACAACAAAGATCAATAATGATCTTGAGACGTATACTACGGAGAAGGAAACATAATAGATCTGTTTTGTTTTCTATTATACAACTCCTAGAAAACGCATCGGGTTCCGAAAGACGTTTTTGGGTCCAGCCAAGTAGAGAAACTGGTGTGTTTTGGGAAAAGATAGTCAAGTTATGGACAGATGATAATGGCTGGAAAATTTCCGAATCTCGAAGGATACTTTTGAATTTCTTTGCAACGAATTAGTAACTGAACTTCACAAAAAGGACACCAACTTCAGGAAGGTCGTTCTAGTGGAGAAAAGAGTTGCATTGTGTATCTGGCACTTAGCAACTGGCGACGATTTTTGTTCCTTGGGATGGAGATTTGGTATTGCAAAGAGTACTGCATGTACTCTGGTTAACGAGGTTTGTCAAGCAATTACAGACATCCTAATGCCGCGTATCATTAAGTGGCCGACAGGTGAATCATTATCTGATATGATAGATGGTTTCTCCACAACATGGGGTTTTCCTAATTGTGCTGGAGCCATAGATGGCACCCCTATCCCTATCATTGCCCCATCAGTATCAATGACAAATACAGGTAATGGAAGTGAATAGAAGGTTTTACAATAGCCGCTGCCATTTTGCAAGTAGGGCAGACATAATGGAAAACTTGTTTGCCCCACTTGCAAAATGGCAGCCACTATTGTGAAACCTATAATATTTAAATATATGGTTAATCAGCAGCCGAGGGGTCGATCCCTTGGCAACCGTAGGGCAAACCACGGGCATGGAAAGGAATTTGCTGCAAAAATATGCTCCAGACACAGGGGAATTACAGCACTTTTGCATACGGGAACATACCTCTGGGATTTGTTGCGCAAATTTAAGCCTGTTATGCAAATTTACTGTAAGCAGTTAAAATGGCTCTCATATTAGTGAAGCATATTTTGCAAGAAAGTATTTACTTTAAGGGGTTGGGCATTAGATATTTTTTATGCTGAACCTGCACACTCTCTTAGTCTGAAGTTTCAGCTGGTGAAATAATAATAATAAATAAAAAAAGAATACAAATTAACGAAGGAGATATGATTCCCTTGCCCCACCTTTTGGTTACCCATGTCTACCTGTTTTGATCTTGATTTGAATTTTGTTTTCTTTTTAAAGATTTTCAGATATTTACATTAAATGGCCAGGAAAAGTGCATGATGCCAGGGTTCTTGTACACTCAGGAGTGTGTGCGAAAGTGCAAGCTGGGATCCTTTTCCCAGATGCGAGTTTTGTTTTGTGCATATGTGTATCCACCATGTTGAGGCCTTCCCAACCCTTTTGTGGCACTGAGATCTCTGAAAGACAGCACAAGTGATTCTTATGTGTTGATTAAATTGTACTGTACCAATGTGCAGTATATCCAAGAGTTGAAATAACAGGTCGTCAGGTTGCCAAATGTGACCAAATTTTACATCTGGTGACCAGATATTTCCATATTAGGTAGTCCTTGTGGCGACTGAGCAAAAATTGATAAAATAATTGATAAAATAATTTATCAAATTCATTAAAAATTCAAAAGAAATAAATGTTTAATCGATATTTGTAAATACTGTTAAAACATTGATTAATAAAACATGAATATTTTATCAAAGTTAACAGCCACTCGTGGATCAAACTGGGCTTTTTCTGAGTTACAATAAGTTGTTCCAACCTTTCCTATATTATGAACAAAGTATTTTTCATGCACACTTCATCATTAATTTGATAAGTAAGTTAAAATAGTCACGTTCGACCTTTATGCCTTTGGCTTGCCATTGTAAATGTCCATAAAGATTGGCCACTCATATTTTAACTACTACATAAAGCATTGAAAATTATTTTTTAAGAATTAATTGTTGCTGTTTGATTTATTTTTTTAAGTATATTTATATACTTTGTATATAAGTATATTTTGATAAAAAGTTTTCATTTTGGTAAAAAAATATGACCATCGATATTGGCAACTAAACCTTTTTTCTATTTCAACCCCTGGGTATATCATATACTTTTTAACTCGAATAACTATCCTCAAAAATTAATTTATTTTGGATAGATAACCAAAAATGTCAGTGAACATGACATTCCAGTGCTGTTGATTGGAGATGCATCATATCCGTTGTTATCATTGTTGATGCGACCCTTCCAGGATAATGGTAACCTAAGCCAAGACCAGTGCAGATTTAGATTCCTCCTCAAAAGAAATTAAACCAGTGTGGAGTATTTGCCTGCAAAAGTTGCAAGTTTGTTGTGTGTTACACAACTTGTGTGAAATGCAACAAGATGTCCTGCCGGAAGCAGTCGCTGAATATGGCGATAATGAAAATGATAACTTTAATAATTCTGCTGTCGACCTTGACATAAATGGCCAGGAAATACGACAAGCATTAACTGCTTACTTTATTAACAACTGAAATAACATAATGTTTGTAACATAGTATAACACAAGATAACATATGACTGAAATCGAGTAAATGTACAAGTTCTAACTTACTCTAGTCTTATAAAGTGTAATATGTTTTTTGGCTTGTGAAATCATGTTGCACTGGATACGGCTGCTGCGGACTGTTGCCGATAGGCTGTTGGTGTTGCTGATAGGCTGTTGGTGCTTGTTGTCGCTGCCCAGCAATAGCATTTGCGAGAAGGGCCATTGACTCTTTATATGCATTGAGCTCTTCTCTGCGAATACTCATTTGTGCTCCACACTCTTCCTTCATTTGATTAAGAAACATCTTGTCAGATTACTCTTGGTATTCTTTATATTCTGCCATAGACTTTTCAAAGGAAAATTGCAATTTAGATGGTTTCCCTCTTTTTGTTTCTCTTTTTTCATTCTTTTTTACTGTAGAATCTGTAATCTTCTTTTTCTTTCTTGTACATTCCTCTCCCTCTCCATCTTCAGAATGAATAACTAAAAAGATATAGAATTTACAAAGCATGGGTATACTGTTTCACCATCACCAGAGAAGAACTACATACTGTATTCCTGATATACTGTATCTACATATAATACAACTGTTTTAGGTTGGGTTTTTAAAGTGGTACTAGTTTACTACTATTAAATTAAATAATAGTACCTTGTTCTGTGAAGCTGCAATTTGGACAAACAAGGTGGTCAACATCACTATATACTGCAATCGAGCCATTCTCTCCAATATGAACCCCACCAGTCTTTAGATATACATTGTGTCCACATCGAGGACATTCTTTTTCAACAACCTTACCACATCCATATTTTTGAGTGAGAATATTACCTTTAAAGAAAGGTGGGTACTAGTTTAATAACAAAATTGTCATCTTGCATGTTTGCAGTTTTCAAGAGTGTACATTGAGGAGTGTAAGAATACTATTAGGATGAAATTATGTGTTAAAAACGTCAAAATTCAAACAAGGCTTAGAAAAAAGTAGAAACCAACTTGTTGCAGTCTTGCAGAGACATCAATTTGAATGTTCCCTGCTTTTTTGTAATGTCTTACCGGTGGCTGTGCTGTCATCACTGACATCATCTGGTATAAAATTAACATCTGTTTCTTGGGTTTCTGTACTGCTTGTATCAATGCTGTTTGTCAGGCCTTTGGTTTCAGGTCGGTCGCCCAAAAAAACTGTCCAGTTATTTGAAGAATCTTGGTGGATTTGTTCTTTCAGCGCCAGATTGAGACAATTCGTCTTTGTACTTTTTGTATTACGATTTCAAGTGTTTTATTTTAGTACGACACTGAGTCCAGTCCCGAGAGTAACCACTGTCGAATAGCATTTTGTTAATTTTCTTGTACACATCGGTGTTTTTATGTGCACCAGCGAGCATTCTTTTTCGGACCATGTTTCACCTTTTTTCGCCATCTGAACAGGAGAAAGTTAGGCTCTGAAGAGTGAAAACCGAAGAAGATGAGTACTTCCAGGCAGATAGTTGTGCCGGTGTCACAGGAAATTCGCCCCCCCCAGGAAAGTCGCCCCCCTCCCCCTCCTAGGGGTGAATTTCCTAGGATATTCGCCCCCCCTGTCGGAAATTGGCCCCCTCTCGATTTCTATTTAAAATCAAAACATGTCAAAAACATTGTTTAGTAAATTTAATATGTTACAAAAATTATACTAGTCGACTAGTTTAGAGTTAGTTTAGTCTTTTTAGCAGGTGGTGGAGTGCACGAAAGGCAAAGCCACTCACTCTGCGTAGAATGGCATTGCACACATTTGAAGTGGAACCATTCCCACAAAGATCACAAGCTTGCATGTGCAGAGGGTCTCAACTGTGGCGCTGTTGTGGTGTCTTTGCTGAACCATTGGACAACGTGCGTATGGGAAATGAGTCAGCTCGCCATTCTCGCCAAAAATCACCGTCGATTGTCAATTTTATATACAAAGTATTATTATGTAACCATTTATTTTGGCCTACCTTGAACACCAAGCTGAAGAATTTTCTAAACAGCAAAAGCGTGATTTTAAAGAAAGGGCCGCCGATTTTACTTTAATCATTACGGCTTTTTTGAAAATTATTTGTTGGGCAATTAATTATCTTTTTGACAAGACTACTATTCCGCCTGGTATATCAATAGCAATAAATAATATTACTTTGAAAATTTTTAACTTTATCTGAGTATAATCGCTAATAATTATGAAAGATAGATGTGCTTCTCAAATGTGCTTCTTAAAATAATGGTTTTGTCGCAATGACAAAATTAAATATTGCTTCGGAAATCGCAGATCTCGAATGGCTGCCAGAAGGCATGTGTTGTTGCCGCGTATTGAAGGCAATGTTTGCCAATTTATGTTTTGCGACTAAAGGGGAGGGCGAAATTCCTAAAGGGGGGCGATATTCCTAGGAAATGTTTTCCCTGGGAGGGCGGATTTCGTAGTAATATCGCCCCCAGAGGGGGGGGGGCGATATTACGGCGGGACGAATTTCCTGAGACACCGGCTCAAATTTTTGAAGGAAAACCTGCAAAAATATATCTACAAGCTTCGACACATGTACACTTCGAATCCGCGTGAATGGCGCGAAGAGTCTGGTAGCTATATCATGCTAGACCGATCTACCTCCAGCAAACTTCGCATTCACACTTCAGATCGATCACCACCTCTGCAGGTGGACTAACTCAGATCGATCGGAGATCTATCTCAAGTTTTATTCGGCCGTTCACACTGGGCTCGCTTTGTCTCAGATCGATCTCAAAGTGCAACACGGCGTGTGAACACGGCCTAAGTTAGAGCGGTTTGGTGTAACAGGTTCCATGTTGGACTGGTTTAGGAATTATCTCAGTAACCGCAAACAACGTGTTGTAGTGGAGGATGTAAAATCACGTTGGGTACCTGTTATCTCTGGGGTTCCTCAGGGGAGTATATTGGGTCCGTTCCTCTTTGTTTTGTTCGTTAATGATGTTAGTTCTGTAGGAACAAAGACGGTGTTATTTGCTGACGATACAAAGTGTTACCGTCCACAGCGTTTCCAAAATGACCATCTCATACTCCAACAGGACCTGAATGGTCTAGCAATTTGGGCCAATATATGGGACCTTGATTTTAATTTAAAGAAATGTGAATTACTTAGGTTAACCAGAAAACGAGATCCACCTCCTCGTAAGTTATAAATTAGCATCAAACACACTAAACGAGACCAATCTACAAAGTTATTTAGGGATAATTGTATCTAAAGATCTTCAATGGCACAATCACGTAGTTTCTATTGTAGCTAAATCAAATAAGGCACTAGGATTTCTTAGAAATACTCCAAATTCATTGAATATAGATTTACGACGAGCCCTTTATATCACATTTGTACGTTCTATCATGTCTTATGAAAGTCAAGTGTGGGCTCCCCAATCTAATTCACACGATCTGAAACTTATTGAAAAAGTGCAGCGCCGTGCTACAAAGTTCATTCTTTTCCCCTGTAAAGATCTTTCCTATAAGGATAGACTAATGAAGCTAATTTTGCTTCCGAGATCCTATTGGATGGAGTATTTAGATCTAGTGTTTTTCATTAAATGCCGGCTTAAGCTTAATAAGCCAGATTTAAGTAAGTGTGAGTCCTTATTCTCAATCCGTTAGGAAGACTAGAAATAGCAATGGAAATATAGATTGTAAACCAGATTTATGTAAAACGTCAACCTTTAGAGAATCGTATTTTAATCGTATTGTTCCTTTGTGGAATTTGCTACCCTGCAACATAAAACGATGTACTTCTGTTGCATCCTTAAAAAAGGCACTTATCTTATTATGTGGAACAATCTATATATGAGAGTGATCGGATAAGAACATTTAAGACTATTTGTTCGAAATGTCGTTCGACAAATATCAGGGCAGTTTGTTGTCGCTGATTTCAATTTTCTAGTATTTATGATTATTTATTTCATCTAATTCTGTAATAATTATCTAGTTTATGTAAGTGTATTTTGTCTTGTAATATGTGCAGGGCTTAGCTTGACTGGACTTCGAGTCCTTTCTTTGCCCTGGAAAGTTATTAAATAAAAAAAAAAGAATTCGGTAATAAATATTGATATAGCTGGATATAACTTTATCCATAATGACTCTTTAACTGCTGCTGGTGGGACAGGAATATATTTCGATAAAAATTTGAAGACAATAGTAAAGAATGATATAAAACTTAATATTCAACATGTTGAATCTACTTGAGTAGTATAGGGAAGAGGGGTTCTGGTGCGGGTGGTGCAGAGAGCACCTCTTATCTTCCTTATCTTCCTTTATCTTCTTTTTAGCGGGTGGTGCAGAGAGCACCACACCTAAAGTCAGCATTTATTTTCATATATTAATTTATTCATTTCAGTAGTGTTGTTGCTCAATTATGACGTGCCCTATCAAACAGTTAAACTGCCGTTTACTGAAACAAGTGTGCTTCACAGTTTACCTAATTAGATAAATTAAAAGGTTTAGGGTTTTAATGACAATTTAAACAGCCTAAGTGTCTGAATTGGCAGAGTTAACGTATAGACTTGGATTGCTAGCATGTCATGAATATTATATTCGGTTTTGGATCTAAATATTCAAACAGAGTAAGTCATCCTAGAATTATTGCTAACTAAACCCTCGTTTATAAGCGAGGAAATCGTAGGAAGATAGAATGAGGAATCACTTCGAGAAGTCGTGAAAAGAACGATTTTAAGTGTCGAAATATGAACTAAAGGCAAAGCGATTTATTACTTTGAAAGCGTTGCTACGCTTTCTGTTACCAAGTGTGATATTTGCATATTTATACTCAGTGCACATGCAGGAGACAAAAGAGAAACTCCTTAAGGTCATTAAGGGGATTAAGCGCTCAGACAAGTCTAGGTGAGAAGGTCATTAGCAGTGTTACCATAGCGAAACCGCGTCACATCCTTCATTCGTCTCAGGCTCCTTTGGGACCCTCTAACCCTAACTTTTATCCAACCCCCTAACCCTAGCTGTTACTGAACCCCCGTGTAATACGTCATAACCGATAGCTCTCCAACTAATTCCCGCAACCTCGTACCCAGGGTCTTATCTCCGCTCCCCCGCCCCTTTGAGTCTTTGGCATTCTTATTAAATTATATCTCGTTTCGGATTGTTTCTCCAAGCCGTTGTACACCTTTCGTGAGTCGCGACATTTTTGGCCAGATGTTTTTGCGTTTTGTCGGTAGGTAAGTCGAGAAAGTTTTTTGTACCACCCTACCCACACTAAATTTATTTTGTACTGCCCATATTTTGGGCAGCACGTGACCAGCCTGGACCAGGGTCTTTTCGCAGGGGTGGGCAGGGGAGCGGAGGTAAGACCCTGGGTACGAGGTTGCTAATTCCCGAAGATCGTCATTTTCAAAAGATGCTCGACTTATATCCTCTTTCTCCTCCTCCTCTTTCTCCTCCTCCTCCTCTTTCTCCTCCTCCTCCTCTTTCCTCTTTCTCCTCCTCCTTCTCCTCTTTCTTACCTTACTGACAGTCAGGAGTTGTGGGGCATGTAGACGTTCAGAGCGTATGTACAGTCATGGATATTATTTACGATGAATTAAAGAAAAATAACATAACATTGATATCGACAGAGAGACACTGTCGTATTACCTTAAAACTTGAAGAAGACACAAATATCGAGTTTAAAAAGTGTTTATTTCAGTTAAAATGTTTACATCAATAAGGTTGGTTTCTGACGTTTCTGAGATAATGACTTGTCTAATCTAATTTTATATGGATTTTGACGTTCACTTTCGTCCACATCAGACCAGCGTCTTCTGTTTCGCTTTCATCCGACTCCACTTCTACATCCGAGTCACTTTCTTCCTCATTGGAATCACCTAACCAAGCAAAGCAGGTGATAATTGATATTGCATTGACCAAAAGTTCAACATACAATCATAAATGCATCTAATTTGCTTGGGGCGTGCAGTCTCCAACAGAGCTCGCTGTTGAATAGGTTCAATTGTACATAAAAGTTGAAGTCCTCCTCCTCTTTCTCCTCCTCCTCTTTCCTCTTTCTCCTCCTCCTCCTCTTTCTACTCCTCTTTCTCCTCCTCCTCTTTCTACTCCTCTTTCGCCTCCTCCTCCTCCTCCTCTTTCTCTTTCTCCTCCCCTTTCTCCTCCTCCTCCTCCCTCAGTTTCCGATGTACATTCATTTATATCTACAATACTGTCATAAGTGCAAGAAAGGTTATGACAAGATAACCGACTGAAGATAAAGCTGCACAGAACTGTCCGATTGTTAACTGGAAATATTGCCAAGAATGCCATCGATATTTCAAGAGCGACGAATGCTTCGCGAGACAGAAAGCCGAAAATACCACATGTTGAGCCCACAGCTCCAGGCTCCGACCCCACAGCTCCTGGCTCTGAGGCATAGCTCCGGGCTCTTGGCTCCAACGGAGTCAGGAGCTGTGGGCTCGGAGCCTGGAGCTGTGGCTCAACATGTCTTATGCCTGTGCTATTTGCAGGTTTTACGGATAGTTCTGTGCATTACACAGCTTGCAGAGATCACCACACGGATGGTCAGTTATCTTGTCATAACCTTTCTTGCACTTATGATAGTATTGTAGATATAAGTGAATGCACATCGGAAACTGATGGAGGAGGAGAAACAGGAGGAGAAAGAAGAGGAGGAGGAGAAAGAGGAAAGAGGAGGAGGAGAAGAAAGGAGGAGGAGGAGAAAGAGGAGGAGGACTTCAACTTTTATGTACAATTGAACATATTCAACAGCGAGCTCTGTTGGAGACGACTGCAAGCCCCGAGCAAATTAGATGCATTTGTGATTGTATGTTGAACTTTTGGTCAATGCAATATCAATTATCACCTGCTTTGCTTGATAAGGTGATTCCGATGAGGACGAAAGTGGCTCGGATGTAGAAGTGGAGTTGGATGAATGCGGAAGAGAAGACGCTGATTTGATGTGGACGAAAGTGAACCTCAAAATCCATATAAAATTAGATTAGACACGTCATATTATCTCAGAAACGTCAGAAACCGACCTTATTGATGCTAGAAAACTCGAATCTAGGGTTTTATTTAGAACATTTTTAGATGAACATTTCTAACTGCGTTGTTATGATTCGTATAACATTTATTTATTTATTTTTAATAGTTTTGTTTAATTAGATATAGGATCCTAGTGATAATAGTATAATTGTACTGATAGGCTATCCTGTGTAAATATTCGTAATTATTGTTATTATTTTACGGGGGGTTGAGTAACAGCTAGGGTTAGTGGGTTGGATTAAAGTTTGGGTTAGAGGGTCCCAAAGGAGCCTGAGATGAATGAAGGACGCGACGCGGTTTCGCTATGGTAACACTGCTAATAACCTTCTCGCCTAGACTTGCCTAAGCGCTTAATCCCCTTAATGACCTTAATGAGTTTCTCTTTTGTCTCCTGCACGTGCACTGAGGATAAATATGCAAATATCACACTTAGTAACAGAAAGCGTAGCAACGCTTTCAAAGTAATAAATCGCTTTGCCTTTAGTTCATATTTCGACACTTTAAATCGTTATTTTCATGACTTCTCGAAGTGATTCCTCATTCTATCTTCCTACGATTTCCTCGCTTATAAACGAGGGTTTAGTTGGCAATAATTCTACGATGACTTACTCTGTTCCTAAACCGAATATAATATTCATGATATGCTTGTAATCCAAGTCTATACGTTAACTCTGCCAATTCAGACACTTAGGCTGTTTAAATTGTCATTAAAACCCTAAATGTTTTAATTTACCTAATTAGGTAAACTGCGATGCACACTTGTTTCAGTACGGCAGTTTAACTGTTTGATAGGGCACGTCATAATTGAGCAACAACACTGCTGAAATGAATAAATTAATATATCAAAATAAATGTTGACTTTAGGTGTGGTGCTCTCTGCACCACCCACTAAAAGGAAGATAAGGGGAAGATAAATGAAGATTAGAGGAAGATAAGAGGTGCTCTCTGCACCACCCGCACCACCCACGCCAGATCCCCTCTTCCCTATACCACTTACTTGGATCAAAATAATTACTCAATGTAACAAACAAAATTTGTTAATTGGATGTATATATAGACACCCTCATGGTAATATTCCGGAATTTACGACTGTATTAGAGCATATACTAAAACAACTGAACAAATTTAAATATGATGTATTTATTCTTGAAGCTTTAAATATTGACTTATTTAAGTTTTCCAAGCATATACGTACTGAACAGTATTTACATATGCTGTACAGCAATACTTTTCTTCCTTTAATAACAAAAGGTACGAGAATAACTGATCATACCAACACATTAATTGATACGTATTTATACAAACGTATTTACCAAGCAAATAATCTTTGGAATAGCTGTTTTTGATATCAGAGCATCTCCCAGTTTTTTGCATAATCGTTTAACAATACAAAGAAGCAAAGAAAAACGGGTATAACGTGACTATATAGTTCATTTAAAGTGCCCCTAACCCCAATTTTTTTTTTTAATCTTAAAAAAATTGTAATATGTTTCTGAGTAGTTCTTCGAAAAAATTTTTGGATTTGGTTGAATTCCCTATACCTGGCATCAAGTTGAAATTAGAGCTCTGTGGTTCACGACCATGGACGCAAAAAACTGGGGAGAGCACAATTTGTGAAGAGGATTCTGGAATGTCCGAGAAATATGATTAGCAAAGAACTCATCTTCAACGTCGTGTTGTTTATAATTTATATTGTAGAATGCTTGGCCACTTTTCAACATGCATTCACAGGAGAAATAGGAGTGGAAGCTCTTTACAAACAGTTGAAGCCTGAAGTATAAAGAATATGTTTCTTTTTATTATAAGACGAGCAATTATAAAGCACAAAGCAATTAATTTGGAGCGATTATTTGTTTACCAAACGTCTTTGAATCCGGATTTTTTATAACTTTTAGCTGTAAAGATCTTGCAACATTTCACAATATCATGTACTCTATCCGATGACAATAGGAGTTCTGATATGAAAAACTCGGAAATGGATTTCATACAAGATCGAACGAAAGACGACAAACAGCGGAATAAAGCTAGCTATTATTAAATGCCGCTAACGATTATATTTCCAGCAACTATTACGGTGAAGCTCTTTCCTTTCATATTCAGATGACCCGATTGCTGAAGAAGAATGGACTTCTTGGTATGAAAATACATCCCATAGATTGAAGAGCGACAGCATCGATTAGATCGACGCGTGAAGCTCAGTCTGTGGATGACATGTCTTGTGAGTTGTCGTTTTCTCCGCTAACATCTGGCGCATGAAGCTTTTTACGTTTCACTCGTCCGATTTGATTCTTAACAAAGTCTGGAAATTGTGATGTGTCTTTTACAAATCGTCAGCAATTCCTATTATTGTAAAGAGCATGAACGGTGTGTAAAAAAATACAAACTGATATAAGTACTAAAACTATAGCCACTAGGCGTTAATATAAAACAACCAGATCGAAAGCGTTTGATTTGCTTTCTTTTTTTCTGAACAATTATTGCCCAAACAAAGCATAACATGAAGCGATGCACCTTCCTCTTTATTGCCAGTGTTGTTGCAGCGCCCTAAATCTATATATTGAGGATTTTTAAAACTGGAAATTTGAACTTCGTAATTAATCGGATTGTTTGTTTCTTGATCACAAAACGTCAAAAATCGCACTAAACCCATGCCCCTTGTAGACTCGGTCGTGAACCAACATGGCCGCTATTTCATGCAAAAAATAGATGTTTGTATTTGTGAAGTTTAATAGGGCAGCGAACTGAAGCATGACCAACGCTCAATAGCGCGCAGCAGCAAGCTATGAGGCGCCGAAGCGGACAAAACTGCTATATATATGCACAAATATCCATGCTCTTCTGTAAACAGCATACGAATGCATGCTTTGTTAAAATAAAAGCATTCAAAATTCCAAAAATACATCCTGAAACGTAAAAATTCATTCGAAGTACACTAAAAAAGTAAACAGTTCTTATCAGTTCGCCAATTTATATGCTTGTAATCAATATTCGCAAAAATACATGCCAATTGACAAATATACATGCTAATTAATATTCCATAAATTAACATAATTATTTGGGCAAAGAAGTTCCCGCGCTTTTCTGCCAAACAAAAGTAAAATGAAAATGGCGGACGATCGAAGGACAAATCTGCTGCAAGACGCATTTGATCAAATTGCTCGTTTAACAGGAGTAAGTCTAAGTGAAAATCGTCCTATGAATCCCAGCAGTAATGCACCGGCGTCAAATTCTGTAAGCATGGAACTCAGTAGAAGATTTCCTTCGTTACGAATGCCAGCCGGCCCTACATCTGTGAGTCCTGCCACGTCGTCAGCCACTAGTAACTCAGCCAACAGGGCCACATTTTCTCGCTGAAGTTCAACAAGAAGCCAGGCGAGTCGGAAAAGAAAACGGACGGTAGATAAGCCATCAAAAGTTATTTATAAAGATCTGGTATTCATACCAGATCCAGAGGAGGAGCAAGTTCCCACACACAATGCTCAAGTCACGCTTGAAACAGACTTGGGTCATTCCATTTAAAACGTATGTACACCCCCTGTTGACGACATCCCCTGATATTTTGACCCATCAGAAACATATTTTTTATAGCCCTCAGAAACTTTAAAATTTTCACCTACCTCTCAGAAATTGTCGTCAACAGGTAGTTACCGCCTGAAATTTTCGAAAGTTTTTCCAATATGTCAGAGATTTTCCAAATCTTTATCATTTTTACACTCCTGTTGACGACATTATCCAATTCTTAGCCCCCTCGGAAATGAAGTTTTTACTTTACCTTTGGAAATTGCAAACTTTTTCTCCAGATGGTCTCTTGGAAATTTCCATTTTTTTGAGGAACACCCTTTGGAAATTTTCAAAAAAAATTTCATGACCCAGTGACTCTTCAATTTTTCCAATACCCCTCAGAAAATGTCGTCAACAGGGGGGCGTATATATTAAATGGAATGGCCCCAGTTACCTTTACATATTCAAATTCAGAAAAAAGAAGTTCGGGAATCTGATCGCATATTTTCCTCCTCAGCGACCTTGCATCCCACTCCATGTCTACAGGAAATCCATGAATAACTTTCCCTCTCATTGGATAATTAGCTATGCCTATCTGTAACCATACCCCTCTGAGCTCGGGATTTGTATCTTATTCATTTAGGGGCCGTCAACGAATAGATTTGAACCCCCTACCCCATCACATACCAGACTTTCTACCATTGCCATAATTCAAAAGCTTAATGTGAGCTGTAAATTGTTGAATTTACTTTAGACAAATTTAAATTTAATTGTACATACTTTTGTCTGAAATATGACACATATTTGTTGCTGAGCTATACAGTATGTTGAATGTACATCCCACAAAATAGTCTATTCTTTTGTTTTGTCCCTGGGATTGTCAGGGAGGGATAGTTACATCACAAAATTACTCATGTATTTGGCTTGGCTGATTGGAGGTATATGCCTGTGATTCCCAATAAATAAGTAAAAAAATATGCTTTCAGGCGTGTTATGGAAAGCTGGTGCCCTTAAATTTGGCTAATGGGGTTGAAGCTACAGCTGAGATCATTCTCAAAGTGGCAGGCCAGGGTGCAATATACCTGAGATGCACAGAACTGGAAGACGATTTGAATACCAATAGTGACAACGACAGTATTTTGATGCATTCTGCTTTTGACAATGAATCAAGGTTGGTTTTTAAAAGACAATTGCAATCTTAAAAGTTCTGGTTTGGCAAGTTCTTTACACTGGGTTTTCAGGTATATGGGGCATTCAGTTTTTTTTCTGTGATTATTACAGGAATGCCTCAACTGCAGAGGACGCACCTACTATAATTGTACCTGGTCCTACTTCTGTGCCTGGTCCTACTTCTGGTCCTACTACTGTACTTACTACCGTACCTACCATTATAACTGGTCCTACTTTTGCACCTACTACTGTTGCTGATGATGATGATGAAGAAGGTAATATTACTAATGAAAATAAAGATGAACAAACACTGGTTCTAGCATAGATTGCTTGCACCAGGATTGCAACCATTTTAAATATCTTTATGACGTTCAAAACACTTAGTTGATTAATTCCAAAACTGCTATTTTTGAAGAATAACAATTTAACTTTTACATTGAGAACATGTTCAGACAAGTAATTTTTTTAATTTTGTAGTTGAGACAATAGATCTTACTGTCATGGACAAGTCTGTGAAAGACATATTGGTCCATAGAACAAATGTCATGAAGGATCTGATCAAAGAGTTCAAAGATAAAGAAATACTTAATTACAAACTTAATCTAAGAGTAATTGCTAGTAATGGTGCACTTGAGAAAGGTGAGGGTAGAGGAGTTACTAGAGAAATCCTGACCCTTTTCTGGCAATCCTTTTTTACCTCTTTGGCAGTAGGCGCAAAAGAAAAAGTAGCAAGCATTCGACATGATTTCCAAAAAAATGATTGGGAAGCAGTTGCACAGGTTTTGATATATGGGTACATTAGCACTAAGTATTTTCCACTCAATCTATCAGTGGCATTTGTAGCTTTATGCATACTAGGGGAAGAAAAGTTGTCTAATGATTTACTACTTGGTTCATTTAAGCTCTATGTTTCAGCAGATGAAAAGGAAGTAATTAATGCTTGTATGAATGGGCATTTTGACAATAACAATGAGGATACATTAGACTTTTTAAGTTCTTACAAGTGCTTTCGTGTTGCAAATGCAGAAAATATCAATGAAATTATTTTTCATCTTGCCCACCAAGAAATTGTGCAGAGGCCAAAATATATAGCAACATGTTGGTCAACAATGCTGAAATCTTTAACTGTATTCGACCCATTTAAGTCAATTGAAGATTTAAGAAGCATGTTTGAGGAAAAAACTGTAAGCCCTAAGAAGGTTCTTAAGTTATTGTCAGCTCAACCAGGGAATGATGCTGAAAGGGAAAGTTTTGATCATTTAAAAAGGTTTGTAAAGAGTTTGACAGATGGAGCACTTTCAGCTTTTTTGCAGTTTACAACTGGGAGTGATATCATAATTTGTGATAGCTTAGAAGTCACTTTTGTTAGTGCAGATGGGTTGGCACGTAGGCCCATTGCTCACACATGTACCCCTAGTTTGGAATTGCCATCGACATACCAGTCATTTAATGAATTATCTGAGAGTTCAGTAGTTTATTAAGAGAGAAGGGCTTTTGGGAATTTGATATAGTCTAACTGGAGTGGACTTTTTGAAGCCTCCGTTTTATATTATTTATATTAACATATATGCAGTAAGAACTGTATTACATTTAGCAAGGTGTTGTGTTTTTAATGGTAGTTTGATTAGTTGGTTAGTTGTTCATTCATTAAAATGGCATCAAGTATCTCTTTTAAAGCTAGCAATATAACTCTCCATACCATATATTAAAATCTGGTACCATTACAATCTATATTTTCAGTACCATCACTCAGTCTAAATCAACCAATTTACTAGAGGTGCAGCAGAACCATCTTTTCAAGATCTTGCCATAACTAGATCTCAAAAGAAGTGGGAAAGAGTTCTGACTGTAACCCTTAGGCTACTAACGGAACCACATATTTAAAGGTGGCTCTTTACCATAAGTTTTAAAAAGCGGAAATTAACCAACTTGTCACAAAATATGTGCACAATATTTTAACAAATGTGATGCAACTGCTGGGTTCTGGCTGCAACTAATTAGTCTAACTGGCCAAAACTAAGTTTCAGTGCACCTCTTGACCTCTATTGTTACTACTGCAAAAACATTATCAGGGAGAGTCATATTGTTAGTCAGTTGTTATATTCTTATTAAAAGATAAATGTAAATTGTTTCAATAAAACGTTTCAATTAATTATTCATTGTTTTCTTGTATTGCTCGTAAACATGCGATAAAATGATTAATTCCATAATTGCCATCATCAGTTAAGAATTGTTCACTGCTTAGATTGCTGGGAATTTCAAGTTCGGTTTGTGGAACAAATACTGCATAATGCTCTTCTTGCACAATGAAATCAGGATCCGGTATGTCATCTTCTGCAAGTCCAGCCCCTACTGTCTCATCAGACTCAGCAGGTGAATCTTCATTACCATGATGACAAGTGGCAGAATTTAACGAACCAGTAATAAACATCTGCTCTGGGCTCTGATGCCCAGCACTGCTAACTGGATGGCTGTTCCATTGGTTCACAAATTCATTGAGGCTCCTGTTAATGCGTGGAATAAATACTTCCTGAAGAGCTAGCAAGTGCTCTTCACTATCAACATTGAGTAAACCTTCTTCTTCCATAAAAGTGAAAAGTAAAGCATAATGGCAAAGAACACCAGAATGCACATCCCTATGGAGTCGCTCCACTCTTACATTATGCACTGATCTTCCAGTAATTACACTGCCACAATCTGTACCTCTTTGCTGAAGCATATACCTAGCAGCGTGGATATTTTCTAACCCATGGTCAGTTCTTATCTTCTTTGGCAAACCATACTTGGAAACACCGTCAAGAAATAAATTAAAAACAGTAGAAGCTAGATTGTTGTTTTGGCAGTGACACATAAATTATCATTCTGCTAAAGCCATCAATGCAGGCATGCACAACCATTCTCCAGTTAATGAGTTTATGATTACCATCCAGGTGCCAAAGAAAATTGGGGTATGGTACATTGTATTTTCTTCTGTAGATAGCCACATGACCACGCAATGCTGTACCCACTGGGTCTAATTTTCTTAGGCAATGTCGTACCCTCCATCTTTGAATCGTAAATCCTCTGCATCTAAGAGCCCCAAGTAAGCGAGATTGTCCAATGTTGGGGGTCAGAAAACGAATACTCTCAATCACTTCACAAAGGTCAGCCTCAGATATATCACTAAAGTTTTCCGTTCTTGCAGTAAACTCCTGTCGTTTCCTTCGTAGAGTACGGTCACAAATACCAAAAATTTGCGCGATTTTCTTCCATGTAAAATGCTTTGATCGTAAGAACATTACCTGTTCTTCATCAATTTCATACCTAGGACGGCCTCCATTATTTCTATACATGATACTTATGCTTCCCTCTTGGGTGAAGATACGATTGAGGAAGATGTTGACGACGATAATCATTTTATCGGATCCAGGAGAGCTTTCTGACCAAGATTCAACCTATTCCTCGAATGAAACGTCGCAGCAAAAGGTAACAGCGTGGCGAGGGAAAGAACTTAATTCTAATGAATATTTACGACTAAAGGTCCGAAGGCAACACATTTGGCAAGATACTTTATTTAAACTCAAACGTACTAAACCAAATGAGCTGAAAAAGTCATTGAAAGTTCAGTTCATTGGCGAGCCGGCAGTTGATCGAGGCGGGCCGTCGCGAGAGTTTTTCACTTTAATTAATCAACATGCTCAAGTGTCTTTGATGTTTGAGGGGTTGTTCCGACATAATGTTTCAACTCTATAAAAAAATGAGTTTTATTACTTTGGCTGTATTACGGCATTAGGCCTTATGCAAGGATCATCGGGCAAAGGTGTTTTAGCAAGTCTGTAGTGGACTATATTCTTGGTGAAAAAGTTGAAGATGTTCGTCCGACGATTGACGAAGTAGCTGACCCTGAGGAGAGAAAGAGCATGGAAAATCTCGACAAGATTACTGACGAAAGTGAGTTCAAAGATAAAGCGTCATTCGAGAGTGACTTCCGTTTCGAAGCAGGATTTACCAAACCATACGTAACAATGCAGGGAAAAAAGGAGTTTTTCAATTGTGTTAGTCTTTACTACAGATTATTATCGTCGCTCAGCGAGCTTAGCCAGTTCATCTATGGTCTGAAGACGTGTAATATCCTAACTTTAATTAGGGAATTCCCAGACCTGTTCTGACCCGTGTTTCAGCGGTCACACAACAGCTGAATTGTTAGATGAAATGTTCCAGCCGAAGTTTAGCCCTGAGTGCAGCAACAGACAAGCTGTTGAACAGAACATCATGTTTCATTTCAATAATTCCCTTGAAGATGTGGAAAAAGGAAAAGTCACATGTGACGTTAATCACGAAGAAGTCACATTCACGCTGAATCAAGTATTACAGTTTGTGACAGGTGCAGTTGAAATTCCACTTAACCCCAATTTTACATACGTACGCCCTCATTGCGCACCCGAAGACTCACAATAGAGGAGCGCGACTTTGGTATATACGGATATTACAACCGAACATACAACGACCACGAGTCACCTTATTTACCGATCCTAAGATGCTGCGACGCGTTGGACTTTATTTTATTACCGTGTTGATAGTGTTTATTATTTTGCTCTTACTATTTACTTAAATTACATCGACTCCCAACCCCAAATCCCTGCTGATGAGACCACCATAGAAGGTCGAAACGCGTCCAGGGTTGTGTCCTAAGATCCTGATTGCACTATACTATACGTTACAAATCTTTAATTCTTTTTCTGATGTTTTTTCATGATTCTTTAACAGTATTTTTACACTGCATGTCCAACAGCGCGTTCCGTGTCGCCTTTCATATGCAACATAGCTGGAGGCTAATTGCGCCCTTCATTCAAATTCTTCCTCGTTTTACAACAATACGCGACTAAAACTCCAATGTGGTTCCCATTAACTACACATAAACCTTTATTAAAATTACAATAACTTGTGTAAGAGTTCACCTTTTGTATAATGAACTGTGCTGGATTTGGACTTATATAATTAATTAAGTCAAGTCCAGAAAGATGAAACAGTTACTTGGATTGGGAAAAAAACTTGTGTTTAAATTTTAATATTAGGTTTGCTGGTAAATGTATTGTTCTTATTGAAATCTTCCAATGTATTGCATTATAATGGCACTCAAACAGGGCCATAAGTATATGTATGTTATACAGGTAAACTACGTCAAGTGTTCCTTCTTTGAGTTCCAAATTTGATTGCAATTTTGATTGACTTCCTTTGCAAATTTGCAAAATTCCTTGCAAATCTCCGAAGGAATTTGCAATGTTCCTATTGGAAATTCACTTCCTGTTAAAAGTTCAGAGGTTCCTGTTTTAATTTCCTAACTACCTGTTTTGTGTGGCCCACCAGCAAAATATATACCATTTGCACAATTTCTTTTATCGCGCAACATCTTAAAAATATTATACGTATAGCGAGCGACCAGCAAGATTTTGAAAATTTGAAACTACAATAATCACATAATAAGAATTGAGCCAACGGACACTAAGTTTAAAATCAGGCGTCTTTGTTTACGTCTCGTTATTTGGGGGTGCCGCGGCGATTCGAAACTTCTGTGGTATCGGCTTATCAAACCAAGTATAAGAATGTGCATGTTTGAGTTTTAGATTTGCTTCTTCGAACAATAAATTAGAAGTATAGCCTTCATATGTAATTTTTATTTATGAGCAACATTTTGAAAGCAAAAACATGATGAAAGACAGTACTACACACAAAACAGGAAGTTAGGAACTTTTAACAGGAAGTGAATTTCCTATAGGAACATTGATTCCAATTTGATTGGAAATTTGCAAGAAAGTTTGCAATTTGCAATGGAAATCAATTGCAATCAAGTTCGGAACTAAAAGGAACACTTGACGTAGTTTACCTGTAATAACTACTGTATATGGAATTTTGCCAGGTATTGTTATGATATGGTGAATTTATACTTTTGTAGTGTTTACTCAGAGGTTCATATGTTATACTGGTAGATATGTTGAAAAAACATGATTAGTATAAAAACTGCTAGCCAGTCTAACTAAAACTACCTGTGCATAACCTGCATTCAGATGTTCCACACCTTTTCAGCTGGAATGTCTGTATGAAGGCTATTTGTGCATGGTAGCCACAATTTAAACTGTTATACATGTCCTATGAAAAGTAATGTCCTGGATGTAAAATATCCAGAATAATTGCTCATATATTTAATTATTCGATTTATTTTTATCTTCCTTTTAATTGGTTGAGGGACCGCTACGTCACCTGCAAATAACTGCCTACAAATAACAGTCTGCTCATGCGCATTAGTCGGAGATGTTGTTTTGCAGCAAATAATATTTTGCTCATGCGCGTTACACTCAATTTAAACGTAAATCGCTTGTTCAGCCAAGCTGGAAAGAAATTAATGGACATAATTACAGGTAGAAAATGTCATAAAAAATAAATCGAATAATAAAACAAAATATCGTGATTTGTCAAATATTTGGTCAAATATTTGGTTTTCACAAAATATCGTGATTTGTCAGTGTCTCGCAGTTCAGTTATTTGCCTCTGCCTTCGGCATCGGCAAATAATTGATCTGCTCGCCACTGACAAATCACGATATTTTGCTCAACCTCGTCCAATAATTGTTAATTATTTGTCACAGTATTTCCTCTATTACACCACACACACCCCTCCCCAGAATATTATATTTAGGCCATCAAGAGGGGCATTCTAACCCTAACCCATTTCCAAAGTCAGAGTAAGAAAAAGCTGAAATCTAAAAAAAACTGTAACCAATTTTCTACTAATGGAAGTAATTTTAGACAAAAAATATACGTTTTGACTTGGGGGGGGGGGGGAGGATGTGGTTAGAAGGGTTGATAGAGGGGGGATTATCTTAGCCTGCGTAGCTGGTGGTATTATCTTTATCTTTTGCTTAATGCATGGGGGTTATCAGTAAAGGGCTTAACAGAGGAAATATGGGTATAAAACGGTTGAATTAGTTTTGTTTTAATACTTTGTGATATTGGGTGTGAGATCATGGTACAATTTAGCTTAATTTAATATTTCTATTCGGCAAGTGTCAGTAGCTGTTGATACATTGCTAGGCTTTCATTGCAGTTTGTTGGTTCACTCATACCAAATGTAAATACAACTTCACTAAAATATTCATCGTACAAACTGTCCACATTTTCAGTTTGTATTTCATTTTCAACTTGAGCAACATCAGGCTCCGTCACTCGAAGCTCGTGATCTGTTTTCCCGACCGTTTCCAGAAGGAAAAACAGCTGATCAGGTATTCCTGGCTGGGTATGGTATGCAGATTCCCTGATATAGTGAGAGTTCCACTGCTGCACTACTTCATCCACTTCCTTTTGTAAAAAACTTACTAAAACAGAACCATTCCATTTGTAAACTCATGACTTGTGTCTAATTGTCCGTTGTCTATCATGTCTTTAAAGAAGTTGATCCACCAATTGGATCAGGATTTTCGAAAGAAAGACCACCATGCTTCTATGCGTTGATTGCTGTGTGAGATGACCCATACCGATGGGCATGGAAACCGGAAAGATAATCATTCCCGTTTCTTCTCAAGAAGCACTGGCTGGTAGCCAGGAGACCTATAAAATAAATATCATGCCTATAGTTACTATGGTAAAAACAATGTTGTAATTACTGTATGTACTTGTAGTGACCTTGTATTCAGAGCTGAACAAGATTTTTGTCGATGCTAGCCATGCTGTGTTTTTACCTTAAGAAAGGAACTCAGAGTAAAGCCAGCAAAGCACAGGAGTTTGAGCACTAACAACTCTTAATATATTCAAAATTTAATATAATCAAATATTAACTCAATCAAATTGGGCTTCGCTTAGGTCCTCGTGGTGAGAGGCAGTGTGATAATAGCTTGACATATTAAAGCTATGGTACTATTTAAAACCTATGGTAATAAAGTATGGTTATTGTTTAGTAGGCCATTCAAATTTTAATACAGTACACCAATAACTCACAAAATTTGACTAAAGTATTTAAATAACTTTGTTGCAACAATTTGTCAAATAATAATGCAATCCAGTTTGTAGGTAAAGGAAAATCGTTTGAGATAACAAGCATCTGAAGTATGACTGCTGTAAAGTTTAGATATTTTTAAACGAAGTCTAAATGAAGTTGTGAACGAAGATCTCCAGCAATTGTCATCAAAATTATGAAAGCAACTTAGCAACTATACATTAATTGTTCTTCAAGAGTATACGTATACTGTATATGCATGCATGCAGTAAAGGGTACAATAAATATTTGGCATTCATGTCATAAATTTTTGCATGACATTGACAACTGCAGCATACAATTTAATTACCCCATTATAAATATAAAGACTTGCCGTTTCGGTTTCACACTCTCTACATAGCCTGTCACTGACATTTGACAATTGTACAATATGTTATTTAATAGCATAATAAGGCTCTGTTTGCAGGGTACAATGCACAGCCTTGTCAGTTTACAAAGCTCGATCAGACTGCTGAATGCATTTGAACAGGTTGGCCATATAAATGGCCTCGTGCCCTCGTCTGAATATGAAATTGTCCAAAGACTATTAAGGGCATTAAGAGGCTTTCCAATTAAAAAATTGACTATGATTCAGACTTAAAATACTTACCAAGATTGTAAAAACTTCTATTCTTGAAATAAATATTCTCGCTCCTTGAACTGATTTCGTTCCATGCTGCCATAGCATTGACTTACATGAAGTACTTCGTTTATAATTTTGGCTTCGGCGGTTTGTCGTCAGTCAATCGTTTAATTCTATGTTTTGATTGGCTCCGAAGGCATTCTTTTGTTAACTTAACTTACATTACACGCACGAATCTATCTCGCAATCTAGCACGCAATGTATCTACTGGCGCATGTGCAGTAGATACAAAAATGAATAGCAAAATGGACTGGAGGTTTTATTAGTGGAGGATTTCCACCCAAATTAATTGACAAAAATTGAATATATGTACGTCTGTATATAGGTTAGTCATACGCCACATGGTGTTTCTTAATAACTCATTTTATTTCTCTTCCATAAAATTTTCTACATTAATGGTGCCTGCCAGCTGTCGTAAACAACTGACTAAAAATAGGTAATTTTAATATGGTTTCCCCTGCGAGTAACTGAGCTACAGATTTAATTAATAAACTCGTAATTATGAAAATGTTTGAACCGATTTTATTTTTACATACACACATGTCCGACAGGGAAAAGCCTTTCCTTTGTGCATAAAACACCTCTGCTAGCAGGTAAACATATAGTTTATTGAGCTAAAAATAAAGCAAGCTCACCATATGTACTATGTCATTGCATTTTAATGCTGAGATTGAATTTCCTGCTGAAAAACATGGTATTTGACCTATTCTGGCTATTCATAGGTGTGGGTAGCTGGGGCGTACACTTGTGGATGAAATGCATTGTGGTTGTGACATTGCCATTCAGTCCATCATCAAGTTGATTACTGCGTATGTTTCGCCATTCGTAGATCTCTTTTATAAGGAATGTTCATGTGGAGGGTTAACTATTAAAGAAGACTACGAAGTACCATAAATGATCTGAACATATTGAATGATACATCAATGCTGTGAATTTTGGTTCAAATATCCAATGAAGAATGAGAACTAGTAACTACTGTAACTATGAACACTTAATCTAAACTGTATATTATGAACAGTAACTGAAATAGTATACAGTGTATCTTCACAAAATGTTGCAGTACTGTCCGAACCAATGCCAGTGGGTATTGGTGGCTTTGCCACCTTGCACAGTTAATTGACAGCACAATACCACATACAGTATTTTAAATATACGTTGTCCCAATCTAGGTTGTCCATGCATGTAAAAGTAATTAAAAAAAACAAAATTCCCCTTTGTAAAATAAGCTAATCCCAACATTCTAACATGCCCATTTTCGCAGGCAAAATACACTGCATGCACGAATGCGCGATCGCGCGGCATGGGATGCCTACTAATTAATGTAGCCCGAGTTAACGCCTAGCGGGCGTCTTGTTATTGTAATAAAATTATTCAACTTTAATAACAGAGAAAAGTATAACCTAAATCAGAACGAATTAAATTATCATATGCTCCATGGATGGCGTATAATAGTGTTTCTGTACAAATTTTACAGCGCTTAAAATCCATGTAAGGACTCTAGAATATCCATGTGCAACTCTTCCGTAATTTGGTAAATCTGTTGCTGGGCATCGGATTCGTTTACACGCAATTCCGGGCAAATATACCTTATTGTTGCAGCGTAAACTACAGCTTTTTTCTCCATATCTCGCTTATATTCACAAGGAGAACTCCTTTTAGCACTTCCGATAAGGAACCATCCACAAATAATTTCTGCACCTGGTGGGTATGAATCCCCCCAGTCACCCTTTTCCTCTGTCGTCAGTATCTCCGGCCTGTCACTAGTTACTTTAAGCAGGTAGTAACCCACTTCCCTGTCAGCAGAAGCAATAGCGACAATAGTAGCGTCTTTCGTTGCTAGGTTTTTGACTGCTTCTATGGTATTTGACACGTCACTTCTGGTCACTGTTGCGCGATGATGTCCTCCTTCATGTTCCAATTCTTGCTCTTCCCAGTCACTCGCATATTCATAATTTTCGCATGAATCATAAAAACATTACAAACATGCATCGCAATAACAAGATAGTTGCCTTGAACTAAGAGTGCAACCACCGTCTGTCGACAGTATTGCATGAATTGACCTGTTTCCCTTAATCTCCTTAAAATACCTATCTCTTTGGTTGCGCAGGATGTCGTCGTCGTAGAAGAATATGCGCCGTTTCACCTTCACGTTGTCGGACTGGTATCGCGAGGGTGCAGGATCTTTCATTGTACTTTCCGGATATGTACTGTGCCGGATACGAGTAGAGTTGTTAGTGCTCAACCTCCTGTGCTTTGCTGGCTTTACTCTGAGTTCCTTTCTTAAGGTAAAAACACAGCACAGCTAGCATCGACAAAAATCTTGTTCAGCTCTGAATACAAGGTCACACTACAAGTACATACAGTACAGTAATTACAACATTGTTTTTACCATAGTAGCTATAGGCATGATTGAACGCAGTACTTGATACATGCATGTCTGCCATACGTTTATGGCCAAATATTTTGACTTTTAACCCAGCAGCTCAATTAAGCACCTGGCTAAATTTAGGAGCTCGATTGGTCAATCTCCTTATTTTTTTTATCACAAGGCCTTTTCTGGACATGCCTATTTTTTAAGATTAGAGAAGCAAGTTCATCAGAGTACTGTATGATTTCCAGCATAAAGATGCGGAAAAGACTGCTTTGTCTTTAAAAGCAGTGGTAGAAGATAGTGTAGATATGGTTAATGTAACTGCAAAAGTTGTTTCGAAGGAAGGAGAAGTGGAAGTTGTTGGTTCAATGAAGTTGAAGAATTAAAGGCATTGTTATATTGCTGATGAATCATGTTATCTGAAGTTAATTTTATGGCAAAGTCACATTGAGAAAGTCTCTCTCGGTGGTCTTTATACATTCAAAAATCTCCGGGTCCGTTAATGCAGTGAAGAAAAAGAAGGATGGGTTCTTAACACAACAGTTGATACCCTAATTCAGGAAAACAGCGAATTAGCTAAGCTCGAGAATGTCAGTGGTACTATACTTTTGCCTCACTATTATGCTCAAAATTAAAAATCATGTTGACATACCCTAGGGCCCAAGACTTAAAATCTTGAGCAAACTGCTCAAACAAAATGGTTTAAACATGGTATAAAAACTTGCGTTCTATAAACTAAATTTGGGCAACGGCTATCTAAATAATATGTACCAATGGAAATAACGAGACAGCTTACCTTTACTTGGCGAGGTTTGATAAAACGGCCATAAAATGTCTAGTATCGCCGAGAGACAGAGATTGATTCCTTGTTGCTCCTTTTGAAGAACACGTTCTGATTGCTCAGACAAAGGTCATACTCGTATCCGCCACCGCATTGCGAGTTTATTTTTGATCGTAAACAACTGAGAAACAGTGAAATGTCTTGCAAATACTCAAAAACATCGATAAAATGGCAATAAAAGCTTGGTTCAAAAGAAACAACTCGCCAAACCTCGGTTTCGCAAAGCGGCGGCCATTATGGCAATTTCGCGCGGCCGGGAGACTAAGCCTGCGACGCAAAAAATAATAACAAAGCCGAAATTTAGACTTGGCTACCACAGGTAGGTAGCCTGAGTAATTAATGATATTTATTAACATGTTGTGGTTACATTCACTAAAATATTACATTAAAACATATATCCGTAATTGTTCGAACAAATGAGAAATATTTGCAACTAGTATTACTTCCGCATAAAAACTAAGTAAAGGCGATAGCCACTCCAGCGATACATATAGCATGGAGAAAGGCATGAATTATTCACCAGTAAGAAGGGTCCAAGGTTCATGTAATTGTTTATCATTTATAAACTTTACATATTTTTATTCCAATCTAAAGTTTGCAGTGGCATTAATATATTCTAGAATATATTCTTTTTACTGTTGGTAATTTGGAAAAATAAACACATCACTTGCACATTTATGTCTTATTTATGTCTGAGTTTTTCTTTGTTGAACAGTACTTTCTCAGGTGACTGTTCATGGCAGTTATAGCATCACCCCATGTCTCGGGTGAATATATTAGCTCGTAGCCTTTTTTATTTTGGATAAAATATCCGAATTTAACCCTTTTGATTTCCGACCTTATCCATGAACAGTACATTTGATACGCTCTTCGCGTGCTGTATACTCTTTCAATAACAAAACTGCAAAATAGGCATCTGTATTTGTCGTCGTCGTCGTCGTCTTTGAGAGCTTCAAGCTCTGTCATTGTGAGCTCCTTCCCATGAGACTCTGATGAATTGCCTTGTAGTGCGTCGCTTACCTCGACACTGTTGTGATGCGTCCCGTGAGTCGACAGGGTGAACACGTGTAGGCTGATTCTGTTCCATAGGAATAGCCGCTGGAACTGGCATCATATTTGTTATATTTAATGGTATGTCAATAACGCCATTCTTTCGGAGCTTTTGATTTTCCAAAACCGTATCAATCTTCTGAGATGTGTTTAGCATCTTATCTTTCAGTTGTTCAATGGTTGGTGGAACATGTACGTTAATGTTTGAATTATGCGGATAATAATATGAAGCTTGACCTGGTAAAAGATTTTCAGTGCTATTTGAAGGACTAGGCCGGTGGCTGTGCCTCGATATTCTTAAGTTTGGCTGGACACATTTAAATAATACGATTTCTTTAGTGGAAATGCAATTAAATGCGATGCAGATGTGAAATAAACTAATTGGCCCCGGAGTTAACAACCAGTTTGGTCAAAAAGGGGGGTGTGCTAAATAATGACGTCATATGTAGTTGGGAAAAATATAAATTTTGAAAATGTGCAAGTTAAACATTTCTGCCAGATAGATCTAGATAAGTGGACAAAAAAACTCAATTGGACTGATTACTCTCAGTCATTCGTTACGGAAATATCGTTGACCAAAGTTTTTGAAAAATGCTGACTAAGCATTTTTAAATCTATTTTGTATCTCTAAATGGTTCATTGTAACTCGTTTATTTTTCTACCAGCCAAGCTTCTATTGAGACACCATCTTTAAGAGAATTGTCTAAAATATTTCTTTTGCCCTAGTACATTAAATTCAGCACTCAAGTCTGTCCATTAAAGGATAGCTTTTCTCTTAAAATGGTAATCGACAAACTGTGGAAATCAGTTAAAATAAAACGTCCAGGAGAAAAACAAGAAACGTTGCTAATGATTTCTTCATTTCTGCCACAACTATTTTAATTATCCAGTTTTTAGGCACCTCAGAAGGTCATTGTACTACAAAATAAGCGTTTAGTTGTTCTTTTGCTTTGTTATACTATTGCTTGAAGTGGCATTTTGATACTACGCTTAATTTTTAAGGATCTGGATGACTCATTGAATGCTTAGGAGTGTGGTAGAAAATTTAATTTTTGCTTGCTCTCCAAATTGTACTCCACATTTTTAAAAGAAATTTACCATCTTTTGATGCACACACTGGAGTGCCGAATTAAAGATACTAGTGCTATGTAAATGTTTTAAGCCTTTCTCTAAGAGATGATCCGTTAACAGGAATTTTACTGGTAGAAAAATAAAGGATTTGAAATGAACCATTTGAAACAAAAATGCTTAGTCAGCAATTTTCAAAAACTTTGGTGTACGATATTTCTGTAACGAATTATTGAAAGTAATTAGTGCAATTGAGTTTTTTTGTCCACTTATACATCTATCTGGCAGAAATGTTTAACTTGCAGATTTCCAAAATTTATATTTTTTCCAACAACAGATGACGTCATTATTTAGCACACCCCACCCCCCCCTTTTGACCAAACTGGTTGCTAACTCCGGGGCCAATTAGTTGATTTTGACATCTGCATCGCATTTAAATGCATTTTCACTTAAGAAATCTTATTCTTTAAATGTGTCCAGCGAAACTTCATTTCTAGGCTAGTTTTTGACCCACAGCCACCGGCCTAGACCAGAACAAATTAAATCTACGTCAGAGTTAAAGGTTTTACATTAGAGATAAAGGATGAAGTTATAGTGGATGGAACAGTTGTAAGATAAAGGTTGTAGGTTAGAGGTGAAGGATGAAGTGACGGGTGAAAGATTATTGGTTGTGAGAGTTAAAGGTTGTTGAGTAGAGATAAAGGATGAAGTGATAGAGGATGGAACAGTTGAAAGAATATCAGTGGTTGGGGCAGTTGACGTTTGTAGGTTAGAGATGAAGGATGAAGTGACAGCTGTGGATAGAACAGTTGAAAGATTATTGGTTGTGAGATCTAGAATAAATAGATTAGAGATAAAGGATGAAATGATAGATGGAACAGTTGTAAGATTATCAGTGGTTGGGACAGATGATGTTTGTAGGTTAGAGGTGAAGGATGAAGTGACAGCTGGGGATAGAACAGTTGAAAGATTATTGGTTGGGAGAGTTAAAGGTTTTAGATTAGAGATAAAGGATGAAGTGATAGTGTATGGAACAGTTGTAAGATTATCAGTGGTTGGGACATATGAAGTTTGTAGGTTAGAGGTGAAGGATGAAGTGACAGCTGGGGAAAGAACAGTTGAAAGATTATTGGTTGTGAGAACTAGAATTAAAGGTTTTATATTAGAGATAAAGGATGAAGTGATAGTGGATGGAACAGTTGTAAGATTATTGGTTGTGAGAGTTAAAGTTGTTGAGTAGAGATAAACAACGAAGTGATAGAGGATGGAGCAGTTGAAAGATTATTGGTTTCAGGGACGGTGAAAGGTTGTAGGGCAGAGCCAGAGGTAAATCCTGGACTAATAGCCGATGGGTTCTCCGTTTCTTTCTTCTTACACTTTGGTTTTGAAGCTTCTTTATCAGTCGTACTAGCTGGCCGTTTGCTCGACTTTTTGTCTTTTTCCTTCTTCCAATTTTTAATAAAATTCCGGTCATCTACCGTTATGAGCTCACCTAGACTTGTTTTTAGTCTCAGTTCTCATCTCTTCCAGCTTATTTAAGTTATCTGTAATAAAGTAGATGACAATAGAAAACATGTCATTTATAGCTAGTGCTTGCAAGAACTATACCGTCTGTCTCGTCCACCCTAGAGAATGTAAGATGCATGTGTTCTAATTACGAATCATTTTGTCTCAACTTCGCTTCACACATCAATCATATATATATATATTTAGATAAGTGAACATTTTTGTAGTCCCGGTATGCATGCATGTATATATAATTATTAGAATACCTTTGTTAATATATTCGTAATATCCTACTCGGGACTAAGGCCTAGTTCAAACCATAGACGGATTTTCTGGGGGGTGCCACCCCCCCAAATATCAGTTTTCACCCCCCCCCAAACAAACTGTTCACCCCTCAAAAAAAAATTTCAACCCCCCCAATTTTCGCCATAATAACTAAATAGTCCACTCGAACGTGCAGAGTGTTGATGATAAAAAATAAACGTAGGAGTACACTCCAACAGCAAAGGACAGTGCAACACTCTGAAACTAATCGCTCCTGGTTTATTGGAGCAATATAAAGCTTTAAAACTCTATTACCTCAGCTTAGATCATCCTTCGGATAGCCCTTTGCTTTTGAATTGATAATAAGTATTGCTTTACAAAGTTTAACACAAAATATAACGTAAAGAAACGAGAAAATTAAAGAATTCTGAACGATACGATCTCCTCTCGTAATGGCGGATTATAGTAACCGAGCGATTTCTGACAATTTCCGACACGTTTTTGTTACGCGCAAAGAAGATGCGCACAAGGCAGACTTCGACCTTTGCCCTATGGTCATTTGGTCAATGAAAATCATGCGCGTTTTAAGTAACCCTCGACGTAACCCGTGGTTTAAGCCGTTTAACACATGTAAAATTTATGAATTTCAATTGCCAATAGATATTTTCGATTTTTCGCAGCCTCATGGAATTTCTCCTCTGAATAGAGATTTTTACTAGCTTTTTATGCGGGATCGAATGATGTTGTACTCGCCTCACAATATAGCTGATAACGAAGAGACGCTTTGAGACTGCATTTAAGATAAAGTAAAAAATGGACGATAAGAAACGGGAAAAGCAAGGGTCAATGGAAGCCTTCCTAGTCAAAAAATCGAGAGAAGACCCAGAGGTAAGTTGTAATTCAAATGTTAAAGACTTAAAGTATAACAGTAAAACTAATCTGAATTCTGAAACGGCTTTCAGAATCAGCTGGCAAGCAATCCAGATAGTTCCAGTACTAGGATGTCACATCGGGAGAGTACAAGGGGATCGCAAGAGTGCACTGAAGTTGAACTCGTTGCTCAGGTTGAACACCATTCATCTGACTCCGAATGTGGAGGCAAGTTTTGCAAATATTTGCATTTTGCATTGTTAACAATCGTATGATCGCAATGCACTTGGAAGTTACACCACAACTATCAGTATTTTAAGAATGTAAGGTTTTAATCATTGATTGCAGTAGATTTCAATTTAAAATTTAATGGCGAACATCCGCTTATTTTAGATCTACACAAATCATGCCAGGAATAGAAGCTTCAGAGTTTGCCTTTGCCGAACCTTTGGGCTGCACAATAGCACCACCACCTCCTCTCAATGACAGTGAACTTGAAGTAGCAATTGATAATACGGATTCAGTGACTGGTAGTTCCTCTAGTTAGTTATTCAGTAATCAATAATAAATAGTCTATTCTAATCTATGATTCTTAGTTTCTGAAGATTTATAAACCAGTATTCTGAAAAAGCTCAGTTTAATCTCTCTTTCACAGTTTAATCACATTTTCACTTCTCTTTATTTCAGTTCAAAAAATCACTTTAGAAACTCAAGATGGTCCAAGGCAGCCACGTCTACATAAGTTCCCTGTGCGAGATCCCAAATAAAAAAAATAAATCCTTTCAAGCATCTTGGTACAGCCGGTTCGACTGGTTAGAGTATAGTGTTGAGGAAGATGCGGCATTTTGTTATCCTTGTCGGAAATTTTCAGCAAATACCTCCGCAGTGGCTACCAGTGGCTTCACTGGCTTGACCTTTACTGAGACGGGTTACGAGAACTGGGCAAACGCTCTTGACGCAAATAAAGGTCTGTCAAAACATGAACATTCCGAATTGCACAAAAATTGTTATGCTAAATGGTCTGATCTAAAGAAAATTGAGGCAGGTAAACAAAAAGACATCATGAGCAGAATAAACCCTGACCGCGATGAGGTAGCCAGAGGAAACAGGGAATATCTCAGCAGTTTATTTAAGTATGTCATTTGGTTCACATGAGAGGTGGTGATGAAACTGACGAATCTAAGAACCCTGGGAAATGGATCAGCTTTATCAAACTACGGCTTGAAACCAACCCCACGTTTCGGGAACTCCACCAGAAGTTCATGAGTAATCGTACTGCTATGGACTATACTAGTAAGACTAGTATAAACGAATTCATTGAAATCATCGCTGATAGTGTTAGATCGGTTATCTGTAGCCAGATTAAGGATAGTGGAAATGGGCTTTTTTCAGCTTTGATTGATGAGAGTAAGGATACTGCAAAGCGCGAGGAACTTGCAATAGCAGTTCGCTACTATGTTGGGAAGGTTGTTGAGCGCTTCTACGATCTGAGACCGCTAGAAGACTTTGGTGCACGATCTATCATGACATTCACCAAAGCGGTCATTGACTTGATAACTGAAAGTTCTGGAGCAGCTGTAATTTCACTTGGGGCTGATGGTGCAAGTGTAATGTCTGGCGAATTTGCTGGGGTTGCTGAGCTTTTACGCTCAGAACACTTTCAGTGGCTGATTTACATCCATTGCACTGCTCATCGCTTGAACCTGGTGGTAAATGACATCATTAAAGGGTCTCCATTGGCTCTAGACATAATAACAATGATTAACTCGCTGTACTCGTTCTTCAACACACCCAAAGTCAGATTACTTCTTTACCAGACCGTGTATCAAGAACTGTACCCGAGAAGCCAGATCAAATATCTGCATCAGCAAATAGAAATTCGATGGGGATGCAAGTTTGAGGCAGTGGACCTTCTCACAGACAAACCTGAGTTTTTTTTGGAAACGCTTGTAAGAGTAGCGCAGAATCAAGATCAAATCCATGACTCAAAGCATGTCGAACAAGCTGCAGGTTTCTACCACAAACTGATCACAACAAAAGTTGTCATAGGTCTGATCGTACTGAGGGCGTATCTAGCTGAACTGTATTTCCTTTCGAAAGAACTCCAAACTGAATCTATTAATTGGACAGATGTCCAGCATTAGCTGACAAGAACCCGTGCTTCATTGGATGCAATCACTGATGACCAGCTTCTAAAAGACGCCGAGAAGTTCTTTGAGTCAATAGGTGTACCTATGGATGTGAACTTGGACTGCTTTGCTATTGTTAGAACAAGGTCTAGAACAGGACAGGCTGGACAGCCATCAAATTCAAACCTTGAGAGCAGCATCAGTGAGATGAACTCTTACATGAAAGAGAAAAATAGACGAAGAGTTCAAAGTAAGGTTTGATGCCAAGAATTTCGAGGTAATGAAGAGTTTCGAAGCCCTGGATGCCTCTAAAGAATGTTACCTTGATGAGAGGACTCTCAGGTATCTTGTTGAACATTTTCACTGCCTAGAAATTAACCAGTCGATTCTCAAACTGGAGCTGGTAAGAGCCAAGAAAGATTTCCCGCTCAGGGTTCCTATTTCTGAGAATAGGTGCCAAAACCTCATGAAACTGGTAGCGCTAAAGAACACCATGGCAACATCGACAGCCTCAGTTGAGAGATCCTTTTCAGCAATGAACAGAGTCTGCAACAAGATCAGATCAAGAACCACGGCTTCCAGGCTGGGAGACCTGCTCTGTATTACCTTAAATAAGGACTTGGTCAAGGAGCTGGACATTGACACTTTGATAGACTTATGGTCCAAGAAGTCCAACAGGCGCATTAACGTTTAAAGACTAAAGTAATTAAATTAAAGACTTTTAGTCTTTTAGACTTTGAAGTTCAAAAATACTAAATAGAAACAGTTACAGTTCCCTTTGTTACTTGGCAATGACTAATGAGTCTAATCAGTAATCAGTCTATTATCCCAACAGTTGTGCTTGTCAAGAAAATTTAAGTAAAAGTTTTGAAATATCAATTCTTTCAGTAGCAGTGTAATACATAGTAAAATATTCATCCACTGATCCGCCTTGTGAGATGTGTTCTCTTTTTATCTAGTGCCATTGCCAGCCCAAAAACTTGATTATTGATCTTAGAAACCTTTTGAAGGTCTTTAGAATTAGTATTCGAGTAGCGCGCCATAAATTGTACTCGGATTCAAACAACAGTATAACACATTTTATAAAAGTAAACCACTAAACCCGTATTTTGTGTTGGGTTTACACTTTACACTTTACAGGTTCATTTAATTTTAACTCTCTCAATGGAAATGCCAAATTCATTGATTTGACAACTTAAAAAAAAAGAAGTTTTTTGCGAGGCTAGAAATCTTCATTTTTTCAAATTTTTCCTGGGGTACTTTGTTTTCTACTCTCTAGCCTCCTTCTCGCGGCTCCACCCCTAGAGTCTAAGAGTCTAGACAGGGGCGGATTTAGGGGTGGTGGATTGGGTGGCTAGCCACCCCCCTTGGTCTAGAAAAAAATATTAAAAGACGCTAAATATAATTATTGCAGGTCTAACAGCTCTAGTTGACCGTGAAGTTGCAGTTTTCATTTGTTGTTTTTTAAGTGTTTACATAAATATGTTATACTGTAAGTACATGTAACCCAAAAATATAACCTTTTTCTATACTGCAGAGTGCTCAAACGTGCCCTCAAATGGTTCTCAAATTCCTGGAAATGCCATTTCAGAGACCCAAGAACTTAAATATTTCCGGGGGGCATGCCCCCAGAACCCCCTAGAAGGGTCGGCTTCGTCCTAGGACACCCCCCTTTCAACAATCCTAGATCCGCCCCTGCTAGACCTCACCTTGGTTTGGCGACGCTTTGTGCTACCTCACCTGCTCACCCCCCTAAAATTTATGGCACCACCCCAGTAAAAAAATGAAAATCCGTCTATGGTTCAAACGTCGAACGTTTTATGTGTCGAATGTAATAACGAGCTAGATCCTTTGTTTATCCTGATTAGCATTAGATTCGACACATGAACCGGTTCCACGTTTGAACTAGGTCTTAGGGGGTGTTCATATGATCCCGGTAAGCGGGCTGACCCGGTAAACGAGACAAAGTCTGTCTTGTGTTCATATGGTAGCAGATCTCGGTAAGCGGGATGAAATTTTCCCATATGAACACATCGTCCCGCTTACCGGGATGAAGTCATTATGGACAAAAAGTTAGTTCTTTTTCATGGGATTTAAGGATAGTTGAAGGGTTTTATTTGAATATAAATCTCAATTATATAATAAAATGACTGATTTTGAAACAAACCTGTACAATATGACAAAACTGTGATCTTTCATGGCTGATGTCTTGTCACAGACAAGCTAATTTTATTCATGATTTTACCTCTGTAGGCGGGATAAAAACTACCATATGAACACAAAACAGACTTCGTCTCGCTTGCCGGGTCAACCCCCTTACCGGGATCATATGAACACCCCCTAAGTTAATACTGCCTTTTATTTGTTTTCAAAACTGATCACGCAAATTCCACTCAAGGCTGAAAAGTAAAATAACCGGCCTCAAAGAAAAAATAGCTGCATTGGACACATACCTTCTAAAAAGATAATTTTAGCAGGTAGATCTGGGTTTTTCTTATCCCAATAAAGTTGCACCATCTTCCCTTCTTGAATGGACCTTATGCATTAAAGCAAAGCATGCTGGGAGTTTAGTTACACAAATAAATTTTGGAAGATGGCGACCGCTTCCTTCGAATAGGAGCCGTGAAGCATTTAGTTAAATTTGTAGATGATTTTTTTCTTCTGAAGATTTAATAAAGGTTTTTATCTATTCTATGTGGTTTGCTTTGTGTTTTTGTGGAATTGTGGATGTGGAACTGCCATATTTTTCAAAATATTCATCATTGCGGGGAAGAGATAATTTCGTTCGATGAAGACGGCTCTGATAACTATTTGAGATTTTACACATTTGAAAGGTAGGTACTTACATAGATTTCTTTTAAGGTAACTAAGTCCACAGTCATTCACTATTCCCAACTGCTAGAACTGCAATCGGCTTCTATCTGACTCTTTTGGATTCAAAAATCATGTTTCAACTACCACATCTCTTTACGCACGATTTGACCAAGACTCAAGAGTTCTATTTCTAAACCAATTTAAAACATTGAAGTCTTTGGCGCGAAAATAACCGGTTTGACCAACTTAACTTTTTTCGCTTTTTCCTCTGTTTCGTAAACGTCGAAGTATTTTCAGGTCTGTGTGCGATTTTTTGCTTTGTTTTCTTCTTCGATAACCTATAGTCAGCGACGAACACTTTTCACTACTTGTAAACACGAAGTGTGCTCAACTTGGATTGAATTTTCGTCTGGCTTTTTATTCATTTTGTTGGAAATGGAGAAAGCGGAATGTGGACGAGAGTGGACAATTTACCACTATTCACCCATGCATGAGTTCATATTGAAGCACGGTTAATAGAAGGGAGACTGGTTAGGCTAGCTGTACCACGTGACAAAATATGCTATTGTTCACTCAAAATTCGTGTCACGTGATGCGCTAGCTGCATTGATTAAAAAACACAGTGTTGCGGTCTAGAAAATCCACGTTGAAAGTATTCCGTTCTGCGACTTCTGTTAGTTCGTTTTGTTGTAATAGTGCTTTCAAATACTAGTTTGGAGATATGCCTGGTGTGAACTGGTAGTTTTTTTGTTTCCCGAGTAGTAGAAAGCAGTGTATTTCACTTTTTAAATCCCGGTCGTTCGCGCAGATGAGTGGCGAGTTACGAGCTCGCAAAAGGCAAAATCTACACAAGAATGGCTTCGATTAATTTGCAAAATAGAGAAATAAATCAGGAGTTGAATCAACTTATTGGGAAGAATAATGTTTACGTTTGCGAAGTCAAATTGCACTCCTAGAAGTAAGTATATTTAAATATTCTGTTCTGTTTGCGCGTCTTGTTATGGTCACGGCAAAGTCTGGGCTTTCTGATATAGTCCATGTCGAATTTATAAAACTGATATTGTTTTTAATTCCCAGATCGTAAATGATAAGTTTTGGTTGTTGGAAGTATCCTACTGAGAATTTGCCCACGTCGAACTGAGGAATCAGTCAATAAAGAAGGCGCTCCATCTTCATCGTATTCCAACTGCAAGTGGGAATAAAACCTATTAAAATTGCCACTGTTGAGATGCTCTATGATCATTGAACATTTGAACTACTGGAACCAGATGGAACTCAGATAACTGAACATATGCACAAAATGTTTTTGCAACTGCTACTATTTAATACAATAGATTTGCAAACTTGCATAAATATTTTAAGGCACATTTGCTGTTTTAGAAATGAGATGTAGCTATGCTTACTTGAGTGTGGAAACTGTTGTAAATATGTTCTTTCACTTGTTTACGTTATTTCACTCAGGAAAGCATCCTGGGGTGTTGGTGGCACAGTGGTTAGTGCATGTGCCTTTCACCTGTGAGTAGGGTTTGGT
This sequence comes from Paragorgia papillata, assembly GCA_035771165.1. NCBI lineage: Eukaryota > Metazoa > Cnidaria > Anthozoa > Scleralcyonacea > Coralliidae > Paragorgia > Paragorgia papillata. Next base: position 234,944 of record JAWNZC010000050.1, read on the forward strand.
TCCTGCAGGGTGCAGTTATCTGATTAAAAAAATTCACCTTGGCCACATTTGAGAAGAGTGCTTCCAGTTTGACTCTACCAAACACCACAGGTTTCCTCCGGGTACTCTGGTTTCCTCCTGTAGTAACACTGGACCAATGAGGGTGGCCCCTTACTGGACCTCTAAAGATAACAGTTTAGATATAACTGATAGATTTATCCAGTATAAATAAGGTTAGTTTTAGTTTAGAGTTTCCCAAAGTATGAATCAAGACTATACAGTACAAAATAGTCTTGTATGGCGAGAACTGGTGAGATCACAAGATGCTCTAACTTGAACTTGAACTTGAAGTTTACTCTAGCTTTGATATTTGTAAATAACTAAGCAAATTTGAAGTATATACTGTATAAATGAATTGCATTTTAAATATTAACATTTTAGACTTTGAAATTGTTTGCAAACTTTAACAGAGTTTATCAAATAAAGTTGGCATTCTTTATTATACCTCATTATGCAGACAATGAATCAATGACACCATCAGACCTGTATATTGGATTCAGTCCTGGATCAGTTCAAAAGGCTATTTAATAATTGGTTAATTAAGTTATTGAAGGCAGGATTTAAATTAGGAAAATACCCTAACCCAGTAATAATTCTAAGCACATTTTATATACTTGTTCTAAAATTCCTACCAAGTATTGCCATGGGTTTACTAGGTAGGCTTTCATTCAGCCTGAAATTATTAAACTGGTTCTAGCCCATTAGCTGTGATATTGTTGGAATGGTCCTCACCATGCACAGATCTTTTGTTTTTCCAGGTTTTTCACTTATTAACTCATTCCTTCCTGAGCTGGCTACCAGACAATTTTATTTATGAGAGAGGACCCTCAAGCCCCATTTACACTACATTCAGTTTTTGGTACAGTTTGGATAGAAATGGTACACGCATACCAATTTTACCCATGCTCTGACTACCTATTTACAAGGTCCAAGCACAGATAAAATTGGTATGGGTAACAATTTAACCAAGCCCTGCCAAAAATGAAGCATAGTGTAAATGGGCCTTCACAGTGGGTTAACATTCAAATGACAGTTGTTACTACAACAGTATAATAAACATCCACATATATATGGTAAGAACATTCCACATAACCTTTTTGAACCTGATATTTTAAATAGGTTAAAAAAATAATTTTAATTGCATGGTACTAAGCAAAGTGTTCACCAAACAAGGACAGTACCAAAATCTTATTTGATCACTAAAATCAAAACAGCATTGACTTCAAAATGGACCAGTAGTTGAGAATATTAAATATAGACAAATATTTTATTAAAAAAATCCAGTGATATTTTGGAATAATTAATTTAATAGCATCACTGCAAAATAATTTATTAGAATTCTTTGGAAAAAATTGACACCCTGGCTATAAGTTACTATCAAGTCTCTATTAGAAACTAAACTTTAGCCAGTTTAGTAAAAATATGTATGTGGGTTCTTATATAAAATAGTGGACGTTTACTGTATGTACCTGTATAAGGATAAATTATCAAGATTTCTTGCAGCTTAGTTTTTAATAATAATACAAGTTCACACTTCACACACAACTGCGGGATTTGAATATAAACCCTTGAAAAGATTGTAGACGCTTAATATCCTGATTCGTCTTTCGACAAAATAATGCCAGAAAAGCTTTGAATGTTTGGAGTTTGTATGCTTCGTATTAATATACATTATAGTTATATTTGCGCAGTGCGCATATTAAACTCCTCCGATTTCCTTCGAGAACCGTGGTTCGAGATATCCTTGAATTCACTCTTAGTCTTTACTTGTCCGGTTTTAGTGGCAGTGATTGAAATATTCATGTGATACAAATTACCAACAATAAACATCCAAGAACTCACTCGACTCTGCGGCGATCGCCTTTATAAATGGCTTCAATCTCGGCTTCAAATGACGATAAAAACCGCGTTTCTCTCCTAAAGCGACTGTAAATTCTTCCACATGTTGCCAAAGGACATGTTCAAAGCCCATATTAAGTTTCATGTCAACAAATTAGCTTCGGGCGACGGAAAAACCTCTCGTTTCTATCAAGTGCTGATAACTCCCTATGTATCACCTTTCAATGTTCACGAAGCAATGCAGCTTGCGCATCACGTGACACGTTTTTCGATGGTTCCCGACATCATTTTGGCGCCTCTTTGAAGTTCGCCGCCTAGCCTAACCAGTCTCCCTTCTATTAACCGTGATTGAAGCAACATTTGATAACAGACATCACTGGAAAACATGGTTACATGGAAACCACCAAATGCTCACTTGTATTAAGCACTGATGCAAGAAGTCTGGCTACCAAGAAACTGGTAACACAAGTAAAAGTTAAAGCCAATATTATGAAAGGCGAAGAATGCTATTTTCTTGTAATAATTTCCATAGAAACTGAAGTCACTGGATAGATGTACAAAAGAAGGCTTCCATGAAGAAAATACAATATGATGTTTATGTTCACTTACACCAGGAAACAGTGAAGGTTTGACTGGCAACTTGTCCGTTCATGCAAGGTAGGTCTAGGTGGTTGCTGCAAACATGTAGCTGCTTTAATATTACAACTGCTCGACTTCTTAGTTCATACAGCTTGAGGCAACAGAGGTCCCCTGATGATTTATTTACAGTAACATGCACTCAGCTGCTACTACAATGGCATGTCCCCAGCAAAGAAGAACTTAAAACTGCAGTACTATTTGATGATTAAATTTAGTAAAGCAACAGCACAGCACAGCACAAAACATTAATAAAAGAAGAGCCATGCAACTCAGCTCCATCATTGTAAGACAACTAGTCAATGATTCAGACATAAAAAAACTAAAAGATGGTTTGATCAAGGCTGGGACATCTTTATATTTTGAAGGACTGCTTGAATCAAATAAATGTCAACCACGTGACTGCAGTGATTTTCTCAATTTACTTACTGGTCAGAAGCTGATTTAAAAGCTAGTCAGCTGTTTAATGGTCAAATTAGGAATACAATTTTGCAAAACATACAACACTGTACTTTCACTGACAGTACTAAATATTTACCAAATCCTGAATTTGTCCCATTTGTTAAAGAGAAACTATATGCTTCAAAAGAAAATTGAAGGACATTGAACTAAAGTAAAAAAGCAGTTTTGGGTTTACGGAAAGAAGACTACATGTATGTTTAACTGCTTCAAATTTTGGCCTCATGATGAACAGACAATAAAGCATCTACCCAAAGTCTATACTCGACAACTAGCAGTTTGAGAACAATTTGTCACCCATGGGTCCTGCATCATGTCTTTCAGGGGAAAGACAATGAAGAAATTGCAGTGTTGACATACCGTATTTCCTCTATTAAGCCACCCAGGGGGCTTATTAATTTTGGACCATCAAGAGAGGGGGCTTATTAGATGGAGGGGGCTTAATAGATGGAGGGGAATTATTTAATTTTCCAAATATCTAAAACCATCTGTAACTGATTTTCTGTTAATGGAGCTATTCATTTAAAGTAGAACGTCTTGGTTTAGTGAAGCAATTTTATTATAACAATACAATTAAGTTACAAGTATTATATCTCTATAAATAAAAGTAAAATATTTAACAATTATTTTTCTTGTCATGTTGTGGGAAGGCTTAATAGAGGGGGGGATTTGTTTTTATTTTTCACCGAATGAGGGGGGTTATTAGAAGGGGGGCTTAATAGAGGGAGGGGGCTTAATAGAAGAAATACAGTATATATGTAGAAAAAGTAATAGGTGAAGGCAAATCTATTAATGCATGCATCCAGTGTGGATTTTTAGTAAATTTAGAAACACCATGGCTATGTGCAAGTCCAGCTTGCTTTTTATTTGACCCGCTTTTTATTTGATCCCTTCTGAAAGTAATCCATGTGGTGTAGTATATTGTATACCCCCTGTCAATTTTTATTTATTCATTCTCAGGCTCCTTTGGGACCTAACCCTAATCTCATTATTTATGCTTACATAATTATTTCTCAGGCTCCTTTGGGACGTAGTAACCCTAACTCCCCCCCCAACCCTAGCTTTTATCCAACCCCCCGTGTAAGACGTCATAACCGGTAGCTCTCCGACTGATTACCGAAGTTACGTCATTATCAAAAGGCACTCGACTTATATCCTTACAAGTAATAGTAATTACCTTTTCATTTATACTCTTTATCCTACTGACAGTCGACAGTTATGGGACATGTAGAGATGTACAGAGCATGCGTACAGTAAACTTTAACAAAATAGACGTTCTTTACAACTAAAGAGAAATTGATAGAGACACTTCCTATTTTTTATCTGAAACCTTGTCTGGAGGAATATAGAGTTTTGAACAGCCTAAAGTGTCTGAATTGGCAGAGATAGCGTATAGACTTGAATTAATAGTATATCATGAATATAATATTAGTTTAGAACCTAAATATTCAAACAGAGTAAGTCATCCTAGAATCATTGCTAACTAAACCTTCGTTTATAAGTGAGGAAATCATAGGAAGATAGAATGAAGAATCACTTCGAAAAGGCGTAAGAACGATTTTAAGTGTCGAAATATAAACTAAAAGCAAAGCGATTTATTACTTTGAAAGCGTTGCTATGCTTTCTGTTACAAAGTGTGATATTTGCATATTTATCCTCAGTGCATGTGCAGGAGACAAAAGAGAAATTCATTAGGGGTCATTAAGAGGATTAAGCGCTTAGGCAAGTCTAGGCGAGAAGGTCATTAACAGTGTTGCCATAGCGAAACCCGCGTAGCGTCTTTCATTCATCTCAGGCTCCGTTGGGACCCTCTAGCTGTTACTCAACCCCCCGTGTAATACGTCATAACCGATAGCTCTCCGACTAATTCCCGAAGATCGTCATTATCAAACGATGCTCGACTAATATAAGTACCCCTTCTATATGTGATAGTCGTAGTCCTAAGACTATAGGCCTAAGACTATAGTCCTAAGACTAAGACTATAGTCCTAAGACCAAGACTATAATCCTAAGACTAAGACTATAGTCCGAAGACCATAGTCCTAAGACTATAGTCTTAGGACTATAGTCTTCGGACTATAGTCTTCTGACTATAGTCTTAGTCTTAGGACTTTAGTGTTAGGAGTATAGTCCTAGTCTTATTAGGACTATAGTATTAGTCTTAGGACTATAGTGTTAGGACTATATTCTTAGTCTTATTAGGACTATAGTCTTAGTCTTAGAACTTAGGCAGTGGGCAGTGACCGTTTGATTATATCTGATCGTCCTGCAATGGAGAAGTAAGGCGCCTCCTTCCCTCCACTAGCCTAGGGTGTCACCTTGAGCAAGTGATAGCAACCCTTGAGCTCCCCTGTTACGGTTACAAAACAGAACCCTGCTGCCTTGGAGGTGGTCAACGGTTTTGACAAAGGCTATGGAACCTCATCCAGAAATCCAAGGTGTAGTTGCTGACACGTTAGGGCGTTCAACTACACATTGAATGGTTGTTACGGCCATAAGCTGCGATCTGGTGCGTTGCCAGTTGTCGCACTTATGCTCCATTGGGCACCAACGTAACAGGTTTAGAGGGTATATAGTTGATGGGCAACAACTATTTCACCATATCTGCGCATGCAAGGTGAGAAGTCCTATGGCGATGAAATAAAGGCGACGGTGGCAGGTTTAGAGGAACTGGAAGCCACTAGCTGTAGTTTTACACATAGGTGGTCTGATTGTGATGGTCGTGAGGATACTGACTTCCGAGTGACGATTCTTCGAGGAAGCTTTTCAGAATAGTCTTAGGACTATAGTCTTAGTCTTAGTCATAGGACTATAGTCTTAGTCGTAGGACTATAGTCTTAGTTGTAGGACTATAGTCTTAGTCGTAGGACTATAGTCTTAGTCTTAAGACTATAGTCTTAGGCCTATAGTCTTCGGATTATGACTATCACATATAGAAAGGGTACTTATATAAGTCCAGCATCTTTTGATAATGACGATCTTCGGGAATTAGTCAGAGAGCTATCGGTTATGACGTATTACATGGGGGTTGAGTAACAACTAGAGGGTCCCAAGGAAGCCTGAGACGAATGAAGGACGCTACGCGGTTTCGCTATGGCAACACTGTTAATGACCTTCTCGCCTAGACTTGCCTAAGCGCTTAATCCTCTTAATGACCCCTGACCCCTTTTGTCTCCTGCACGTGCACATATGCAAATATCACACTTTGTAACAGAAAGCGTAGCAACGCTTTCAAAGTAATAAATCGCTTTGCTTTTAGTTTATATTTCGACACTTAAAATCGTTCTTACGGCTTTTCGAAGTGATTCTTCATTCTATCTTCCTATTATTTCCTCGCTTATAAACGAAGGTTTAGTTAGCAATGATTCTAGGATGACTTACTCTGTTTGAATATTTAGGTTCTAAACTCAATATAATATTCATGATATGCTATTGGTTCAAGTCTATACGTTATCTCTGCCAATTCAGACACTTAGGCTATTCAAAACTCTCTATATTCCTCCAGACAAGGTTTCAGATAAAAAATATAAAGTGTCTATCAATTTCTCTCTAATTCTTTGCCAAGAATGTCTATTTTGTTAAAGTTTACTGTACGCATGCTCTGCACACCTACATGTCCCACAAGTGTTCACTGACAGTAGGGTTAGGTGCATAAATGAAAAGGTAATTACTATTACTTGTAAGGATATAAGTCAAGTACCTTTTGATAATGACGTAACCGAGAACTTCGGGAATTAGTCGGAGAGCTATCGGTTATGACGTATCACACAGGGGGTTGGGTAAAAGCTAGGGTTAGGGGGTTCCGAAACACTAGGGTTAAACATTAATGACGAAACGCGCCGCTATGAAATTAATACTAATGAGGTTAGGGTTAGAAGGTCCCAACGGAGCCTGAGAAATAACGACGTACGCATAAATAATGAGATTAAGTTTAGAGGGTCCCAAAGGAGCCTGAGAATTAATAAATTATAAGTTGAAGCTTTGCCTTGAGTAAGAAATGTGGGATTGATGATGATCCATTGCGCATGCCCACACTCAATGACCTCTCACTTTTTACATTCTACATGAGTATTTGAAATGGGTTTTTTTTTAGTAAACCTCCTTTGTTGGCTAATAAGAAAGTTATTGAACTGACCTTGGTCAATTAGTTGTTTATAAACCTCGGGCTATGCCTTAGAATGTGAACACATATATTATTTTTTTAGAATCACAAGTATCCGCAACACATCAGTCGCTGATTTGTCAGCTACGTATTCAGTTACGTTTCACAGATTAAACAGGTCCATTCCGATTACTTGCCAAGGTCGGTCCGGTATGGCTGACGGTTGAAGAGGTTCTGGGTGCTGAACTCTTTCTTCGATGCACTGGCGACACGTTTTCGTCATATCTTCCAACTGGCGGCTCAGTCCAGGCCACCATATCGAAGACTTAGCTCGTCTTCGATATTTAGTAATACCTTGGTGTCCTTCGTGGACTCGATCAAGCATTTCAAGTCTCATGCTGGATGGGATGACGATCCTGGACCCTTTCAGGAGGAACCCGAGCGACATGGATATCTCTCCTCGAACACTCCAGTACGAATACAAGGCTCTTGGCAGTCTGTGCTTGTCAGGCCACCCTTCTTTGACATATGTTGCTAGCTGTCTGCAGACTTCATCTTCGGCTTGATGCTCTTTGATCTCACGTAAACGGACATCCGAGGCTCGGAGCTGACCTAAGACATTATCAACATACAGATTTATCTCTTCCTCGGCATTCCTATCTGGAAGGAACTGAAGAGGAGCCCGCGACAATACGTCGGCCGTCACCAACTCTTTCCCACGTACGTGAGAAATTGTATAATACAACTTCATTAGACGCATTCTCAAGCGCTGAATACGTGGAGGCATTTCATCTTAGTTCTTTGATCCTAGAAGAGGTACCAACGGTTTGTGGTCTGTTTCGATGTGAAAGGATTTTCCTATGAGAAAATCTGAAAATCTCTCACATGCCCAAGTTGCTGCTAGAGCCTCTTTCTCGATTTGGGTGTATCGTTGCTCGACGGGCGATAAAGATCTTGATATGTAGGCCACTGCTTTTTCTTTGCCGTCTTCTTGAGTTTGGCTTAATACCACACCTAAACCATAAGAGGAGGCATCGGCTGATACTTTGGTCGGGCTTGATGGATCATAGATGGCTAAGGGTGGAGCTTTGCTGAGTGCTGCCTTGATTTCATCAAACGATTGCTCTTGATTTGGCCCCCCACAACCATGCGCTCTTCGTACTAAGAAGCTCTCACAACGGTTTGTTCAGCTCAGCTAGATGAGGGATATACTTTCCCATTTGGTTGACCATCCCCAGGAATCGTCGCAATGCACTGATATCTTTATGCGGGAAGAACCTCTGAAACACCGAGCCGTTTCTCTGATCGCGCCGAGCCAATGGAAAGGTTGTCTGGGTCAGTACGTTCCAAAATCTGGACGTATACATTGATTGGTCAAGCGAAGGATCTTTTTTTAACAATAAGTTTCATTGGCTATCGCACATCTCGATTAATAACATGAGTGTAATATTAAACATCGTCTAGAAGGTGCAGTCATCAGCAGCGATTTCCTTCTATATATATTCTCTCTCTGTTTTGGAGCCCATACTTTCACTTCAAGTTGATATACAACTCACACTTTTTTTGGAATGCCTTTGCTCTCTCGTGAGGATTTTTTTTATTGTGTGGGTAAAGCGTTGACTCGTTACGAGATCAACGAGCATCAAAGCGACAACCTGTTACTTTAGCTTCATTCAGCGACGAGACGTCTTCGTCATTGAAAATATATATATAACAACCAATTCTTGGTTTGCACTTGACGTCATGGCGGCCATGTTGGAGGAACTTTAACAAAAGAATCTCATTAGCAGCTATTGTATTTGGAGTATGTTTTCCTCCAACATGGCCGCCGTTTCTTTGTCTTCCAAATCTCAAGAGATTGATTGCAAACCATCAATAAGATAGCATCGTTGAAATATATCCTGCAAGTATGTTGTTAGAAATCTATAAGCTTTCATTTGAAGTGTAGTCCAAGTCGTTCAAGTTCCTGCGTTTAATATAATTAAATAAAATATCTGAAAGTCTATAACCGACTTCATGTGAGACGTTAAAGTGTCACTGAGACGAAATTTTTACCCCTACTTTTTTCTCTATGAGCCTAAAGTGCATGTATCGAAGACTTCCCAAACGAAGTTTCATGCTGATATTCGGTAAAGTAAAGCAGTTATTGACGAAAGAAATACGCAAATTCACGGCCGCCATTAAAATGGACGTGTATACTTGAGACTGGGTCTAGGATGTCTGTGATGTCATAGTCTCAACCCAATTCTCAACCGGCAACAAACACTGTGTGTAGTAAACAAGCGTGGCTTGGAAGAATCGCTCATTAAAATTAAATTATTCCGTCATGCCATCATCACGCTGTGTTGTACAAGATTGCAGCAATCAATCTGATATTAAAGCAGGAATATCCTTGCATAAGAATCCAATTGACAAAATTGCGAGGAGAGTTTGGATTAAATTTGTCCAAACGAAGCGCGCCAATTTTAACCCGGGAGAAGCGCGGTTTATGGTTTGCTCAGATCACTTTTCGCTAGAGTGTTTTGAACGGTTACTCCATGTGAAAGGGTCAACTCGTCGCCTTTCCCTGGGTAGTATACCTACGATTTGGAAGAAATCAACAACGTCTCCAGAAATATCTTCAAGACACCGTCGCAAAGTAAGTGAAAAATATTAAACTTGAGTTTATCAGATGACAGTAATCCATATAAAAATCCGACGCATTTATAAGAAACATAATTCACGCACATTAACAATTCTTTTTGGTAAGGTTCTCAAACAAATCCAGCAAGTAAACTCCATTAGAACCACGATTGAGGACAATGATTTAATGCATTTGAAAAATACGGTAAGTCGAACTTGAAGAACATCACTTTAATAAATTATCTTGTAAGCGGCTATAATTGTTGCAAATCATGATAAAATGACACAACCGGAATTATGGGATTTATGCCGATGTAAAAACCATATTAACGTAATATGTATGTTATTCGTTACAGGTTTCAAATCCTCCAGTTGTTTCAAGCCCAGAGACAGTTCAAGAAGCAACTTTTTCTGAGGTAATTTAATATACTATAAACAGCGTGGTTTTCCCTGTCGATGCACTACAAATTCATCAGAGAGTTGTATTACATATTTGGATTCGTATAATTATTTTAGGAGTTGCCCAGTCTAGAGACCATTGAAAACCTATCACAAGATGATAATGCAAATACTGGAATTGAGGTACAAAAATCTTTTATTTAGGTAATTTAAACTATATTGCACTTATTGTGTTTACTGTATAACAAGCATTTTTCTATTGTTTGTATAGCACTTTGACGAACTACATCATTGTGAAGCCTGCAAAGTAAAAGAAAACAAGATACGTGAACTGAGGCACGAATTGATAGACAAGGATGAAAGACTGACAAAAAACCAAGAGCAATGGATTCAGACTTTGCAACACCTTGAAGGCTCATCAGCAAGTACATGTAACAGTGGTGGGTAAAAACTCCAGAACAGAACAATTTTAAACTTTTGTACTGGGTATTGAATCACTGATCACCAATAATTTTGTAAATAAAACACTTTTTGCTTCCTGCACAGAATTAAAGAAAGACTGTGACAACAGTGAAGTGGGTGACCAGATGGAGAACATGGCTACACACAGTCAAAAATTAACAGCAAATAACAGTGAGTACAAACCCACATACCATAATTATTTCCTCGAATAAGCACCCCTTCAAGTAAGCCCTCCTTCCATTAAATGCATCCTCCCTGGATTTGAAATAAGTGCCCCATCTAATGAAGACAGTGTGTCATATAAGCCTTTGATATTTTTTCAATAGATTTATTAAAATTAATTTGATTTACCCAAATATATTAGTTTTCAGTTAGCAATAAGTAAGCACCTCCCACAAATAAACACTCTTTCACAAAAAATTTGAAATAAGCACCCAGGCATGTATTCGAGGAAATACAGTAAGAATAATAAGAAATTAATTTAAGGTGAATAGGAAAAGTATTTTAACACTAATGCATATAGCCTCACTTATACAAGTATGCTCCCTGAACAATTTCCTATAATTATACTTTAAGACCACACAGAAAAGAATCAAGGCCTTGCAGACAAGTTTGTTGATGAGCTAATGGAGGACATGGGAACGCTCGACACTGAAAGTGATATCGACAACGACATGGTTGATCCATCATGGGAGCCAGCACAATTACAGAAAGCATATGAAAAAAACGCTGATGATGATGACTCAACATCAACCCAACAGTATGATTGCATAATTTAAACGAAGTAAAAAAGTGATGAACTGCTTACATATTGTAAATCTCAATAGTTCCCACCTTTTCACTTGCTATACATAAACATACATATTAAAAATGCTGCCTATGCAGCTATACTTTTAATTTAAACATTAACTGTTTATTAACTACTTAACTAATAAACCTGCTCTCATGATGCAATTTTTGTTTCTATGTTTCATTAAGACTAAGCCAAGGAAAGACCAAAAGAGACGAACCCAAAGGCATTGTATTCCTTTCCAACTTGCTTCTACTCTTTCAACATTGTCAAAACTGTTTTGCTCCAAATCCTCATGTACAGACAACCCGCTCTGGAACCATGCTGACCATCGAGACACAGTGTCATAACTGCCGCGAGAAATTTATTTGGAAAAGCCAGCCCTATCTTCTTGGAAAGTTTCCAGCTGGGAACATCCTTCTAAGCTTTGCGATCCTATGTGCAGGAGCTTCTGTCACCAAAGTGCTGAGAGTCTTCAGGCATATGGGACTGTTAGGATACAATGAGGTTACATACTACTACCACCAAAGGCATCTTCTCTTTCCATCAGTTGTTTCATATTGGCAATCTTATCAGAAGAAAATCCTAGAATCATTAAAAGGCAAAGAGGTGGTTTTAGCTGGTGATGGGCGACATGATAGTATGGGCCATTCTGCCAAGTACGGGACCTACACAATATTTTGCTGCACTTTTGGACTTATCATTCATCTTATAGTTATTCAGGTACATGCAGTATTATGTTTATAAATAAATCTTGAAGAGATACATGCATGGGTAAAAATAACTTTTGCTACTGTAGATTCATAGTTCTAAAATACATTCTATTACTTTTTTGCTAAAACACATTCTATTGTTTTTGTTTTTTTGTAGGCTAACCAGGCAGGAAGCAGTTCAGCAATGGAAGCCCTTGGACACCAAAAAGCATTACATTTTCTTTTGACCACTGGTTTGGTTATAACAACCTTTATTTCAGACCGGCATGCAACAATAGCCAAATGGATGAGAGAAACATGTCCACAAAAATGTAAAGCATTAGGAAAGCCAGTCATCAAACACTTCTTTCATTTGTGGCATATTGGGAAAAGTAAGATGGCATTAATTTCTCACTTTGGCTTATGCAAGTTTACATGACACATTTGTTGATTTGCTGTTACCAAATTGTTAACTTTGGAGTTACTTTTTTGTTCTCTTACCGATGAAGTGAGGCTTGATGGGGATAACAAAAGTGTAACGTAACTAGTGCAAATTCCATTCTCTTTAAATAAATTGAATTTGTTGTTATATGGCCAGTGAGTCTATGTAAATAACTGGTTTGTGAAAGTGAACAACTTCTGAGTAGTGCCCATTTTCACTTTAGAGATTCAAAAGCTCCTCATCCAACTTGCAAAGGAAAGAGACTGTGAAGTTATAGGAAGATGGAGAAACGCTTGTGTACGGCATTTCTACTGGACAGCTACCTCAACTTTGTCAGGGATTGGTGAAGTAAAATGGGCCAAGTTTGAATCTTTTTTTTCACATGTTCTCAACAAACACAAGGGGTTTGCCAACAAAATATACAATAAGTGCAGTCATGGTGATGTTCTAAAGCCACGTGTGTGGTTAACAAAAGGTAATGTTGAGGTTATATTCATACCTTGTGACCAATCACTCCATACATGTATTTTACACAAAGTTGTCCTTTTAAGGTTCTGTTGCGTACGAGAGATTACGAGAAACTCTTACAAACACAAAGTTGGTAAAAGCAATCAAGCAGGCGTCATCTGTTGCTCAAACTAGTTGTCTTGAAGGGTACCACTCTGTCGTAAATAACTTTGCTCCAAAAATGCTCCATTTCTCATACCCTGGAATGCTGTGCAGGCATGTCAACTAAAAATAAATTTACACAGAACACAATTAAATAAAAGCTCAGGACATCCTAAATGTATGTAAACATTCTCATTGAATTATATTTGTAGATCAATCCTAGCGGCACTACATTTTAATTTCAACCTGCAAAGGAAGAATAAAGTAGGCAAAGATGGACAACCTCAACTTCGAGTGACTTACGTTAAATTCAAATATGGTGAAGGAACAGTTCGAAATGTACGAGAGAAACAAGATTTTTGTAAGTTTATGTAGTTTACATTGACCAGGCAGTGCAGGCACATGATTTTTTTTTGGATTGAAATCTATTCGTTTTTCTAATTACTATTAATTGTTTAATATTTTATAGCATACGTATCGAATATTTACGACACCTTGTTGACTACCCCTAGAGAAGTCTAAAGAAAATAGAGAAGGAACTACAGAGAGAAAACCCCGGACCACTACACGCTATGCTACCAGAGAAACAAACGAGAGACAAAGCGATTGACTTATTTCGATCCCGAAAACGCAAAATCACTTATGACTGTCCACCTACGTGCACAGGTAATTACAAAAAGTAATGATGCAGGCTGCAGTAGCCATTGAAATATCTCTACCTGAATTATTATCACAATTATCTATTTGCCTCTGTTGTAGACCAGGAGCTGCAGGCTTTGCTACAGCCCAAAAAAACTAAATCAACGGCTAATAGGAGACGACCAAAGTGCAAGAAGTGTGGGAACCCAATGAAAGGGCATAAGAAAGGGGAAATATGCACCACAAGCAACTCCACTACTAGTACAAGTTTAAATACTGCAGAACAATCTAGTGACATACCTGGCTAAACATCGGGATCTTCTTCAAAACCTGTGTATTGAATGTCGTCAGGATTTGGGAATGCTGATCTAATGACCTTATAACAACAAGACGGTAAAGCAAGATGTCTCGAGCTGCCAGTGAACCCCCAAACCAGTCGCACGAGTTGCCTGTAGGATACTGCTCGTAAAAATCTGTAAATAGACATTTCAAAATTATTCTCTTTGTAAAATTGTATACAATAGTTGAAATTTGAGAATTGAAAGACTTACTGTGGTCTTGTCTTTTGATTCTCCCTGAATACTGAAGCATAGTTTCGATGTCCCTTCGTCTTCAAACCCAAAGAAGCGGTCTCGAGCACCCATTCATTCAAACAGACTTCGTTAAAGCCTGGATGGTCCAGTATACACTTTTGATGTTCTTCGTCTTCCTCGTAATCAGACATTTTGTAGCGACATTGTTGTATTTCCATACAGCAGCGACACTCTTCAGGCTTGACCATAAACTCTAAACTACAGTTGCCACATTCACACCTTTAAAATGATAGTCAATTGACTCAATTCGAAGTATTTTTTAAAACAAAAGTACGGTAAACATCATCATTGCACCGTATTCCCAAGCAGTTTGAACTATAGAAAATACTCACCAAGAAGCAACCTCAACGCTAGCGTTAAAACGAAGCTGAAGAATGGTTTCCTCTTCTTCTTCTTGTGCTAGTGTTTCTTCGTACTCGGCTATTTCTTCGGCCGAAGCTAGCGGCTCGACATTGTCGTCGTACGGTTGAAATTCAGATTCAGATTCGTCAGAATTCGCTGTAAGGTATACAGACGAACCACAAGAAGACTCTGTTTCAGACCAGGAAGCAGAAGAACGGCTAGATGTGGACGAAACCGACATAATATACAAGAGCAAAACAACCGTTTGTCCTTGTTGTTTGCTTCCTTCGAGATGTTTGGGTTGAGACTATGACGTCACAAACCCTAAGGTCAAAGATGGCGGATATTAATGGCGGACGGAAAATTTGACAAGTTTCAACGCTTATACCGTTCTACCTGTTTGCTCAAATCAGTTCAAACTTCGTACAAGCGCTATTTATATGATATCACAGGCTGTAGAAATAAAATTTTGGCAAATTGTTAGGGTCAATTTTTCGTCTCAGTGACACTTTAAATAAATGTTTATATATTATTTATATTGAGTGAACATTTTGGACATTTGAAAAAGTTCCATATGACTCAGAAACATAAGCCATACATCAAAGGGAAGCTGATGAAATTTATAGCAACATACGTACAAGATATCGTTCAACAATGCATAGTTTGGAAGTTATTAACTGTCTGAGTGTCTGCATGACAAGTAACAGACGGCGGATTTGAAAGTTTATAGTGAATATCCGGCAGCGTCACGTCGCCCGAACTAAAATCAAACCAGTTTTTTTAAATTTGAACAATTTTTAGTAGTCTAATACATAGACGACTGTCGAGACGATAGCATTATTACTTGTTTGAGAAATACAAAATAGAGTGGACCCTGGATTATTAAAATATCATCAGCCGTGCGGTCCTCGGGTACGGCGGTTTCAAATTTCAAATCAAAACAGTAAAACACGGCTCGGTGTTCCAGAGGTTTTTCGCGCTCGCCTTCCGGGTTGGCCCCTCCCACTTTACCACCTTGGCTTCCCTGTGTGTCCCCGTTATCCCCCACGAGCGTCGAAAAACCTCGGGCACCTAGGGTATTTGACCTTGGGGTCTGTTTTGATTTCATATTCTCCCCGGAGACAGCCAAGACCCTTTGCTAAAGTTGTCTTGAAACATAATATAATTCTCCTAAATATATTAACGAACAGTTCACTTTCATTTACTTCATTACAGCCTGTTTTGGTACAGACACTGTGTATCAAGTTGTCAACCCCTTCAATGAACTTGGAAGGGAAGCCTTACATGAACAGTACAAATATACATACTAGTAATTTCATAATCAGTTAGTAAAAAAGAAAATCATTAACTTACAGTGTTAAAGAAGTGTTAACTTACATTTTACATGTTTTTACAACTAACCTTGGGCATCCTTTCCTGATTCCTGCTTTCTTTTTAGTTTGTTGTTCTCTTGCTGCAGGTTTAGAATTTCATTCTGTAGGCATAAAATCTTTTCATCTCTACTACCAATTAATTCAGCCAATTGGTGGTGTTTATTTTCACTTCCTCTGTTTTTTCAGCAACCGACACGTTCAAGAACCCTGTTTCGACTTGTGTTCTCGACAATATATATATATATATATATATATATAGTAAAACAAAAGACAAACTTGAGTTACTTCATTCAAACTTTAATTCACTACAAATCTGTTTCATCTGGTAGGCGGAGCCTACCACACTCTTCAGGTGACTATTGCAACTGATGTTAACGCTTAAGAAATTTGAAATTTTAATTATACTGGTCAATGTGGTTGACTCGTATGACAATGGTATGTAGCTAGGTGTGATAAATAGTCGGTTAATGATTACATAATAAGTGTTTCTTCCTATGTCTACAAGTGGATACGAGTTCGTTTCTATGGTTGAGTGAGCTTAGTTCCGGATAGCAAATAATGATAAACTTTTCATATAAGCATAGATTGCATCGTTTAGTTTTATTAGAGTAGGGTTTACATTGTGGACATCTGATTCTTTCAGTGACCAAATATATTTGCTGAGCTCGGTGGCAAATTTGTGTTTTGAATTTGTAAAAGAGCTGGTGTGGTTTAAATATCTAGTTTTGAAAGAGCTTTCAGTTAGTCCAACGTAAGTTTCCTGTAACATGTTATCTTCTCTGGCAACCGTAGCTTGATAAACTATCCCTTCAGTTTGGTATTTTCCGGCGAGTGGACAAGTACTTTTCTGGTGACAATTGCATTTATAGTTTTGGCTGGAATTGGGTTAGTTTGGATTTCTTTGTTAAGAACAGATTTGTTATGCGATGAGATGATGTTTTGCATGTTGGGCATGCAGCTATAACTCAACTTCAGAGTGTTCTTGTTAAATATTTTATGTAGAGGGTGGCCCTTTGGGAAGCATTCATGAATCATTTTCAGGAATATACGGCCGATGTTGGTGGCTACGTTGGCGCTGTAGGGTGGGTTAAACCATGATGTTCCTGCTTCGTGACCGCTTCGCTTTCGGTGGTTCTGGATTGAAATTCAGTTGATGGTCATAACCATCATTTTTAAGGGCTTCTTGGTACGGAGGAATGGCCGAGTCAAACGCTTGTTTGTTTGTTTGTTTGTTGGATGAAATGTTGGATAGCGTTCTGTTGATCGCTTCTGGTATGGTGCGGAGTATTGCTGGTGGATGGTTACTGTGGCGGTTAACGTATTGTGGGATGTTGCTGGGTTGAGTGAATGGTTTGAACTTTCCAGATCTTAGGTCTAGGGTGGATATCTAGGTAGTCGACGCACTTCTTGTTCGCTTCGATGGTGAGTTTCAAGTTGTGGTCGTTGAAGACTTTGCATATTTTCTTTTTGATGTTTTCTATTTCTCTAGGTGTTTCGTTAAAAGCGGCTAGGCCGTCGT
>JAWNZC010000050.1:265000-282500 GCA_035771165.1 Paragorgia papillata
TGGTATACGTAAGCGCTGGAAACGAAGACAATAGACGAGTTACTTTTTGGCAATCCCTCTTTTCACAGATTCGAATTTTATCCACGGCCTAAGGTACGTACAATTGTTATATCACGTTTAACGTGCTATATACTTTATCCACCGTAATATTTGGGTATAAAACATTGTAAATTAATCGTCGCTAATAATTGTCTCGTGCAGTAACATAAACTTTAGGTTAGGCGCAATGCTAGACATCGATCGTGCATGTTCGTGCTTTTTAATACATTGCATGTGGGTGTGTTGCAGTGACATAAATGTTTTTAAATAAGGAACACGTTATATTTTGTTTTTCACAGTAATTAAGTAAGTAATGCGGGAAAACAATGAATTCGTCACGTTTCGTGACCAAAAACGTAAAACATCGCGTCTTCTGTGTACCATGAAACGCTTGATGGTCTTATGACACCATAAACAAAAATCTCGTGTCTCCGGATTTATAAAGGTCCGTCTTTGTTGTAGATGCACGGATTATGTCCTTTTTGCATAGAGCACCTTTATTCTTAGATGTTTTAGTTTAGCTATGAATCGTTATTGATATTGACTAAGAACGTAATTATGAAATAAAATAGATATTTCTAAAGAAGAGTTTTAGCATGGAAAATTCACACAGCTTGGCTAATAAGAATCTGCCTTTTCTTTGCAAGTGTCAAAGGAATTAAGTGAATTAAGAATTGCGTGTCAAAGTACAAAGTAAAGAGAACACTTTCCTGTTCACCATTGGCATTGATATGATCGATAATTGTTCCCATTTTTATTTCTATGATATATTTGCTATACAGTCGAACCTCTATTAACGGAGACTTCTATTAAGCGGCAAACACCTATCTAAAGTCCCGACAATTATTTCAGTTAATAAAATCCTATAGTTGTATAAACCTCTATTAAGCGGACACCTCTATTAAGCGGACACGTGGAGTAGAAGATTAACGTTTTCTTTCAACAATAATAATTTTACAAGGCATGCCGATAATCTAAGGCGACATATAGTCTCACTAATATAATGTTGCTATTTTTTATTCTTTCCTTATAATAGCCTGCGTAGCAGACGGTCGTTTGGGAGGAGGGGGTTTTGAGGGAGGCCGAAAGCCAGAGAGGCGGGAAACGTTCAAGGCAGAAAACCCTTTCCGCCTCGCGGGTTTCCCGCCTCTCTGGCTTTCGGCCTCCCTCTAAACCCCCGGCCCTCCCCCCTTTTACATTTTACATGGTTTGTGTTTTTTGGGAATCATGCAAAATTAAAAACGGCCTATCTGAAGATACGGAAAGGGGGTGTATTTGTAGAGTTAAGTGTTAAAGTAGCCGGCTGCGTGCAGACTTCACACGGAAACGGGTATGCGGAAACCTGCACGCAGGCCAGTGTTAAAGTGGGTCTAAGGTGGGCTTAGTCAGTCTAAGACCGGGGCCAAACGTCGAACTTTTCATGAGTTGGAGTTAGTCCAAATGAACTTAAACAAAAGATCGTCGTTTGGCTCGGGCCTTAGTTAGGTAGGTTAAGTGTAAATTGGGTCTACACCGCGGCGTCGGCTTGGAATTGTATTAAACCACTTTGAGTCGGCACTCTAATTTGGCTATACCTATAGGCTATACCATGATAGTTTTCCAGCAAGCTTGATTATTTCGCCTGTGAGAAAAAATTACTTCCCGTAAAGACCGAGAAAATGACGTCAATAAGAAATGTATTATAATAGGATTTTTCGTTCATTTCTTATGCGAGAACTACAGTTTGTCATCAGATTTTGCCTAGTTCCTTCGCTTCATGTCCACATCAGTTCGGCATTAGTTATGATACATACTTTATATTATTCGGCTTTTACAAACTATACACCAACGCATATCGTCCGAATTATTTCAATAAAAATACATGTCTTTTACACAATGTTATAAATTCCTGATGCTTTTGTTGTAACTCTCATCAACTACTATGCACCTGCACCTTGCTAAGATTAGTGTACGTTTTCTAGAACTAATTCAAAAAATAATTCGTGTTTTCGCCAACCTCCAAAGTACCAATAATAATAATAATAATACTAATGATAATAATGATAATAATAATAATAATAATAATATTAATATTAATAATAATAATAATAATAATAATAATAATAATAATAATAATAATGATAATGATAATGATAATGATAATGATAATGATATTAATAATAATAATAATAATAATAATAATAATAGTACCAATAATGAAACTACGTTAGGATAAAGAACTGTAAATTGTTGGAAACTTAAACTTCCCAGTTTACACTACACTATACTTGACCTTAGCCCTTAGGATATGTCACTTTTTAATTCGCAGAAAACGCCAAATACAGTTTTATAACACTGTTACGCGAAAAAAGTGTTGCCGCCCCCCAAAAAAATAGTTCGCCCTTCGATTGCCCCCCCCCCCCCCAACTGCGAGGCCTGGCGCCGCCACTGCGATCTACGACTGCAACCTCAACGGCGACGTCCTTCGAAACAAAAGAATTGTTCATGCAAAACCAAAAATTAATAGTTTTCAGACCCTAGGGTATAATCAAAACAGCCTCTTTGCTCTATACAAAAATATTCTTAAATATAAGTCAGTACTTCAGTCTCAAAAGAATTTGCGTTTTAGTATCGTATATACAAATACAATTTAAGTTTGATACAATTGTTGTTGAAAACTTATAATATTACTGTCGTATAAGGGTTCCGTATTTGGGTATTTTGCGCGGGAAAGCGGTAACAAATCACGATTTTATTTGCTACATGTTGGTAATAGACAGACATATTTTCTTCAGATGTCGCAGACCAATAGCGCTAAGCGAGCAAAGACTTCAGTGAAAAACATCGACGAAATATATTCCCAAGCAAAGAAAATCCAATTTCCATGGTCAGACGCGGCTCCGGATAACTTTGTGAATTGGTTGGAAAAATTTTCAAGGGCAAGGAACGTCGTCAAAGAATTCCTTTTGTGGCCATTACTTAGTGCTATCTCCGCTCTTATTTCACCGAAGACGAAGGGTTAAGGCATCAAGTCTCTACCCAGAACCGGTAAATATTTACACTCTGTTTCTGGCAGAATCTGGGTCAAATAAGTCGACTGCTTTTAGTTTATCAATCGATCCTATAATTGAATACGTGGAAGAGAAACAGAATACCGTGATTGTTGTTGAAGATAGTTCACGTAATGGGTTGTACGAACACCTCAAAACAACCAAAGGACAGGGACTCTTGGCCAAAGACGAAGCTCATGCATTTTTTCAGAAATTACTTTCATGTAACGGACGCGATAACGGAAAGGAGCTAAACAGTGAACTGATGTGTAAGTTCCACGATGGCAAACCTTGGCTGATGACGAAGGGGAGACATGGTAAACGTGACGGTCCGAAACAAACTGGCGTTGCATTTTGTGGGGCTAGTCAGCCACGCTCCTTCCTTGCGAAAGGCGTTTTTGTTAAAATGTCTAAAGCTGGCGATGGACTCTTGGAAAGAATACTGATTGCAGCTCCAAAGCCACATCTACTTCCACCTAATCAAGTACAACAATTCATCGACCAACTTGAACTGACACAGTTGACAGAGTTGTCACGTGTATTTGATAATATCTACCATCTACATCAAAGCGAAGAGACCAGGATATACGAACTTTCTGAGGCAGCAAAGACCGTATACAACAATTACTGTGCCCAAGTGTTTGAAGAGCAAAATTTGAAATTCGAGGGAGAGAGGGGAGCTGGTGAAGGTTCTTCTTCTTCAAAGGATACCAAACATGTAATTCGGTTAGCCGTCATCCTTCAAATCTTGTTCCACGGAATTGACAAAGCACTTGGGTCAATATTGCCAAATGTTCCTCTGCCACTTGAAATCAGCCAGGAGAACATGCACCGAGCAATTGCTACGAACGAATACTCTGTGGATGTGAAAGCAGTGCTGAAAGGTGTAAGTATATCCGATATGTTTTCCTTTTGTTAAAAATATTCGTTCACAACTTTAATATTTGGCCGCTTGGAATTACCTTAAATTTTGTTAAACATGTCTACACCGACAGTCAAAAAATCCATGAACTTACATATGAGCTTCTGTGATAGTATAAATTCATTTTAAATTTCTTAATGATTTCTTAAACGGATCTCATGATTGATTTACATATCTGGTGTTAAATGTTATTTCATTTCCCGTTAGATTCGGTAAAATTCAATTGAAATCCGAAGAAATAATCAATCAGTCACTTGGTAGGGCTTTTATGATTTGCCGAATGTCGAATTTTCGGCCTTTTCTTCTAAACCTTTTGAAACACGACCGCGTCTGTCTGAAGACTGGTACTAGAGTATTTCTGATATCGTAACGGTAACACACTGAGAGAAACCAGTCCATCCACAAGACAAGAAACCAATACTCAAAGTATCCCAAACCTAAACTCAATAATAGTTTCGAATATGAAGTTACTTACATAAAAATGTCACTGTGTTACCGGTAGTACCCATTCTCCTAAAAACGCGGTCGTGTAACAAAAAGTCAACAGAAAAAAGATACCGTAAAGGGGAACTGCACTCAAAATTGTGGGGTTCATATGAAAAGTGGGGTTCATATGAAAGGTCTTACTGACTTAAGATTATTCCCGAAGTTTCAGAGTTTCATTCAATTTAATAAAGGAGATATCGCTAACTGAATTTGTAAATTTGTCGATTTTCGGCGCCATTTTGATGCAGACGATGCTTGTCAGCGGCCTCTCAAATTAATATAACTTCACTAAGTGCTTCTTTCTCGACAGTGGTGTACTTTTGAAGGTGATTATATAGTAAATGTTGACTACCACGGGAAGAAAAAGTGGATTTGCCAACACTTGCAAATATGGCAAATTTGGTCAGTGCAAACATGCCGCTAACATTTGCAAGTACGTCAAACATGATGCAAATATTTTGCAAATGTTGCAGATACGAAATTTGCACCGGTGCGAAGTTGCAATTGCCGAATTTGCAATTAACATCGAATTTGCATTATGCAATTGCACTTTTGCGCCGGTTGCAAACTAGTGCAAATTTCACTTTTACTATGTTTGAAAGTTTGCAAATGTGAGCAAATCCATTTTTTTATCCAAATTAGATTAATTATCCTACAAAGAGCGTTGAACGACAACACATTCACTATATAATTACCTTAAAAACACCACTATCGAGAATGACGAGAAAGAAGCACTATAAGTGACGTCATATTTGAGAGCCCGCTGACAAGCCAAAAAAATCGACAAATTTACAACTATCTCCTTTACTAAATTGAATGAAACTCTGAAACATCGGGAATAACCTTAAGTAAGTAAGACCGTTCAGTCATATGAACCCCACTTGTATTTTGAGTGCAGTTCCCCTCTTTGATCATGCGCCTTAACCTCTAATTATATTTTTTTCAATTTTTCAATGTTAGATGATAAATAATCTTTTGTAAGAAAAAATACCTCAAAAGGTTTAGTTCCCTTTACATATGGCTGTGATGATGTTGAAGTTACGGTAATATCACTTTCGTTTTCAACGGATAAATATCCCGCTGCATTGACAATTAAAAAGTATAAAAGATAAAGTACAATTCAGTGTACAACTGTATTTCTGCCTGTTTGACTTCAATTACGCTTCTATAAGCCCGATAACAATTCATCGAAAGAATAATATGAAGTAACTTGAAATTTAACACTAAGCTACCGATTTCGACGATTTACAAGCAACCAAGTCGAGTATCAGTTCAAATCATATCGCCTTGTATAATGTACTGTACGACTATTCAGTATATGTTCGTAATGTATTGATAAGGTTGTTACACAGAAGTGTCGTTTTGGACTTTTGTCGTTTTGAAAGTAAAATAACTACTTATATAAGTATACCACTATTTACTTATGATTACTTATTTGTAGATTTGCGTAGAAGATTTGAGTGCAACGGAAAGTTCAAAAATTTACCGAAAAATTCTTCTTCATCCTGGTGAATTTGTAATTCCGCGCAGGATTTACAGAGATTGTAAAGCAGTAGATGCGAAAACCATGATGATCCGAATGAATGAATTGGTAGACGAGCATTTGGGATGCCTTGTTCAAAGGACTCAACAACAAACCATCTTCTATAAAACAATTCCGTCTGCGGACATAGAAGAATCGTTAAAAAATCACGCAGTTAGCTTGCGAGATTACCGTGTCAAATTCAACCAAGTAGACTACAAGTGTTGTGAACGACAACGAGAGGCAATACACCGTGCAAATCCAGAACGGATCGTTATCGATGCAATGCGTACAGTAATGCAAGCCGAAAACGACAACGAATAAATATATCGAATGGAACTGAGTTTTTTTTAAATAAAACTCACAAACACTTCAAATTAGTATAATGTGCATCGAACATGCAAATGACAGGGATATATGCTTTCACAATTCGTGCTAAAGCATACGTAACTATTTTAATAGCTGTTCTTGGCAAATATACTGTTAGACACCTTTAGTTTAATTTTTTATTGCGCCAAAAACAATAACTGTTTTCATTGTTTCACCATATGTTTTTTCCTAATTGTTCTGTTTCTGTATATTACTATTGTTAACTGGAGGTCAGGAATGTATCTGAGCATGTGTTTTCCGCCTCGACCTTAATTAATAAAGATGCTATATATTCATATATTTCGTTTAATTGCATTCCGTCGTCATATTATTGAGATAGTTTATAATCAGCCTGCAATAAGACGTATTACTTGCTGAATTCTGCGTACACAATGTTCAAAATACTTGATTTATTTTTTGAGGCGTGTCACGTCAACATAATTTCATACATTCATAGATTTGGGTTTCCATTTCACCTCGACTTCGGCGCCTATAATTGTTATATAGAAAACTCGGGCGCGTTGTCTGTTTGTTAAAAATAATGTCACTCAATAATACACCTTTCCGATAATTACGTCACGCTGTATGAAAACGAGGCTGCATAGCCAAGTTTCACAATTTTCGCCTGTACCGATTTTGCCCCTTATAAAACAAGGACCATAATTTCTAAAAACATTTTCCAACCAACAACTTTACAAAATTTAAAACAAAACAAAATCCAAAAAGCAGCATCTTGTAAAAACTAAAGAATTGAGAAAATAAACAAGACGAGACAGTAATCGAGGTGATATTTCGAATCTATTTCAGAATCATTGTCCAACCTGGTTTGTCGTCTTGTTTATTTTCTCAAATCTTGAGTTTTTACAAGATGCTGCTTTTCGGCGTTTGTTTTGTTTTATATTTCATAATTTCTAAGCTACAATTCGTTTAAATATACAATGTATATGTATGCATGTTATTTCATAAACTTTCATTCGTTGTACATAATTGAAGTTTCTGCCTTATGTGAATTTTATTAAAATTTGCAAAATGATGGCACAATTTTTAACGCACTTCTCACAAGTGTTATAAATTTCAAATATTTATAATTATAAATATGTACAACTTTGAGCTATATCAAACAGGTTATTGAAAAATGCAATTTGGGTTGGAAATGTAACGTTTCTAGCTAATCGGGAAGTTTATCACTATTATTAGTATTATTTTTATTATTATAGAAAAATTATAATAGTGTGAACATTTAAAACATTTAAAAGTAACGCAAAAGCGTGTGCAACGTGTGCATGGGGTTGACATTCTCCAATAGTAAAACCATGTCTTGCTTGCATGTTACTAATGGATGTCGTTACACTTGCGTTGCAGCACAATTCAGATTACAAGAGAATGCTACTTCCCCTCTTGAGGACGATAGTAATATTTCTGCTCATTGTTTTCGATGGCAATGGTGAAGCCATTCCTCTTTCTGAAAAATGCAGAGCCCATGTTAAAAGGCTTATTGAAGTCTGGATGCAGAATCCAGTTTTGTTTCCAAATCGAGTAAGCGGTTCAATGATTTATAACACATGTGACCAAAACGATCCAACACATGTTCCAGATATTATTCTTTGGGATCCGATGACACAGTACAAACTCGAATTGACTTGTCCGCATTGCTCAAAATTAGATATCGGTAACTCGCTTTATGCTACACGATGGAAGGACGGAAAAGCCTCACACGATCAACCACGTAGACTTTTCTGTATTCAAAGACCAGTTGTTTTAGTGAGTAGAGTTTATCGTTGCACAGCTGGTCACCAGGTATTAGCGCATGATCCTTGGCTTCTCCAAATTATATCATCCTCCACGGAAGTCTCTTTTGTCCTCTTCCATAGGAGTGGGGTAACTCGTGATCTATACCAATACGTATTTACACATGTACAAGCTGGTGTGAAACTTACTGACATTGCGAGGTTTCTTGTACAAATGTACCACGATGTGGAAACATTGGATTTTGGCATCGGGGCACCTGGATTAAGCAGTATGACTCCCTGTTTTGTGTACTAAACGAGAAAGGGCAAGTAATTGCATGGCAACTGACCAAAGGAACTTCTTTCGTGAAAGTTAAATCCCTTTTGACAAACGTAAACGCTCGTGTAAGCAGTAGCTCTCGTCCGATTTTAAGATATTATATCGATAATTGTTGTTCGTGGAGCAATAACTTAAAAGAAGTGTTTGGTGAAAATCTCGAGGTCAAACTCGACCTTTTCCACGCAGTGCAAAGAATTACAAAAAAAATTCCTAAAAGAGGAAAGAAAGGCAGTACCATCAAAATGATTAGACGTAGAATGATAAATGACTTAACAATGGTTTTTCGAAACCCTTCGGATCTTGGTTCGTATAGAACCATGAATACACCTTCAGCAGGAAAGATGCTTGAACAATTAGACGACTTTTTGTCAAAATGGAAGGATCAGATGCACTGTGAAGAAGACATTCTTCCTGATGTCGCAGTTAAAGAACTCGAGAGCTTAAGGAAGCACATGCAAAAAGAGTGTCTATCGGATATTCCCCCGTCTTGCGGATCAAACAGAAACGAAGCAATGCACAAAACGCTTCGTAAAAATATTTCCAGACAACGGATTGGTGTCCAATTAGGAATAGCACTTCTAGGAATAAGCTTTTTCATATGGAATGAGAAAAGGAGTAAAAATGCCAAGGGAAAAGTAAGTGTTCGTTCAATCCAAAATTATTATTCGTCGTTCCTTGATACTGGCAAAACTCATACCAAAGAAAAATTCGGAATTTCAGTATTGGAAAGGCAAAACATACTATCACAAATTAGCAACGCAGAAATTCACACTAGTGATATCAGTGATCCTTTTCAAGATATATTTAACGACAACACGGACAAAAAGGACAATGATAAGAGTGGGGATTCCGATTCCGACAACGATGACGAATCCACGGTTTGTGATACATTCTTAACAACAGCATCTGCTATTTTAAAAACGGTTTTGTTAAAACTGCACCTTGTTATTGATCTTTCTTCCAAGATAAATGGGAAACCAAAAGCTTTCGCCAAGGATATTCACTTCATGAAAAGTGCCCTGTTACTCCTAAGCAACTCAAAGTTTACATCAAATGAAGCAGCCAGCAGGCTACATAATAATTAAAAAGTATTTAATTTTGTTGGGGTTTTTTATTATTGATCTTACTAGTGCACTAACCATTTTTAGTCTGGTTGTCAGTTTGTTTCAACAGGTGACATTGTTGATGCTGATCAACTGCGGCTAAATAATCTTTTCTGCAATGTCAGCAAGGATATTCGAGAATATTTCCTATATAATTTGACTACATTTTACGTGGCAGACACTATCGAAAATGGTAAGACTTTAAATCCATAGTATGTTATTATAAATCAATTCTTAATGAAGAAATAAACTTTGAATCTTGCTTGAAATTTACGCAGCCTTAATCTTGCATGAAATTTACGCAATTCATAGCTAAAATAGAAAAAATACTATGCGATAAAGGGCTGAATATTGCCTAAAATATACACTGGAGAAGTCTGATTAAACAAATTAACCCCTAAAACCCATGTTTTTGAAGTTAAATTTGACGTTTTTTCGTGAATTTCATTTCAGACTCCGGACAGTCTCAATTCAGAACGGATTCACCTCTTTGTTATTACACTAGATTTTATAATCTATGTCCTTGGTGTTTTATAACTCACAGATTTAACTCTAGAACATCTTTTATATCGTCTTGTGGATATAAAAATTCTAACATTGATCACCACCTTAAGTTCTTTATATAGTGGTAGCATGCATGCATGTATGTCGGTGGTTTTATTTTTCCAAATTTGGCATTGCATTCAACATTTCTCAGTGAAGTTTTGAAAATCTCTTTTTGTATCGATAAAACTGGTAACTTTTGTTATTCTTCTCAAATTGTTCTAATACTGAAAGTTAACTTATAAGCATTCGTGAAACAAAGCCACACAAAGTGGAAAAAATCGGAGCGATGTTGGGCGTCATTTAGCCCAATAATGACGGGAACTGTTGCATGCGCGACACTAAACTTCACTTCTGGACCTTTGCTAATAGCATGCACTTACATGATAAAATCTCCTCGGAAATCCTTTACATTTTCTGTTTATTGTTTTTGCTTGAGCCCCGAGGTTCCTTCATATTTCGCTTTTTTTCCCTTTAAACTTCATTCACTTATCCATTGTAAAAGTTTGTTCTATATACGATGTGCCGCTTGATCTCAATCAAATGATGTATGCGAAGCTAATAAAACAAAGACAAATGTGAAACATATTCAAACATATCGAAGCGTAAGAATTCTATAAAATAATTTGTAAGTGTTACCGTCAGCTATGATGAAATATGAAACAGGCTTTCAAATTCTAAATACAAGTACCTCCAATTAGATTTTCTTATTTGACAAACGACTATATAGCTTCTGCTTATTAGGTTTTATACTTGTCTTTTTCTTTTTGAATGCACGATTGTATAGTACTTCATTTTGCGATGAGCGTAACATGATAAGAACTTCAAAACTATACCCAACCTTCAAAACAGTAAATACATCGAATAAAGACTGCATGACAATTATTATGATTCTGGAGTTTCTTAAAATGAATTCAGTATAGTATACTTACTTTTCGGTACCATCCTTGTGTTTAACCACGCCAACATAGCCACTCCCTTTTTTACTCACTTCCACTGGAAAGAGCAGGTGCATGGTAAAGTTTCACACGTAGTTCTTACTTCCTTTCAATTTATATCTCCCATCGTGAACGATAAGATTACCTTGCTTGGAATTACTAAGACACACTGACTATCAGGAGAAGTACGAATACCAACAGGAGAAGTATACGAATACCAAAGTATGCACTGGCCGTTGTTGATAAAAAAAGGTATTTAAATTCAACGCTAATTAGAAAAATAAAGATTAAAGGTGTAGTGACAGATCAAACAACTTCCCTATGGGCTGTTTCACATAAGAATGCTGACGTTTTCCATGTATGGCAGGGTCGTTATGTTGTAATAACCAACGTACGCGACTTTCCGCCGTCCCTTTAAAAGCGTTTACGTTGATACTCTGCACGTGAAAATATTAACATGGACAAATTTCTTGAAGCTCGTAGAGAAAAGAAAAGAAATATTGACGAATGTTGGGTCGCATTGCAGAAAGTTCGTTCTACCTGTTTAAAAGATATCATCCTTGCAAAATGGCAAGAAGAGGACGTATTAGCGTTTCTTATCACTAAGTACGGCCACTCAACTGTAGAGATAGGACGACATGCATTGCAAAATTTTCCTCCCAAAAAGTTATGTCCAAATGCCACACGCGGGCGAGCCAGAAAATGAAGCGGAGCAATTTGTGGGGTTGTTAAGCGTTTGTGATAATTTCTTTTAGAAGACAGTTCCCAGAAAGATCTTAGTATTCTCTTAACACCGCCATACCAACTCATCGAGAATGGTTGTTTAGTTTGTGGTTCAGAATTGTTGTATGGTAACACTGAAAGTGGATACAAATTTTACAAAGAACCAAGGCCTTTGGTTGAAGCCTCTAATGTGACATTTGTCGAGTGAATTGTTTGTAACAACCAAATACATCTTGCATAAGTACAAAGACTTGCACGGAAGTTGTGTGTTAAAGAAATTTATTTTCTTGTGATTATCGTATATATTAATAATATTGTAGGTTTTTTCACAGCTGTAGAGCTATACTGTTGAGATGCTGTGAAATAAACCATTACTATTATATATATTGTTGTTATTATCGTTACTACTATTATTATTACTATCATTATTATGATTATGATTATCATTTATTTTTCTCAAAAATTAACAAAGTTTCATTGAATACATTCGGAAGCTTTCAACTGCGCAATCAAGGATAGTAGCATTTCTAAGCAAGCTGAAGGGAGGGTTTATTCACTCACAACAGGTACATGTATGTTGTAACTGTAACTATATAGTTAAAAACCAGTGAATACAAAAAGGTTTTCCGATGCCATACACTCCACTTCTATTCGAAAATATTTTTGTGCATGCACTCTTGTGATTTCGACACAGTGAAACCCCCAGTAATGGATACCCCTATTAAGTTAAGGTATTTGCCCTGATTAATTTTCGTGAAATGCAGTGTACTCGGACATAAATGAAATTCCATGATATTAAAGGTTGATACTAATAATTTAGTTTTCCGAAGTCTTTTTCCCGATTCTCATATCGTGTGCCCGACAATAACATTCGTAAATTGAGCTTCCCCCGGCCGGGAAATTGCTTTCTTACCGAGCAGGAGTCTAGGTCGGTTGCTACGTGAGATTGGTGAGCACACAAAACTCTCAGCGGTAATGCATAGAAAACGTACACGGTACACCTGTCATCTCAAAATGGCATCAAGTCGTGATAGTGCTCACCTGGAAGTCGCATTAGAGGTGTTCAATGCAGAATTTGTTCGTAATGGGTAAGTTACAACTTTTTTCTATTGTTGTATTTCTATATATTACTGTTATAGCGAAGTTGTTTTTCTGTTCAATGCAGGTTTGGCGATGCTCCTGAAGGCCTAATGCTCATATTGCGCGACTTCAAAGTGACGAAGCAAGAAAGCGCTGTGAATGCCAGGCATCGTCTCTACAAGAGGCTTTGGTGCCTACTTTGGGTTAGTAGAAGTGTTATTAGGTTCGATTAGTTATCAGGATTAACTTCGTAAAGATTACCGATCATTCATTGCTTTTACTAGCCAACGCTTTAACGTTTGTTATGCAACTCATTTGCAAATTGTTATCTTAGATTTTGTTGTACGACAATGCTTCCTGGAATTTTCTATCTTGGGTTTTCCATTGCATGTTAACACTTTTTAAATTTTTTTTATAGTTTGGAAGTGGCAAAAAACTGGGGGCTGGGTTACCTCGAGGTCAACCTACTTACGTTTACCCAGATACCCTGAAGGCAGTGACAAGGGAACTGATCCCAGGGAGCTAGCAGCAATTCACAGATCCCGATCATGACTCTGTAAGTTTAATAGTTCACAGCTTTGTATTCATGATACTATAGAATCACAGTAGTTATAAGTTGTTTTTTTTAAATCTAATAGCGGCTACTATTTCACCAGATTAATTTCTCGTGGTTTCCAAAGTGAAAGCAGGGCAATCTAAAAAGTTTGGGACAGTGCTGCCATAATGCCCTTCGTTGTCCCTATTTTTTGCTTTTATTTGTAGAAATTGTACATGCTAGCTAATGTGCAACACTTTTTCATTTTAAGGTGTACAAGGTCAACATCGCAGACCTGGCAAATGCCAAGTGGCCTGCATGCAAAAAGAAAAAGAGCAAATAAACTTTAAAAAACCTAGTTATACGTGGAACAAAAACATATTGATTTTAACATTGAGTTTCTTGATGCCAAATAACTTTTAAAAATAATGATTTTTTCAAAAAAAATTATTAGATAAAAATATTGTTGTAATAAAGACATCTTTATCAAGATTAAACAAAGTTTTGCAAGGATAAAAATTGTCTGTTGGTCTTGATATAATTGCATTATAAAAAAACAAACACTAACATAAAATCCTGAAAAAGATATTTTTACTACAATAAAATTTTAATCAAATAAATATAAGAGCTAAAAGTTTTAGAAGAATTATTAAAGATTATTAGAGTTAAAATATTAGAGAAAGTTGTAATTAATTGGTAGCTTGTTTCTGTTATTATACACTGTAAAATATCAATTTATTTTGTACTAAATTTCAGTGTTTAGTGTTCTTAAAAAAATACTGAGTTTTGTTGATGGAAAATCACATTTACATATAGTCTTGATGCAATGCATCTTTACAGTATGGCTTCAGATTACAATCCCAGAGTTCACATAAAATTACTTATTTCTGGATTCTTTTGTTGAGAGGACAGTCTTTGTGCGAAGTTCTCTTGTGTTGGCTTGAGCCACACTTGCATAATTTACCACTAATTACAGTGACAGTTCCATCACCTGCCTTGTTGGCGATCATCTCTTTAGCCTCTCTAACTATATTCTCATCCACTACATCATCTTCATCACCACCATCATGTCCATATGTATGCCTGATTGACTGTTGCTTAACCCACTTCTTTCTTTCTGCCTGATCCTCCACTCTGCCCACTTTCATTGAAATTCTTCTCTTCTTATAAGCATCAGTTTTCTGCTTCTTCAATACTGCCCTCCTATCTGCTACTACCTTCTGCAATGCCTGCACTATAGCCGGTACAACTGGTAAGTTTATTCTTTCATATAGATCTGTGATCCAGTGGTACTGGGGTCCACGAACCTCATAGCACCAACTCATGTTCCCTTGGCATAGCCCACAGTTAGTTGAGGTTATATAGTGCATCCTGAAAAGGTGAATGAAATTTTATTTCACTACTAGATTTATAAACAGTTGCTAGGATACTAGGAAATATTAAAGGGGGGGCTGACTGGGCTGCAGCCAGGGTCCCCCAATCTTTAGGGGGCCAAAAAAAAGTTCATAAATTTTTTTTAGAGCAAAATAAAATTTCTTATTCTTTAGATGGAATCTTGTATGGCTAGGTATCTCAGTATATCTGTCTGGCCTTCAGCGTGTAGCCTATGCCTATGTAAAGTACCAGATTAACCATATGGCAAAAGCAGCATATGCCGTGGGCCCCAAGCTTTTGAGGCCCCCAAGCTTTCTGATTGCACAATTTTTTGTTCTGCACTTGCTTTCTAGAAAGCGTTGGGCCCCAGGGCTTGAGACTCATAGGGGGGGTCAAGGGGCCCCATGCTGAAAATATGCTGGGGGACCCATACAGCCCTAATCCAGCCCTGAAGAACATAGTTCTGAAAGAGTTCATAAAATAAAACTGAAGAGACAAAATGTTTATACAAGACAGTTACAGTCTGGGAAAAAGTGTTTTGAATTTTACTTTTTTTGGCTTCTCTTTTCTCACTTTTTTTGTTTACCCCAGACATAATATTTACAGGTCAACAATAAAGACATGAATGGGTTTTCAAGAATGAGAAATTTGTTACAGTTCAAAACCTAGTCAAGTCCTGCATCCCATACTTCCCTTGGGTTTCAAGTACTTTCACGTGGGGCAACGCAGCCTTTCTGATTGATTGCATGATTTGCTTATGAATTATTATTAAGTTTGAGAAATTTATTTTTAGTAACTTTCACCTGCATAAACTTTGATCTTTAGCCCTGAACTGAGGCAACACATTCAAGTGACCTCGCACTGGTTGGAATTCCCTCTCCCCATCTCTGGATGAATTACACTGGCAGAATCTTCTGCTCTACGTTCACACGCAGTCTGGTACGCCAACCCGTGGAACTCGCACTGTTTTTTTGTAGAGTACGGCATCCCCTCACACTTGATGTCATCTTCGTCGCATTCATTACAACTGCATACTTTCTTCGGGTGAAATCCACATTCCTGATTTTCATCCCACTCATGTACATCACGTGCGTGGTATGTACCCAAAGCCCTCATCCTTCTGGCATATTCTTTGTGATCAGTACATTGTTGTAAGCAACAGAAGTGATTCACTATAGCTGCCTTAATAAAGTTCTGAGAGACCCACAAGAAGAATTATGCCTAGCACACTTGCATTTAGCTGACTGTACCAGGGGAAATTTGTTCTTGTATTTTGCCTTTATGTCTGAAGAAAACTCTTTTTTCTTGGCTGCCTCCTTCAAATTATTGCCATGTGCTCGCCCTACATGTCCTCCACATTTAAATACTTTGCTGTCAGGATGGTGTACTGACATGCTCTTAGCTGAACTCGAGTCCCCGTCCTGCCAAACAACCTCCACCTTGCAACCTTCCTCCTTTGCCTCCTTTGCACCTCAGATGCTAACGTTCCTTCCATCGACTTTGCAGTGCCTTCATACAAATCTTCCTCAACTACCTCATTCGAACCCCTCATACACTTATGCCCATACCACAAAATTCCCCCTGTCATATAATGTTTTACAATAAATGAACCGTTCTTACTGAAATGACCACGATTGTGCCAAAAACCATCAGACGTTACCACAGCTCTTTCCCAGCTCCCTAATTTTCCATTGCCATCATCCGATCTTTTTCCTCATCGCACATCTCATCCAATATATCCCTCACATTTGGATATACAAGCTTTATCATTTCAAAATACCTATTCTTGGACAAACAGCTAATCCCCAAACACTGCCTCAGTGTACGATCAAATTTAGCAAAACCATGCCCTGTAATAAAAAAAGCCACACTCAATGCTAACCCAACTACAGTTCTCCTTGAACCTTCTACAAAGGCTGAACCTTGAAAGTTCACTGTCCGCATCCTGCAATGACTGCAAACAAACTTAACATTCAGGCTGCCTCCAAGACCAACTGCTTGTATATCTGCTGCAACAAGGATTCCTAAAAAAATGATAAGAAAATTATATCAATATATAAAGTATGATCTTCCAGCCATTTGTTTGCTGGAAATCCAAAAAATAAGCATCATTTGTCACAAACTATAATATAATAAATTCAAAAATTAAAATTTCTGGCTCAAAGTCAATTTCTGGCTCTTTAGTCGTTTGTAATTATAAATGTTTACTATTTTCTATGATTTATAGATGTCGCAGAACCAGCTGTTTCCCTGTTCTCAACATAGAATATTTTTTCTTGTGCCCATAAAAGTCAAAAGACTGGAAGAGACCAAATCAAAACAGAAGCGAGGGCCTCTGAGAAATTTAAGTGCAGGGTGGTGTGCTGAGGGTTATTATTTTATGGGACCTATAATGTACAGGACCAATAGGTATAGTAGAAATAGACATACTCTTAAACTTGTAGTACACAATATGCTTGAAATTGTTGAGACGTCACGAGGTTGGGTTTTCTTTGAGCATTCAGGGCTTAGGAACTGTGTTAGTGGATTGCAATGAATCTCCTGACTGGCCCACAGACTCATCAGAGGACAAATGCAGGGCAACCACAGGTGCATGGTGCACACTTGTGTAACTTTTATATCGACCTAAGTCACCTAACGACATGAAGTCTGACTGAAGTCAGTCTGACTGACTGAGACACTAAAATTATTGTTTCCTATAAACTACAGTCTTACCTTCGCAATCTGCATTTGAACATTTCGAAGTTGCATTTATTTGGTCAACAAAGAC
>JAWNZC010000050.1:285000-395000 GCA_035771165.1 Paragorgia papillata
AAGATGGCCGCCAAAATCCAGGAGGGGGTTTTTCCAAAATTTTTTTGGCAACCATTTTGGATTTTATTTTGAGTCTCCATCTTGGCAAACTTTTGGGCAGCGGTAATTTGCAAATTTTTGGCAAACTTTTGGGCAGCGGTAATTTGCAAATTTTTGGGCTCCATCTTGAAAAAAATTTTTTAAAAAATTTTTTGGCATCCATCTTGGCAAAGTTTTGGACAAATTTTTGGGGAGGGGATCCTGGGGAGTTTTTGGCAAGAGTTTGGCAAGGGGGGTTGGAAATGTTTGGAAAACCCGGCAAGGGGGGTTGGAGTTTTTGGGTTTGGGTTTAAGGTTTGAGGTTTGGGTTTGGGTTTGGGTTGAGGTCGAGCGAAGCGAGCGAGCAAAGCGAGAGGTTGGGGGTTGGGGGTAGAGGTTTGGGTTGAGGTTGGGGGTTTTTGATAAAAGGAAGGGGTATAATAAAATGGTTAGAAAAGAAATAACAAAAACTGTATATAAAATTCAAAATATTGTAGCAAACAGCATTCCACCATTTAAAACCTTTAAGGATGTTTTTTATGATCTTCATATTTTTTACACCCAAACGCTACTATTTAACAACAAAAATTTTGAAGCTAATACTAAAAAAATTTATGAATTTTTAAAAGCGATAGAAAAACATCCTCAAAAAGTAGCCCTTTTGTTTGCATTAACACCAATGTTTGAAATGCTGATAACAGCTTCCTTGTTTGAAAACTGCAAACTTGTTTACCATGAAAAATTTGACAAATATTATTTTATCAACTATGAAATGATCTTTTCAAAATTTGGAAAAAGGAAAGGGCTTTTAAGAAACAACCTTGTTGTTATTCCATACAAAAAAAGAGATGGGGGTATTTGGAGGGATCGTGCGGTACCAAAGGAAATGTTTAAAACTGCATTTAAAGAGGTTTACAAAATATATGGTAGAGATACCATACCCGATGATGTAGTTCGTTACATAAATAAAAATCTTTTGTAAAAAACTTTCAAAACAAAATTTGTATTCTTTTTGGATACAAATCTTAAAACCCTTTAAATAAACAATGAGTTACTTCTATGGTTATGGCAGTCGCCGACATAATGCACAACATGATGATACAGATAAGAGAATTAAAGACATTGAGAAGAAAATAAAAAATTTGGGGGTAGAAGGAAATTACAAAACTGTTTTTGATATTAACATAACAAAAGCTGTCAAAACCTTTGAAACTGTTAACGGAGA
Organism: Paragorgia papillata; assembly: GCA_035771165.1. Taxonomy (NCBI): domain Eukaryota; kingdom Metazoa; phylum Cnidaria; class Anthozoa; order Scleralcyonacea; family Coralliidae; genus Paragorgia; species Paragorgia papillata. Next base: position 286,244 of record JAWNZC010000050.1, read on the forward strand.
GAGAAGGATAACCCAAGCACGGAGTGGAAACTCTGTTTTATGGCAAGATGATAAAACCAAGGCTCCAACATTTGGTTCGGATCCCGTTGGTCCAGGTATAGATTACATTGAAAACAAGGGAGGCAACTACATGTGTTTTTGCAACACTGAAATGCAGTTTAATGATGTTTCTGTTTTTGTTGTTTGTACGGTAGTGGATACATCTGTTTCCGACGATTGGTGTTATCTTATTGGGAATGATAATGGTAATTATGATAAATATCTTAGCTTTAAATCCTACTCTTACTCCAAATTAATAATTGGTGGTTTAATGCTAAGCACTAGAAAAACAGTAGATATTGTTGGCCCCCATAGCATTCTTAGCAAACACCTAATTTCCTGCCATTGGTTAGGAACCGGTTCCTGCGTATACATAAATGCCAAAAAGTTGGCAGGATCAGAATTTATATCTGACCTTGCAGATATAGGTAGCCCATTTGGATCTGTATTTTTAAATAAAAGATTGAGTGGAACCCCCTCAAATAGTACCCAACTGAAAGGAAAAATATATGGGATTAAAATTGTCCATGGACCATTACTTCCAGATGAGATTGTAAAAATTAATAAGGATATGATGAAAGAATATGGAAATTTTATATAAATAAATATGAGTTATTACTATGGATATGATGACCCAGATTTTCCCAGTTACGGAAAGGATGGAGAAACCGGGGAAATAGGTCCTCAAGGTGATACTGGTGCAAAAGGAGACAAAGGAGACAAAGGAGATAAGGGAAACACAGGAAACCAAGGACCACAAGGTTTAGCAGGTTCTAAAGGAGACAAAGGAAACAAAGGAGATACTGGGGCAACAGGAAACCAAGGACCCCAAGGTAATACAGGAGCAACAGGCCCCAAAGGATCCAAAGGAGACAGGGGTTTAACAGGTATGGATGGTACATCTGCCCACCAAAAAGGACCCAAAGGGGATAAAGGAGAAAAAGGAGATAAAGGTTTAACAGGTGCAACAGGCTCCAAAGGAGACCAAGGAGATCAAGGTATTAGAGGACCCAAAGGAACCAAAGGAGATAGAGGAGATAGGGGTTTAGCAGGTGTAACAGGTACAGCAGGCCCTAAAGGAGATAAAGGAGACCATGGAAATGCTGGTTCCAAAGGATCTAAAGGAGATAAAGGAGACAAAGGAGACAAAGGTATGGCAGGAGCAACAGCCCAAAAAGGAGACAAAGGAGATCATGGCGATGATGGTGCAAAAGGAAACAAAGGAGATACTGGTGCAACAGGCCCACAAGGATTACCAGGACCAAAAGGAACAACTGGGCAAAGGGGTATTAGAGGTTTAAGGGGTGTTACTGGAGCCACAGGACAAGCTGGAAACTTTACACAAGTAATTAAGTATAGAAAAGGTAATGGAAAAACAGCACATAAAGCAGGTAGTTGGGATAACGGAGCTAACAACAGCACTTTGCTATCATTTACCACAACAGAATCTGGAAAATTTTTGGTAAAATATTGGTTTACACTAGAACCAGATGGGCATAAAATAGATCAACAATCTAAACAAACTGGTTGGTATGCTTCTTCCTATAGAGCATATTTTGACCTTAAAACAGAACTTTACCATGGAGATGTTAACATAAGATCAAACAAACTTGCGGATTTGGAAGTTTTAACCATGGGTAAAACATATTCCGAAACACACCCACACCATATATTTTGCGAAGCCATTGCAACCTTAATAAAGGGAACCAAAGTATCTTTACATTGTTATTCTGGTTCGGTTGGGGATGACTATACCTTTTTGTTTTTTGATGTGCGGGATGTTGAAATTAACCTGCTTAAGATTAATTAAAATAAATGGACTCCAAAGAATTTCCAAAAGTTTTAAAAAAGTGTAAATTTGGATACCAATGTGTTTTGGTTGAGGCTGTTCGCAAAACAGCAACAGACAGATCTGTAGAAAAAATATACTACAACATAAGCCATAAAAATATCTGTAATTATTTACACCCCAATGAAGACCCAATAAAAATGCTAACAAGGATAGGTGTATATGATACTGTATACTAAAGCAACTTTTGAACTAGTTGTTGAACTAGTTGTTAAACAAACTTTAAATAAATGGAAGAAGAACAAAGTATTAAAAAAATTGAGGAGAAACAAACTATTACAAAAACTCCTCCACCTGTTCATATAAAAAATCCAAAAAGAGTTGCCCAAGGAAAAAAACTGGCCGCAATAAGTAGGGCCGCAAAACTAAAGAAAAAACAACAAATGGAAACAATCCGAGAAGAAAATGAAAATGAAAAAATGTCTTCGAGATCTTTAATAACATTTACTGGAACAGTACTTGGAACTTGTTGTACACTTCTACTGACCTATATTGCATATAGTAATTGGAGCACCCAAAAAGAGGATTCAAACTGTAAGGATCCCCCAAAAATCTCTAAGGCAAAAACTGTTTTTAAAGACCTTTCCCAATATGACCTTTAAGGTGGGGCCAAAAGAAAAAGAAAACATGATCGTAAGCAGTTATGCAACAGAATGTGTTTTTAAGAGTAAAACCTGGTTTAACATTGGAAAACTCATATATCTCATCTCAAAAGGAAGCAATGATGGGTATAAACTTTGGTTAACATATAGTAAATATGATCTTAAAAACTATAATGAAAACCATTGTTATCATATTTGGCCAGGTTTTGATGCCCTAATGCCAGATGACTTTGAAGATGACCTTTAAGATATAAGATAAACGAAAATGGGGTTAAAAAACTCGAAAGATAAAAATTTAAAGCATAAAGTTATTTTCATTAAAATCCAAAAGGAACAAAAAGAAGGGTTGCTTTCTCCCCATCCAATGGTAATACGCATCCCTTCCCCAAAAACAAAAAGGGACCACAGAAACACATGCGTACGACATTTTAGATCATATAATTTTTAACAGTCTAAAGAAATTTCTATCCATAACAGGATAGGAATTTTATAAAAAATTACTTAAATTTCTAATAAAAATAATTTTTTGTGGTATAATAAATGAATACCGAAAGAGAAGTTACATTAATTCCTGGTTATAACCGTTTGCATAAAAGTTCAATAACCGGAGAAAGAGCCCGGAATGTAATTACTTTCAATCCTAATTCGGCTAATGAAGGAGAAGTAATTTACATCCATGTTCCAAAACTTAAGCCTGGAACAACCCTAGTTCCTGACAAGATGTTTCTTCTGTTTGACTTTAAAAATAAGAATACCAAGTCGTGGTTTAACAATAATCTTGCAAGGCAATTGCAAGAACGACTGGAAGTCAGATTTGCAGGAGAAAAAGTCTATGATAATACAGGAGAAAGCCTTCTGGAAACATACAAGGATTTGTGGATGGACAAGCATGAGAGAGCCAATATGATCGAAGATGGTATCGCTTCAGAAAACCAAAGAAAACTCATTTCAAAATCTGATGATGCCTCTTCCGACACATATGCTGCTGTTTACGGTACAAAACAGAGAATCCAGTTGGGAAAAATCCTAAAGGACCACGGATTGTATGCTCCCCACAGTATGGCAAATGACTTGCAATATATTATTACATTGCCAAAAGGAGATACCATTATGAAGGCCCAAAGTAGTCAATCTGTGGCTGGTTACTCGCTTGAGAATATCGAACTTGAGTATGAGACCATTACAAACCCTGCCCTAGTTGGCGAAATAGAATCTTCCTACCAAGTGGGTAGAGCCCTTTCCTTTGAACATGTAACTTTAATGAAAACTACGCCATGGGCAAGAGCAACAACCTTAATTAACGAAACCATCAATTTGCCAAGAAAGAGTATGAAAGCAGTTGTAATGTTGTTTACAAAAGCTTCCAGAAGTGGATCAGAAGAGTTTGTTTACCCAAACATTGAGAGGGTAAAAATTACTATTGAAGGAATTCCAAACAGTATTTACTCCCAAGGAATTCCAAAACGGAGGTTGTTTGAAGAGGCAGAAAGACTTTTCAGACAAACAGATTATCCAACTATCCAAGCTGAGGAGTTCTTTACAGAAGAGAAATTTGCACTTGTTGTTGATCTTCGCTCGATTAATGATAATGCTGTATATGGAGATGGAACCAGACTTTTGACAACCCAATCTGGAATTATGTTGGAAATCCAGAAAAAGGCAACAACAGCTGATCTTAAATGCCATGTTTTCATCCTATCAGATGGCTTATTGAAAGTACAAGGAGGAGCATTTCAGAGCGTAAATTATTAAAATAAATGAAAACCATTAAGGAAAGCAAAGAAAGCGAAACCCAAGCCCAATATATCCCCAAACCATTTAATATGATTATTGTTGGAATGACAAGTTGTGGAAAAACCCACTATTTGTTAAAAATGTTAGAAGAAATCCCAAAAAAATTTGAAAATATATTTTTAATATGCCCCACTTTTGAATGGAACAAAACATATCTTGAATGGGAACATCTTAATGATCCAAGATTTTTTGTTATTCCTTGCGACCAAGATCAGTCCGAAGATTTTTTAAAATTTGTGGTTGACTACTGTAAAGGAAGACCTTCGTTAATTATTTTGGATGATTGTGCTTCTGGGCAAACTGTTAAAAACAGGACCAGCGAACTTGTCAAACTTGGTTTTGGAGCCAGGCATATGGATATTAGTACAATAGTTGTTACCCAACAACTGACAAGTATTGCAAAACCATATCGGGAAAATATTTCCAAACTGGTTACATTTTATAACCCAAACAGAAAAGATATGCAGGTTATTTTAGATGATTACCTAGACATTCCAAAAGAAGAAGAGAAAAAAATTAAAGAAACATTAAAATCCCATAAATATTCAAGACTAGAAATTAACCTAATCCATCCATACCACCATACAATAGTAGTGTAAAAACATTAAATAAATGAGGAACCTAAGAATTTTACTTAAAAATGGAGAGACAACTGTTAAATTTGAAGATCCTCTAATCATTGAAGATACTAAAATGATAGTAAAAAATGCAACAGTGTTTTGGGATTATAACAACATAACAGGTCCAACATATATTATGCATGGAACAAAAAAAGTTAGTTTTAGCAATGGTTATTGGACTGTTGGCATGATTATGATGAGATTAAAGGAAAATGAAATAAAATCTGAACTACTTCCGTTTAGCTGTAAAATTAAAATAACACCATCAGAAAATCTTTCTCTACTAAAACTTGGTCCTTTGCTAGGATTTTCAGAAACAACAACAATAGCTAAAGGGGTAAGTCAAGTCAGTCCAAACACAGTAAACATAAATCTTGATATGAGATTTGTATGCATAACTTGCAACATGATTGATGGAACAAAAACCTCATTTTATGGAAAACGGAATAGAACTGCTGTTGTTCTTCCAATTACAACAAAACAAATATTAAAGGGATCTGTTGAAAAGTTTGATAACATTAATTCTATAGCCATGTTGGACAATGGGATTTACAACGAACTTAAATTCAAAACAGATGAAAATGTTGGCGAAATTCTTCTTGAAATCTTTTTATGCCCCCAAAATTTTGAAATTTGAACTATAATAAAAGAGATGTCTGTTGTTAATATTGATCAAAAATTAAAAACCATTAAAGGGGTGTTAAAACATTTGAAGAAATTAGAAAAAGACAAAAATCCGGAAAACCTAGAAGTGGCAATAGATAACTTATTAGCAATTTTAAAAAACCAAGTAAAATTATTAAAAAATAATAAAAAAACCTTAAACCAAAGCCTGCCAATAGTAATGCAAAAAATTTTGTAAAACTTTTCTAATAACATTTTGTAGTTAAAAAAACTACAAAATTTTTACCTTAATAAATGAATAGAGAAGTATTAAATGACTTGTATGAAGCAGCATTAATTACAGTTGCAGCCGTTGGAGTAAGTATGGTTTTCAAAAAGTTAACAGGCCAATCATTAGCAGCACCAGCCAGTCTTAAAGAGACAGCCAAACTTGGAGTAGCTGTTTCTGTTGGACTATTTTCAGTAAAAATGGCGCAAGAAAAGGGTTATATTCCTAAAAATGTGGATCCTAAAAAGCTCTAAATCAAAAAAATTTTTTAGTTTTCAAAGTGTATAATAAAAGGAGTATGAGTGTATTAGAACAGACAACTATTTTAAAATTCCGGCAAACAAAGTGTTTTGGACTAAAACCCAAAACATTTAATGGCAAACCCGCAAAGGGTTATAGGCTAACAATACAGCTAGAACAAGAAAACTGCGAAAATGTAGAAAAAGTTTGGACCCAATTTAAGGATGCCAAAAACAAACCACTATTTGGAGAAAACGAAAATCTTCTATCTTTTAACCTCAAAGAGGAACAAATAAGCGAGAAAAACATGACAGAGTTAACACTAACAGAAGGGGTATGCTATGTTGACATGAAGGTGGAAGTTGATACGAAAAACAAAAAGTACCCCAAGTTTTTAGTAAAATTTTTGAAAAAGGTTGAGGCACCCATTCCAAAAAGACTTGAAACAATTGCGGATACCGGAGATATGGACTGATAAACCAAAATGTACCCATTCCAAAAAGGAATGGAAACATATTTAATAAAATGGCATCAATGGTAGCAGGAGGGTTGTTTAATGCAGTTGCCTTTGCAGGTGCTGGATATTTGTTCCAGTCATTTAACAAAGATGGTTTCGCCAAAGAGGCAAAAAGGCATAATTTAGCAACAGAAAAACTTCAAAAAGCTAAAGAAATATTTTTTGAACAGGAAATTAAAAGGAAGGATAGACAAAGAGAATTACAGGATGAAATAAGGACAGCAACATTTAATATGCAAGATACATCAAAAGCATTCCAAGAACTCCATAGGATACAAAACACCCCAGTTGAAGAACCAAGACTTGAAGATTTTTACCAGCCAAGCGAAGAAATGGAGAAGTACCAAATTATTGCTGTTACACTTTCTGGAACAGGTGCTGGATGGTTGTTGGCAAGATTTTTGTAAAAGTGTTTTTAAACATATTTTTTGTCTGGCTAAAATTTCTTTAAATTCCTAATTTTCTAATTAGGAATTATTAAAATCTTTTTATATCTTTCCAAAAAATGTTAGCGTCCGGATCATTATCTTTTTTGCTGGATCTTTTTCTTTCTGAATTTTTAATAGCATTTCCTTATATTTTTCAAAATCTGTTTTGGGTTCTTTTGTAACAGTTTTAAACTCTTTTTCAGAATTTAAAATATATTCTATTACTCCAAAAGTTTTTTCAGGATTTTTGAATGGTGGTATTGTTAAAGTTTCTAAAAAATCTCTTTGGCATATTGCAAGAATGGCAAGCAATACATGGTTTTTGTTGGGTCGCCTTTTAACCAAACCTTGTTCTTTAAGAATTTCGAAAGATTCGTCAAAATATTTTATAAGTTTTAAAACAAGTGCTTTTGGTTTTTTATAGGGTAGTATTGGGTTTTGGGTTGGACAAATACAGATACACATGGGTTTGTCGCATGTACACAAACATCTATCCTGTCTGTCGTGGTAACAAGTTAAATATTTACTTTTTTTAGTGGGGTTAAGGGGTGGTTTTTCTACAATTTCTGGCAACATTTCTTTAAATCTTTCCAAAAATTCTGGCAACATTTTTGAATACATTTCCTTTAATTTTTTCGCTGGTTTTTCTACAATTTCTGGCAACATTTCTAAATATTCTTTTTTCATATTTCTAACATTGGGAAAACCAACATCGGCCTTATTTTTTATTTCTGGTCCTTCGCAAAAATTTGGTTTTATGTAACCGGTTTTGTAAACAGCCCCATAGCTTATTCCACATCCTGGGCAAAATATATCTCCATCTAATTCTTCCAATCTTTGTTTACAACAACGGCTGGTATTAGGAGCATTCTTATGTTTTTCTAAGAAAAGGTTTAAAGTTGGCGAAATTTTTATGTTAATATCTAACATTTGAGTCATTCCTTTTATTATAGTGGTAAAAATTTAAAAATTAAAAATACAAGTGTTATGGATGCCCCAAAAACTTCTGGCAACCTGTTATTATCCCTTGGTGTTTCTAATGGGGTAAAATTTCCTTGGGGATATGTTTTTTTCCACTGTTTTTGAGAAGTTGGCAAAGGTTTTTTGGGGGTAAATGAAGAAGGGGGTTTTAAAGTGTTTGTAAATGAAGAAGGGGCCTTTAGAAGAGGCTTTCGCAAAGCTTCAGCGATGCTAAAATTTAAATTTCGGTTAAATCCAAGCACCATTTTGTCTGTGGCCATGGTAAGAACATTGTTAAACCCAGCAACAGGATTAATTAAAATTTTAAGATCGCTGGGGATTAGAATTAAACCAGGACTTATTGCAAAATTTAAAACAACATTTGTAGACTTTATTGCCTGCCTCATATTGCTAATACTGACAGTAATATCATCTTGCGCTATTGTATCATCCATTAACTTTTTAAACACTTCTTGTGTTTGTAAACTTTTAGCACCTTGCCCAACAATGACCCACCTTGTTTTTGCCTGGGCTCCCAACACGCAGTAAACAAAAGATTCTAAGGATTGTTGGAATAACTTTTGACCCAGTGGTGTAAGTCCATTACTGTTTTTTGGAACAAAGTGCTTAAAATCATCGGGATGTCTTTTGGAAGTGGATACCAACTCTTCGTAGGTATTAACCCTACCAAAACTTTTTTGCTCCAACTTTACAAACCTGACTTCGTATCCAAGGTCTTTGAGGTCTTGCGTAAATTCTTTAGATCCTTGAGTAGAATTACTTATTTTCTGGACCCAAACATCGTTGGGGTTATGCTGTAAAATTTTTACAACACCACTCGTAAGATATCTTCTAAGCTTTTCTGGATGCTTTAAAAATCTTCTGACTTGGTAGACATAATGATAATGGGCAATACTTGTTAAAAAAGGAGACCTAAATCTTGCAAAACCGTTCTTGAAATGATTATTAGAAATACCGCACAAATAGCTCGCGACATAACTTGCCGCAATGGCAGTAAAATACGGAATAGTAAGAAAGTCATTTATGTCTGGATTCCTTGGTATTTTTGGTTGTTGGAATGTTAAGTCTATTGGGTCCAAGTCCAAAACAAAATTTTCATCTTTGTTAACAAATAGTATAACCCTGTTTGGGTCTACTGAACATTTAGGCTGTTTTGAGAAATTTTGGACAGTCCCGCCAATGTTCCAGCCCCTTGGCCAGTATAAATATTGGGTATAATTTTTGTTTCTTTTAAACTCCTCACTTTTAATGTCTAATGAAAAATGACCCCCACTTTTTAAAAACAAAATTTTTGTCTTCCAGAACTCAAATCTTGTTGGGTCAGCATTTGGATAAGTTTTTAAAAACTCTGTCTTAAGCATTTTTATTTAAATAAAAAAATGAATGATAAACTTTTGCTTATTGACCTTGAACTTCGGGATATATACTACAACCCTGTAACAGGTTACCAATCCATGGAAAAACTTTACCAAGCAGCATTAGACCAAAATGTTGAAGGTGTTTCAAGAAAGTTGGTAAAGAATGGTTACATTACCAAAGGGTGTTTACATTGCACAAGCCTATTAGAAGACCAAGAAAATTTCAGAAAACATTTGTTAAAAATCTTGCTGACCAACTTCAAATGGATCTTGTTGATATGGGTAAATTTGGTTCAAAAAATAATGATCAAAAGTGGATATTGACTGGAATAGAAATTTTAAGCAGATTTGCATTCTCAGTTCCAGTCCACAGAAAAAACACAGTGAGTATGGTTCCTGGGGTTACCAAAATGCTAACAGAATTTAAGGACCATTTTGGTAAATATCCAGAAATAGTCCAATTTGATGAGGGGAGGGAATTTTACAATGTTGGGGTAAAAACCCTCTTAAAATCTTTTGGCATCCACTATTTCTCATCCAGATCAGACCGTAAGGCAGCTGTTGTAGAAAGATTTAACCGGACATTAAAAACCAGGATGTGGAAATATTTTACATTTACAGGAAACAAAGAGTGGTTAAACATCCTTGATAAATTTACAGCAAGTTACAACAACACAAAACATAGCACAATTAAAATGAAGCCAAAAGATGTTAATGATGAGAACCAATCCAAAGTTTTTTTTACACTGTATGGAATTCCACCCCTTGAAGGTAGTGTAAAACCTAAATTTAAAACTGGAGACCATGTAAGAATACAAAAATATAGAAAAAAATTTGCTAAAGGATATGATCCAAATTTTACGAATGAAATTTTTACAATATCAGCTGTTTTTAGGGGAAACCCTGTTATGTATAGAATTAAGGATGATGATGATGAGGACATCCTTGGAAAATTTTATGGAGAAGAACTTGTTAAAGTTATTGGTACCCAACAGGTTAAATAAATGGATGAAAATTTTGAAATGAAGGATTTAAATCCTAATAAAACCGCAGAACAAGAACAGGAGGCTGAGACATCTTTTGAATCATATTTTGATTCTTCCTATTTCAAAGACCTTGACGATCTTTTTAATGAATTTAATGAGGTTTTTGATGATGGTCCTACACTAGTTGGCGAAAATGAAAGAAATGAAATGAGGGAAAGAGTTAATAAAAGACCTGTACAATTTGAAGGTGAGCCGGATGAAGCATTTAAAAAAAGAATGAAAGGCTTTGTAGCAGAGGAGTCCAGAAGACAAAGTTTAGACGCAACAAAAACAAAAAAAAATTTTTTTGAAGATGAGTTAAATCAAACAGTAAGAAAGAATGATGGTAAAGCAAGTAAAAAATTGTATGAAAAAAGTATATTTACCCGCAATCCAGAAAAACCTGAGATCATCGACGGACTTAAGTTTGAAGGTGTACTAGTTATGGTTAGAGATGCTAACGGCGATTTTGACTATTCCAACGGGAAAGGGAAAAAAGTTGCCGACAAAATCCAAATATTTAAGGACCTGCTAAAAAATGCAAGTGTTGAACATTTAGGAACTGGAGCTGGTCTCATAGAAAATGAAGAAAAAATAAGCCCCCAAGCCGCCGAAGCAGTTCAAAAAACAGTTGCCGAAGACCTAGAAAATGAAGTAACAATAGGGATGGACAACATTGAAACAAATGATAATGGAGAAATTGATGAAGAAGCTGGTGATGGTGCTCTTCGAAATCTTGCTGGGACTATAAAGTCTAAACAACTGGATGCTGTTGAAGCTAACCAAGAGTTTTGGAAAGATATAGCAGACAAAGAAAAAGATCTAGTTAAAAGAAAAAAGTTTAGGGAGGTTGAGGCTGTGTGCGAACTAAGGGCTGAACAACTTAGATTGGAAGCAAACATGGTCCCGAAAACTGACTATGTTAAAGACAGGCTTAGGGATCATATCCTATCAAAATTTGAAAGGTTTAAAGTATGGGCAAAAGAAAACATTGGAGCATTGGCTGGTATCTCCATTACTATTGCTGGAATTATAACAACTGTTGTTTTAGCTGGAGGAAAAGGAGTAGCAGCAGCTGCAAAGGCAACAGGAGCATTAGGAAAGGCTTTAGCAAAACTTGCGAAAACTGCTTTACCAATATTAGTTCCAATTTTAAATTTACTTGCAACCGCATTATCTTGGGGGGCAAAAGGAATAGCATGGTTGGCAAAGAATTTGTGGATCCTTGCAATAGGACTTTCGTATATTGTTTACCAAGCTTACAAAGATAAATATGGAACCAAGAAAGAACATTAGTTTTACAAAAGTTTTACAAAAAACACTTCTTTTAACACTTTTATGGACAGTTTCATTTTACTGTGTTAAAGGATTTGCAAAAGTTGCGAAAATGTCTGTTGAAGAAGATGAAGAAACTAAAAAGGTAAAAGTGGAAGAAGAGAAGAGCCAAGTTGTTATATAATAAATAAAGATGGAACCAAGACAAACCGCAGAGGAAATTTCTGAAGAATTACATTTAAACATTAGGGAAGAACTTATCCGGCTTTCTTCCGAAAAAAAAATTAAACATTCTGAGCCATATCTTAAAAAAGCCTCATTGTCAGCACTTGCAAAAATTAAGCTTGATTATGAGCGGGTACAACAGGATCGTGTAAATACACTGTTAACAGAAACTATTATAAACAAATTTTCAGTGTTAATGGAGCAGTTAGATCTAATAAAAAATGATGAAGAGCTTGGAGAAGAATTATCAACAAACAAACTCTTCTGCGATGATGTTAAATCCCTGGTAACAAAAATATCCCCCTATATTCCAATGATTGGGTTGTTATGTGGAGGGATAATAGTAGTTAAACATGTTTGGAAAAAACCATTAAATAAAAATGGTAAAGTACAGAATGATCAGGATCCTAGCACAAGCAACAATAGTAGCAATTCTTCTGATCCCAATAACAGTTGAGTTAATATTGGTTAAATTTTTGGTCTCAGGAAGCTTTAAAAATGTTTCCTAATCTATTTGGATTAGGAAAATTTAAAGTTTTTAATAAATGGAGTGTAAAATATTTTCAAACTGGATTAGAAAAAGGAAAGACCGCCAAAACCTAATTTTAAGACAAAAATGGGAAAAACGCCAAAAACTAATTTTAGATAAAAAATGGTTTATAAACAACTATGAAATTCCTCTCTAAAAAGTTGTCAAAAAAAGAATGCTTAAATTTTTGGATCCAAAATAAAATGGGAAACTCTAAAAGCAGCATCGCTAAAGCTTCGCAAAAACCAGAAAAGAAAAAATTTAACAAAAACCATATTACAAGAAAGGGGTTCCAATTTGGGATAAGTTTTGGGAAGGAAGATCTAACAATGGAGGGAAATATCCAAATAGGGTGGACAAACAAAACAATAAAAAACTATTCTTTACCAAAATGCTCTGAAGAACCCTTAGAAGTTTTAGAAAATTCTTTACCAGAACCTTTACCATTACCTTTAGAAAATTCTTTAGAAAATTCTTCGCCAAAATTTCTAGAAAAACCTTTATAATAAAACAATGGAACCGCAAAGCGTTAGCAAAGCCCTGTTTAAAGTAAGAATGGATGAAAGAAGAAAAGTTGGCGAAAAAATTAAAGAAATTCAAGAGGAAAACCCTGTTTGCCACCATTCCAGACTGGAGCTAAGAACCCTAGCCAAAAAAATTGGAGTTAAAGGAGTTGGTGGAATGAATTTAAAAACACTTTGCGAAAGCCTTAATATTCCTTTGGTTAAAAATGAAACCTTTGACAGATGTAACAGAGAAGCCCTTAAAACCCCTGTTGAAATAACATTTACAGATTTGGAGGGAAAAGAAATAAAATTCCGTAGTATTTACAAAGCAGCATCCTGTTTAAATAAAAATCCTAGTTGCATTCCATATTATATAAAGAGGGGATATCCAGTTCTTTACAATGGAAAAGTCCAACATATTAGCCGTTAAATTTAAAAAACCTTTTTACTTCTTTTTTTAATTCCTAGTTTTTAAAACTAGGAATTATGGATATTAATTAAAACACTATAATAAAGAAGCAAAGTTTGGTATCTGTATTCTAATTTCTAATTTTTAAAGTTAGAAATTAACAAGTTTTTTTTTGGAGTTTTTTGAAGTTTTTTACTATAATAAATGGAAACAGATACCAAACTTCTGAAAAAGCGGGAAAATGCCCGCTTAAGAAAAAGAAGGCAGTTACAAAGGGATCGCGAAATGAAACCCTTTAAACCTGAAAGACTTGCAAAACTCCAACAGGAAAAGGAGCTTAAAGATGCAAGAAAACAGGTGCGAGAAGCAAAAAAAGAAACAAAGCAACAGGAACTAGCTGCTAGAAAAGAAGCAAAAAAGGCAAGAAGGATTATACTGAAAGAAACAAGGAAAGCAGAAAAGTTGGCCGAAAAATTAAAATGGCAACTGAAGTGGAAGGGGGATACCAAATTTGGCAAAAGAAGACAAGCCCTTGGAAACAAACTTGGCAGGATTTTTAACAAAAGGACAAGGGAATTCAAAAAACTAAGAAAAACAGAGCCTAAACTTATTAAGAATTTTGCCAATAAAAAGGCTGCCCGGTATGAAATCTCAGGACAGGGATTTAAAGATCCAACACTTTTCCTAGAAAAAACAACCCTGACTGTTAATAATTTAATTAACAATGTTGAAGGTTCTAAAAAGGTTAAAACAACCCTTATTTGTAAACTTGTAAAATATGATTACGTAGCTGGATGGGAAGATGTTGAAGAATTTTACTTTACCTCCCATACGGAAGCAATGACTTCAGAGGAGGATGTAAGAGAGCTTTACGAATTAATGAAAAAGGAAATGCTTGAAAATCTGGCTTCCCACCAAAAGAAGAGTTCTGGGTGGGCTATAAGGTCTGTAGAAAGTTTACATGTTTTGGTAACAAAATATAATCCTTTAAACGGTAAGGGTTATAACCCCCTTCCAAAAGTTATTCAAGACAAAAAGGCCATTATTAATCCTAAAAACAAGTGTAAAAACTGTTTCCTTTATGCTGTTGCAATAGCCGATATGTTAAGGGGTGGTCTAGGAGATTCCCATTTAGAAAGATGCGGACCTGCTGTCAAAGAACAGGTAGCCAAATATAACATCAAAGGTCTGGAATTTCCCCTTAAAATTAAGGACATTTCCAAATTTGAGGATTTAAATGGTAATAATGTTAACGTTTTTAGCTATGATTTCGAAAGACAAAATGTATTCCAAATGCAAATAAGTAGAAAAAACAACGACAACAATGTAGTAAACCTGTTTTGGCTCAATAACCATTATAGTACCATTAAAAGCAAAAGCAGGTTATTTTCAGATCAAGAAAACAACCACCAACACAAAAAGTTTTGGTGCGACTTCTGTGTAAACCCATTTACCACAAAAGCCAAAATGCTCCAACATAGAAAAAATTGCAAAATCCATGACGCCCAGGTTCAAATATATCCAACAAAGGGTAAGAATGATACCATGGGATGGAGTCCAAAGGATTACAAGAAAACCCAAGATGTTCCCTTCATTGTTGTGTTTGATTTTGAGTGCATGCTGAAACCAATGGATACGGTAAAACAAAATGAAGAAGAAAGCTATACCCAACAATACCAAAAACATATTCCTAGTGGCTATTGCTTTCAAATTATATGCTCTGATCCTAACATCTATCCAGGTAAAGTTGTAAGCTATACCAAAAAATTTGAACATGAGAATATAGGAAAAATGTTTGTAGAAGCTTTGGAGGCAGAAACGAAAGAAATTTGGGAAACTTACCTTAAAACCCCTAAACCAATTATTATAAGCGAGAACCAAGAAAAAGAATTTAAAATGGCTAAAAACTGTTATGTTTGTGGGGAGGTTCTCTTGGAAGACAGGGTTAGGGACCACGACCACCTCAATGGTCAATATAGAGGACCAGCCCATAACACCTGTAATTATTCAATGGGCAGTGCTAAACATATTCCTGTAATTGCCCATAACAATATGAAATATGATGCCCACATCCTTATTAGAAGTTTGGGTATAACAAATGGTACAATTACTTGTATACCAAAGACGGATGAGGAGTATATAAGCTTTAGCAAAAAAATTTGGATGAAAGATGGTTTCCACAAAAAAAGATTACCCAATGGAAGTTTAAAAGTAAAGTGGGTTCCTTTTGAACTTAGATTTCTGGATTCCCTAAAGTTTATGCCAAGTTCTTTGGATTCTCTTGTTAAAAACCTGAAACCAGAGGCTTTTGTGTATACAGAGAAAGTGTTTAAAGACCATCCAAAAGAGAGTGTTAACCTGTTAAAGAGAAAGGGAGTATTTCCCTACGAGTTTATGGATTCCCTGGAAAAGTTGGACTACCCAGGACTACCACCAAAGAAGGAATTTTACTCCAAACTTAACAACAGTAACATTTCAAATGAAGATTACAACCATGCCAAAACTGTTTGGAAAGCCTTTGGGTGCAAGACAATGAGAGATTACCATGATCTTTACCTAAAACTTGATGTTACTCTCCTAACGGATGTAATCCAAAATTTTAGGGAAACAAGCAAAATTACATATGGGTTGGATCCAATGTGGTTTTATACAACTCCTGGACTGGGTTGGTCTTCCCTACAAAAAATGACAGATCAGAAGTTGGAACTATTATCCGACCCAGACATGTACCTATTTTTCGAAAGGAGTATTCGAGGTGGAATATCCTTAATTACACACAGGTATGTCGAGGCTAACAACAAGTACATGGAAGAATATAATCCAGATTTGGAAAGTTCCTTTATTCCATACCTGGACAGAAACAACCTGTATGGGGATGCAATGTCAAAACCTCTACCAATAAGAGAATTTAAGTGGATGGAAAAAGAGGAGCTGGAAAACTGGGAGGATTACCTTGTAGAAACTGAGGAAGGCGAAGAAGGAGTTGGATGCACTTTGGAAGTGGATTTGGAGTATCCAGAAGATCTACATGATCTCCACAATGATTTCCCCTTTGCGGCTGAGAGGGTTGAAATTAATGGGGTCGAAAAATTACTTCCAAACCTTAATGATAAGAAAAATTATATACTCCACTACAGATCATTAAAACAATGCTTAAAATACAAGTTAAAAATTCTAAAACTCCACAAAGGAGTTAAGTATGTAGAAAAGGCTTGGATGAAACCTTACATTGACCTAAACACAAGGTTAAGAACAGCAGCCACCAACGAGTTCGATAAGGACTTTTACAAATTAATGAATAATAGTGTTTTTGGAAAGACCATGGAAAATGTTAGAAATAGGGTGGATATCCGACTTGTCTCCTGGGCTGACCAGCTTGAGAAACATGCGAGAAAACCTAACTATAAATCCATTAACATATTTAACGAAAACTTGGGGGCTGTCCACATGAAAAAAACCTATGTTAACCTTAACAAGCCTATCTATACAGGAGCCTCCATCTTAGATCTAAGCAAAATTTCAATGTATGATTTCCACTATAACTACATTAAACCAAAGTATGGACCCAAAGCCCAGCTGTTGTTTACAGATACAGACTCGCTGTGCTATAACATCAAAACAGAAGATTTCTTCAAGGATATCAGTGGAGATGTCCTTGCCCACTTTGATACCAGTAATTTTCCAGAGTCCCACCCAAGTGGCATCAAATGTGGGGCTAACAAGAAGGTGCTTGGAATGATGAAATTTGAAACTGGGGCAGACCAGATTGGAAAGTTCGCTGGATTAAGACCAAAGCTGTATGCTATCAGAATGGCTAAAAAGAAAAACCCAGTAACAGGATTAATGGAATGTATAGAGGACAAAAAATGTAAGGGGATCAACAAAAATGTAATTAAGAACGAATTAAAATTTAAGGATTATAAGGAATGCCTGTTTTCGAGAAAAAACCTAATGAAGGGGATAAATACCTTTAGAAGCTATAAACATAAAATTCGCACCATCCATATGAACAAGATTGCCCTTAGTGCAGCAGACGACAAAAGAGTTATTGGAGAGGATGGGATCTCCACCTTAGCAATTGGACATTACAAAACTAGATAAGATTAGGTTTAAGATTTGTATTCTTTTGGAATACAAATTTTTGTTTGGGGTTTAGTGGGTTTTGTTACCTTTAAACCTTTTTCTATGGGAATCTAGATGGGTTTCTAGCTCCCTTTCTGTTTTAAAGGTTTTTAGGCAATTTGTGCATTCATTTATTAAGTCTAGTTCTTGTTTATGGGCAACCTTTGCGTGCAATCTTAGTGCTGTTTTTGTTTTTACTTTAAAATTACAGGTTTCGCAGGAGTAACTTGCACCATCGTCTTGAAAAAAAAACACACGGTTGGTTCTTCTTCTTGGCATCCTTTTTGTTTATTCTTTTCCTTTAAACCAAAAAATTTCCAATTTTACCAAACTTTTAACCAAACTAAATTTTACCACTTTTTAAAAATCCTTTCAAGTTTGTTTTCAAGGACTTGCCTGGGTTTAGCAGTCTTAGTGGATCCTTTCCATTTTTGCAAATTTCCCTATGTTGGAGCATTTTGGCTTTTGTGGTAAATGGGTTTACACAAAAGTCGCACCAAAACTTTTTATGTAGCCTTAGTGCTGTTTTATGGTTTGCCACAAATTGGCAGGTTTCGTAATTACAAAAAAAGCAATTCTTTTTGTCGCAATGAAACAAAGGGGTAAATTTAATAGGCATTCTTCTTCTCTTTTATTTATTCTTTTTTAAAACCAAAAATTACAATTCAAAAACCCCCAACCTCAACCCAAACCTCTACCCCCAACCCCCAACCTCTCGCTTTGCTCGCTCGCTTCGCTCGACCTCAAACCCAAACCCAAACCCAAACCTCAACCCAAACCCAAAAACTCCAACCCCCCTTGCCGGGTTTTCCAAACATTTCCAACCCCCCTTGCCAAACTCTTGCCAAAAACTCCCCAGGATCCCCTCCCCAAAAATTTGTCCAAAACTTTGCCAAGATGGATGCCAAAAAATTTTTTAAAAAAATTTTTTCAAGATGGAGCCCAAAAATTTGCAAATTACCGCTGCCCAAAAGTTTGCCAAAAATTTGCAAATTACCGCTGCCCAAAAGTTTGCCAAGATGGAGACTCAAAATAAAATCCAAAATGGTTGCCAAAAAAATTTTGGAAAAACCCCCTCCTGGATTTTGGCGGCCATCTTGGATTTGAAAAGTGTCCCAGAATCGGCCTTCTTACACTACTTACTATTACTATTACTATTACTATTACTATTACTATTACTATTACTATTACTATTACTATTACTATTACTATTACTATTACTATTACTATTACTATTACTATTACTATTACTATTACTATTACTATTACTATTACTATTACTATTACTATTACTATTACTATTACTATTACTATTACTATTACTATTACTATTACTATTACTATTACTATTACTATTACTATTACTATTACTATTACTATTACTATTACTATTACTATTACTATTACTATTACTATTACTATTACTATTACTATTACTATTACTATTACTATTACTATTACTATTACTATTACTATTACTATTACTATTACTATTACTATTACTATTACTATTACTATTACTATTACTATTACTATTACTATTACTATTACTATTACTATTACTATTACTATTACTATTACTATTACTATTACTATTACTATTACTATTACTATTACTATTACTATTACTATTACTATTACTATTACTATTACTATTACTATTACTATTACTATTACTATTACTATTACTATTACTATTACTATTACTATTACTATTACTATTACTATTACTATTACTATTACTATTACTATTACTATTACTATTACTATTACTATTACTATTACTATTACTATTACTATTACTATTACTATTACTATTACTATTACTATTACTATTACTATTACTATTACTATTACTATTACTATTACTATTACTATTACTATTACTATTACTATTACTATTACTATTACTATTACTATTACTATTACTATTACTATTACTATTACTATTACTATTACTATTACTATTACTATTACTATTACTATTACTATTACTATTACTATTACTATTACTATTACTATTACTATTACTATTACTATTACTATTACTATTACTATTATTATTATTATCATTATCATTATCATTATCATTATCATCATCATCATTATCATTATCTTATCCTTAAATTTGTTCGTTTTAGTTTCATTCTTCTAAGCTATAGAATAGCTGTCTCAGAGAACTATTGATAAAACCATCGTTACAAATGGTAAAGTGGTCCATTGTGATTTCGATTATCGATCAAGCACAAAATCGGATGCCCCGCCAGTCAAATGAGAGTGGAGTTTAAATTCGACTTTAGAAGCCGCTAAGCTTTGTTTTGATTTTCGGTACTATGTCAAGCGGAACTTTTAGTTCCGACATTACTTTGGGAACACAATCGTTGGTCCGTTTCCCAATGGGAATGGATCGAAAAGGAACAAGCCGTTCTCCTTTCCAAATTAGGAACGGTTGGTTCCGCTGTTTGAAAGCGGAACAAGCATGCGTTCTCCCTTTGGGAACGTACAGTTCCGCAAATGGGTACTTTTGTCCTTTAAAAGGAACTAATAGTTCCTAAAATAGGAAGTCGTAGTTCCTCTTTACTGATAACGATTTCGTTCGGCATTGGAAAGGAACATTCGTTTAATCTGCCAAAGTTTGCAAGCATTTTTCAAACAAATACGAGGCACAGCGCTATCAAAAGATTATAGTCATGCATGGATATGTTATTAAATTTACGTGCCATGAATACCTTCACATTTTAAGAGATATAACCAAAACACTAAGACAAAGTAAAAGTTGCTTCTAGCTATCGTTTTCGGCTGACGACTACCATAGAGCTTGGTAGCCCGTGGTAGCCCGTGGATTTTAATAGGTTTATATAGGGTAGCCCGTAGTCCGTGATTGTGAATATAAAATAAGTTTCAGGCATTTGCATAAACCTAATTTATTCAGATTGTCATAGAGTTCGGTAGCCCGTCGGTAGCCCGTCGGTAGCCCGTGGATTTTAATAGGTTTATATAGGGTAGCCCGTAGCCCGTGATTGTGAATATAAAATAAGTTTCAGATGTAATTTACATATTATTTGCTCTGGTTTTCATGCATATATATATATATATATATATAGCTTATTAATTCGCGCTATCTAAAAGAACACGTAGTGTTTTTGACGAACTGATAAAGCAATTGATATTGTTTATGAATATTGCGTTCTTTAGACGCTCTGAATCGAAATTATTTTGGTTTTTAATTTGATGGGTGTATATTTGCATCGTTGTTGGGGAAAATCCAGACCACCTCACTCAATGAAAACAAAATAGAACGAGCGAAACTAAAGACCATTTTATTCTTTTATTTGAAAGAAAATTAAAGCGGCTGTATAATCGTATATGTAAGGTATATTTAACATTCTGTTGCTCATATTATACTTCTCGCCGTTCTCATTAACTTTTGTTCAACAGATCCCTTAAAAACAAAAGATTCTAGTGTTAGATATTTTCTAATGTTTATTTCATTTATCATTTCAACGTTCTATCAGATAATTTGTTACAATAATTTTATGGCGATCGCTCGCATCCTTAGTGTTTCTTGCTTCTCTGCCAGAATGGAAATCATAGTCAGGATGACGTAAGATAGCCGACCACCGTAGTCCGAATTTTTCCAAGCCCCTTCTTATAAAATCGTCTTCTTGTTTGGTAAACCTCACGGGTTCTTTTCGTTTTCACGGTGTTGGCTCTTGCAGACACATCGTTTCTCTGCTGGCAAGTTCAAGTTCTTTTTCACTGTCGCTGCAATCACTGCGATCGCTGCCGGTGATGTCGATACGTTCTGCTTTCAACTGCTCAACGCAAGTGTCCATAACTTCTCCTTCGATCCCACGCAACTTTTCCATGCATGTTCTTCCTCTGATGGCAACCTCTCGCGAGCGCAACTTCTGGTAATGCACTTTGGCGACGTTCGAACTGTGTTTCTGATCCTCAGACACCATCTTCTGCTCCTCCACGTCCAATGCAACTGCACTTTCGGTTTCTATTATTTGCCTATATCTTGTCGGATGAATGTACTTTCCGATTGCCTGAAAGACTAGAATGCTTAGGAGTTTAGTGAGTTTCTGAAATTGCGCACCGTTACGATTTACGAGCAAGTACTCGCATTTTGGTTGCAGTAGTGGTCTTACATACCGACCGTAGTCGTCGTTCGCTGTTTTAAATCTAGTCTGGTCAACCATCCCGCCATTCATTTTAGCGCTTTCAAACATGTTAACGGTCAAGTGTAGGTAGGTCATCCGTCGACATCCCTTTACCTTAACAAACATAAACACCGCGAGGAATTGCGTTGCAAATGTCAAGTTTGTTGAACTTACAAGGGTAGATCGTTTCGTACACTCTCCCGAAATCTCCTTGTAACGACCAATGTGAAAGGGGATCACCGTCTGCAACTCGCTCAAGGAAGCCCAGCTTCGTCTGGACTCGAGCGTTTCAATATCAAGGTCGGTGGTCCAGTGGGATCGCATTGGTTTTGCCAGGCACTTCTTCGCCCTTTTCTTCGCACTTCTTCGCCATTTTCGACCGAACAGCAAGGTAGTGTCAGTTTGTTCCTCATCCACTTAACCTCGGTGTTTTCTTTCACTTGACTTGACACGATTTGTGGTTTCTCGTCGAAGTATTTATACCACGGATGTTTCACATTTACATGCTTTCGACAGCCTCGTTGACTTGCAAAACCAGGATGATCGCATACCGGAACGGGACACCGATCTAAGCCGTGCTCGTCCTTTTCGACATGGAGTCTCCGCGTTTTGTTGAAAGCCCCTGTCAAGGACTTCCAATCAAGAGCAGCATGTGCCCGTAGCATTTAACAGTAAACTGAATTCGTTGGGAAGAGAAATGACGTCTGTTTTCCCAGCACAATCTTAAATATTTGACACCCACGATCGTTGCCAATTAATTTCCGTGTAGCAAGCGTACATGTCACTCGACTACAATGCACGGGTCCCATGCATGTATATTAACCGAGCTTTATCCGCTACGACAATGGGAACAAATAGTTTCACAATTTACAAATTTAATTACTTCTTCCCACAAGGGACTTTTCAAGAGCAATTTACATACTAAATAATAATCAAGTGTCAGAGTGGAAGGCATATTAAAGGCGCACTGGCAGCCGCCTTACGACAAATTTATGACACACATATGTCATACCCAGCCTAGTTGCTTGATCGGATCTCATCTTTAGCTGCATTGCATCAACGAAACTGCATGTTCACGTGAGTGACATGTGTTTTTTTTTGGTTAAAATTAGAATCTGAAAGACGGAAAACACCCAGGAACGGATATACCAGCTATGGTAGCCGGTAATCTAGAATAAATTAGGTTTATGCAAATGACCTGAAACTTATTTTATATTCACAACCACGGGCTACTGGCTACCCTATATAAACCTATTAAAATCCACGGGCTACCGACGGGCTACCGACGGGCTACAGACGGGCTACCGACGGGCTACCACGGGCTACCGAGCTCTATGATAATCTGAATAAATTAGGTTTATGCAAATCACCTGAAACTTATTTTATATTCACAATCACGGGCTACGGGCTACCCTATATAAACCTATTAAAATCGACGGGCTACCGACGGGCTACCACGGGCTACCGAGCTCTATGATAATCTGAATAAATTAATCATGTAATCTAATAGTAATAATAATAATGATTTATTGACAACATCTCTACAAGGTAGCTTTACATTTGTGAAGGATAAAAAATAAATAGAAAATAAAAAAAACCCCGTATATATAAATGTATAAAATTTTAAATGTGTAAATAAATATATAGAAAGGTGTATAAATAGATATACAAATAAGAAAGACTTAGAGCAATTTACACATATAAGAAATTGCAAACATGCACCTATGAAATTATTCGTTAATACGCAGTTTTGCTTGTGTGAATAAGATTTGTTTCACTTGTCGGTTGTATGATTTAAAATCAGCACATAATCTTACATCCACAGGGAGTTCATTGAAAAGTTTCTATACAGAGTCTTGGAAGGTTCCCTTTATTAGGGGAATGTGTACTTGTGGTGCAGCGCTTGAACTCAAAAGCATCTTGGGTTCGTGCATCGTTAAGTGAAGATATTCTAGCCAAAATGGATTGTGGATCGCTTGATGAGCGCTTTTTAGTAAATGGAATTGAACTCTTTCATTGATAGGGAGCCATCCTAATTTGAGCATATCTTTTTCGGTTGAATAGTGGTTAATCACGAAGCTCACGGCAGCATTTTCTGAAGTTTTTTCTGTAGATATGCAGGAAGAGAATGGCAAACGATATCATTGTAATCTAATCTGGAAAGAACAAGACTTTCTACTAATTGCTTCTTTACTTTCTGTGCAGTCATGTTCCGTAATTTACGTAAGGTTGATAGAACTCCATAGCTTGACGACACTAAATGTTTAATGTGATCTGTATCTAATCTAATCATCTAATCTTAATCATCTAATCTATTAATCTAATCTATCTATCTAATCGAATCTAATCATCTAATCTAATCATGTAATCTAACCTATTCATCTAATGTAATCTTCTAATGAAATCATCTAATATAATATAATCATCTAATTTAATCATCTAATCTATCTAATCTAATCATCTAATCTAATAGATAAGATTAGATGATTAGATTAGATGATTTGATTAGATGATTAGATTAGATGATTAGATTAGATGATTCGGTTCCATTACATTAGATTAGATTAGATTAGATTATAATGGAATCATCTAATCTAATCATCTAATCTATTAATCTAATCTAATTATCTAATCTAATCTAATCATCTAATCTAATCATCTAATCTAATAATTGAATCAAATAATCTAATCTAATAATCTAATCTAATCATCTAATCTTATCTATCTATCTAATCATCTAATCTAATCTAATTATCTAATCTAATCATCTAATCTAATCATCTAATCTAATAGATAAGATTAGATGATTAGATTAGATGATTAGATTAGGTTAGATTAGATGATTAGATTAGATGATTAGATTAGATGAATAGATTAGATGATTAGATTAGATGATTAGATTAGATGATTAGATTAGATTAGATTAGATGATTAGATTAGATGATTAGATTAGATGATTAGATTGGGTGATTAGATTAGATGAATAGATTAGATGATTAGATTAGATTAGATTAGATGATTAGATTAGATGATTAGATTGGGTGATTAGATTAGATGATTAGATTAGATGATTAGATTAGATGATTAGATTAGATTAGATTAGATTAGATTAGATTAGAAGATTAGATTAGATTAGAATCCAATCATCTAATCTATTAATCTGATCTAATTATCTAATCTAATCTAATCATCTAATCTAATAATCTAATCTAATAATCTAATCTAATAATCTAATCTAATCATCTAATCTAATCTAATCATCTAATCTAATCTAATTATCTAATCTAATAATTGAATAAAATAATCTAATCTAATAATCTAATCTAATCTAATCTAATCATCTAATCTAATCATCTAATCTAATCATCTAATCTTATCTATCTATCTAATCTAATCTAACCTAATCATCTAATCTAATCATCTAATCTAATCTAATCTAATCTAATCTAATCATGTAATCTAATCTATTCATCTAATGTAATCTTCTAATGAAATCATCTAATGTAATCATCTAATCTAATCATCTAATGTAATCATCTAATATAATATAATATAATCATCTAATTTAATCATCTAATGTAATCTAATCTATTCATCTAATCTAATCATCTAATCTATCTAATCTATCTATCTATCTATCTATCTAATCTATCTATCTATCTAATCTATCTAATCTATCTAATCTATCTAATCTATCTAATCTATCTAATCTATCTAATCTATCTAATCTATCTAATCTATCTAATCTATCTAATCTATCTAATCTATCTAATCTATCTAATCTATCTAATCTATCTAATCTATCTAATCTATCTAATCTATCTAATCTATCTAATCTAATCTATCTAATCTATCTAATCTATCTAATCTATCTAATCTATCTAATCTATCTAATCTATCTAATCTATCTAATCTATCTAATCTATCTAATCTATCTAATCTATCTAATCTATCTAATCTATCTAATCTATCTAATCTATCTAATCTATCTAATCTATCTAATCTATCTAATCTATCTAATCTATCTAATCTATCTAATCTATCTAATCTATCTAATCTATCTAATCTATCTAATCTATCTAATCTATCTAATCTATCTAATCTATCTAATCTATCTAATCTATCTAATCTATCTAATCTATCTAATCTATCTAATCTATCTAATCTATCTAATCTATCTAATCTATCTAATCTATCTAATCTATCTAATCTATCTAATCTATCTAATCTATCTAATCTATCTAATCTATCTAATCTATCTAATCTATCTAATCTATCTAATCTATCTAATCTATCTAATCTATCTAATCTATCTAATCTATCTAATCTATCTAATCTATCTAATCTATCTAATCTATCTAATCTATCTAATCTATCTAATCTATCTAATCTATCTAATCTATCTAATCTATCTAATCTATCTAATCTATCTAATCTATCTAATCTATCTAATCTATCTAATCTATCTAATCTATCTAATCTATCTAATCTATCTAATCTAATCTATCTAATCTATCTAATCTATCTAATCTATCTAATCTATCTAATCTATCTAATCTATCTAATCTATCTAATCTATCTAATCTATCTAATCTATCTAATCTATCTAATCTATCTAATCTATCTAATCTATCTAATCTATCTAATCTATCTAATCTATCTAATCTATCTAATCTATCTAATCTATCTAATCTATCTAATCTATCTAATCTATCTAATCTATCTAATCTATCTAATCTATCTAATCTATCTAATCTATCTAATCTATCTAATCTATCTAATCTATCTAATCTATCTAATCTATCTAATCTATCTAATCTATCTAATCTATCTAATCTATCTAATCTATCTAATCTATCTAATCTATCTAATCTATCTAATCTATCTAATCTATCTAATCTATCTAATCTATCTAATCTATCTAATCTATCTAATCTATCTAATCTATCTAATCTATCTAATCTATCTAATCTATCTAATCTAATCTATCTAATCTATCTAATCTATCTAATCTATCTAATCTATCTAATCTATCTAATCTATCTAATCTATCTAATCTATCTATCTAATCTATCTAATCTATCTAATCTATCTAATCTATCTAATCTATCTAATCTATCTAATCTATCTAATCTATCTAATCTATCTAATCTATCTAATCTATCTAATCTATCTAATCTATCTAATCTATCTAATCTATCTAATCTATCTAATCTATCTAATCTATCTAATCTATCTAATCTATCTAATCTATCTAATCTATCTAATCTATCTAATCTATCTAATCTATCTAATCTATCTAATCTATCTAATCTATCTAATCTATCTAATCTATCTAATCTATCTAATCTATCTAATCTATCTAATCTATCTAATCTATCTAATCTATCTAATCTATCTAATCTATCTAATCTATCTAATCTATCTAATCTATCTAATCTATCTAATCTATCTAATCTATCTAATCTATCTAATCTATCTAATCTATCTAATCTATCTAATCTATCTAATCTATCTAATCTATCTAATCTATCTAATCTATCTAATCTATCTAATCTATCTAATCTATCTAATCTATCTAATCTATCTAATCTATCTAATCTATCTAATCTATCTAATCTATCTAATCTATCTAATCTATCTAATCTATCTAATCTATCTAATCTATCTAATCTATCTAATCTATCTAATCTATCTAATCTATCTAATCTATCTAATCTATCTAATCTATCTAATCTATCTAATCTATCTAATCTATCTAATCTATCTAATCTATCTAATCTATCTAATCTATCTAATCTATCTAATCTATCTAATCTATCTAATCTATCTAATCTATCTAATCTATCTAATCTATCTAATCTATCTAATCTATCTAATCTATCTAATCTATCTAATCTATCTAATCTATCTAATCTATCTAATCTATCTAATCTATCTAATCTATCTAATCTATCTAATCTATCTAATCTATCTAATCTATCTAATCTATCTAATCTATCTAATCTATCTAATCTATCTAATCTATCTAATCTATCTAATCTATCTAATCTATCTAATCTATCTAATCTATCTAATCTATCTAATCTATCTAATCTATCTAATCTATCTAATCTATCTAATCTATCTAATCTATCTAATCTATCTAATCTATCTAATCTATCTAATCTACTAATCTATCTAATCTATCTAATCTATCTAATCTATCTAATCTATCTAATCTATCTAATCTATCTAATCTATCTAATCTATCTAATCTATCTAATCTATCTAATCTATCTAATCTATCTAATCTATCTAATCTATCTAATCTATCTAATCTATCTAATCTATCTAATCTATCTAATCTATCTAATCTATCTAATCTATCTAATCTATCTAATCTATCTAATCTATCTAATCTATCTAATCTATCTAATCTATCTAATCTATCTAATCTATCTAATCTATCTAATCTATCTAATCTATCTAATCTATCTAATCTATCTAATCTATCTAATCTATCTAATCTATCTAATCTATCTAATCTATCTAATCTATCTAATCTATCTAATCTATCTAATCTATCTAATCTATCTAATCTATCTAATCTATCTAATCTATCTAATCTATCTAATCTATCTAATCTATCTAATCTATCTAATCTATCTAATCTATCTAATCTATCTAATCTATCTAATCTATCTAATCTATCTAATCTATCTAATCTATCTAATCTATCTAATCTATCTAATCTATCTAATCTATCTAATCTATCTAATCTATCTAATCTATCTAATCTATCTAATCTATCTAATCTAATCTATCTAATCTATCTAATCTATCTAATCTATCTAATCTATCTAATCTATCTAATCTATCTAATCTATCTAATCTATCTAATCTATCTAATCTATCTAATCTATCTAATCTATCTAATCTATCTAATCTATCTAATCTATCTAATCTATCTAATCTATCTAATCTATCTAATCTATCTAATCTATCTAATCTATCTAATCTATCTAATCTATCTAATCTATCTAATCTATCTAATCTATCTAATCTATCTAATCTATCTAATCTATCTAATCTATCTAATCTATCTAATCTATCTAATCTATCTAATCTATCTAATCTATCTAATCTATCTAATCTATCTAATCTATCTAATCTATCTAATCTATCTAATCTATCTAATCTATCTAATCTATCTAATCTATCTAATCTATCTAATCTATCTAATCTATCTAATCTATCTAATCTATCTAATCTATCTAATCTATCTAATCTATCTAATCTATCTAATCTATCTAATCTATCTAATCTATCTAATCTATCTAATCTATCTAATCTATCTAATCTATCTAATCTATCTAATCTATCTAATCTATCTAATCTATCTAATCTATCTAATCTATCTAATCTATCTAATCTATCTAATCTATCTAATCTATCTAATCTATCTAATCTATCTAATCTATCTAATCTATCTAATCTATCTAATCTATCTAATCTATCTAATCTATCTAATCTATCTAATCTATCTAATCTATCTAATCTATCTAATCTATCTAATCTATCTAATCTATCTAATCTATCTAATCTATCTAATCTATCTAATCTATCTAATCTATCTAATCTATCTAATCTATCTAATCTATCTAATCTATCTAATCTATCTAATCTATCTAATCTATCTAATCTATCTAATCTATCTAATCTATCTAATCTATCTAATCTATCTAATCTATCTAATCTATCTAATCTATCTAATCTATCTAATCTATCTAATCTATCTAATCTATCTAATCTATCTAATCTATCTAATCTATCTAATCTATCTAATCTATCTAATCTATCTAATCTATCTAATCTATCTAATCTATCTAATCTATCTAATCTATCTAATCTATCTAATCTATCTAATCTATCTAATCTATCTAATCTATCTAATCTATCTAATCTATCTAATCTATCTAATCTATCTAATCTATCTAATCTATCTAATCTATCTAATCTATCTAATCTATCTAATCTATCTAATCTATCTAATCTATCTAATCTATCTAATCTATCTAATCTATCTAATCTATCTAATCTATCTATCTATCTAATCTATCTAATCTATCTAATCTATCTAATCTATCTAAATCTATCTATCTATCTAATCTATCTAATCTATCTAATCTATCTAATCTATCTAATCTATCTAATCTATCTAATCTATCTAATCTATCTAATCTATCTAATCTATCTAATTCTATCTAATCTATCTAATCTATCTAATCTATCTAATCTATCTAATCTATCTAATCTATCTAATCTATCTAATCTATCTAATCTATTCTAATCTATCTAATCTATCTAATCTATTATCTAATCTATCTAATCTATCTAATCTATCTAATCTATCTAATCTATTATCTAATCTAATCTAATCTATCTAATCTATCTAATCTATCTAATCTATCTAATCTATCTAATTATCTAATCTATCTAATCTATCTAATCTATCTAATCTATCTAATCTATCTAATCTATCTAATCTATCTAATCTATCTAATCTATCTAATCTATCTATCTTCTATCTAATCTATCTAATCTATCTAATCTTATCTAATCTATCTAATCTATCTAATCTATCTAATCTATTCTAATCTATCTAATCTATATCTAATCTATCTAATCTATCTAATCTATCTAATCTATCTAATCTATCTAATCTATCTAATCTATCTAATCTATCTAATCTATCTAATCTATCTAATCTATCTAATCTATCTAATCTATCTAATCTATCTAATCTATCTAATCTATCTAATCTATCTAATCTATCTAATCTATCTAATCTATCTAATCTATCTAAATCTATCTAATCTATCTAATCTATCTAATCTATCTAATCTATCTAATCTATCTAATCTATCTAATCTATCTAATCTATCTAATCTATCTAATCTATCTAATCTATCTAATCTATCTAATCTATCTAATCTATCTAATCTATCTAATCTATCTAATCTATCTAATCTATCTAATCTATCTAATCTATCTAATCTATTAATCTATCTAATCTAATCTAATCTATCTAATCTATCTAATCTATCTAATCTATCTAATCTATCTAATCTATCTAATCTATCTAATCTATCTAATCTATCTAATCTATCTAATCTATCTAATCTATCTAATCTATCTAATCTATCTAATCTATCTAATCTATCTAATCTATCTAATCTATCTAATCTATCTAATCTATCTAATCTATCTAATCTATCTAATCTATCTAATCTATCTAATCTATCTAATCTATCTAATCTATCTAATCTATCTAATCTATCTAATCTATCTAATCTATCTAATCTATCTAATCTATCTAATCTATCTAATCTATCTAATCTATTAATCTATCTAATCTAATCTAATCTATCTAATCTATCTAATCTATCTAAATCTATCTAATCTATCTAATCTATCTAATCTATCTAATCTATCTAATCTATCTAATCTATCTAATCTATCTAATCTATCTAATCTATCTAATCTATCTAATCTATCTAATCTATCTAATCTATCTAATCTATCTAATCTATCTAATCTATCTAATCTATCTAATCTATCTAATCTATCTAATCTATCTAATCTATCTAATCTATCTAATCTATCTAATCTATCTAATCTATCTAATCTATCTAATCTATCTAATCTATCTAATCTATCCTAATCTATCTAATCTATCTAATCTATCTAATCTATCTAATCTATCTAATCTATCTAATCTATCTAATCTATCTAATCTATCTAATCTATCTAATCTATCTAATCTATCTAATCTATCTAATCTATCTAATCTATCTAATCTATCTAATCTAATTAATCTAATCTAATCTATCTAATCTATCTAATCTATCTAAATCTATCTAATCTATCTAATCTATCTAATCTATCTAATCTATCTAATCTATCTAATCTATCTAATCTATCTAATCTATCTAATCTATCTAATCTATCTAATCTATCTAATCTATCTAATCTATCTAATCTATCTAATCTATCTAATCTATCTAATCTATCTAATCTATCTAATCTATCTAATCTATCTAAATCTATCTAATCTATCTAATCTATCTAATCTATCTAATCTATCTAATCTATCTAATCTATCTAATCTATCTAATCTATCTAATCTATCTAATCTATCTAATCTATCTAAATCTATCTAATCTATCTAATCTATCTAAATCTATCTAATCTATCTAATCTATCTAATCTATCTAATCTATCTAATCTATCTAATCTATCTAATCTATCTAATCTATCTAATCTATCTAATCTATCTAATCTATCTAATCTATCTAATCTATCTAATCTATCTAATCTATCTAATCTATCTATCTATCTAATCTATCTAATCTATCTAATCTATCTAATCTATCTAATCTATCTAATCTATCTAATCTATCTAATCTATCTAATCTATCTAATCTATCTAATCTATCTAATCTATCTAATCTATCTAATCTATCTAATCTATCTAATCTATCTAATCTATCCTAATCTATCTAATCTATCTAATCTATCTAATCTATCTAATCTATCTAATCTATCTAATCTATCTAATCTATCTAATCTATCTAATCTATCTAATCTATCTAATCTATCTAATCTATCTAATCTATCTAATCTATCTAATCTATCTAATCTATCTAATCTATCTAATCTATCTAATCTATCTAATCTATCTAATCTATCTAATCTATCTAATCTATCTAATCTATCTAATCTATCTAATCTATCTAATCTATCTAATCTATCTAATCTATCTAATCTATCTAATCTATCTAATCTATCTAATCTATCTAATCTATCTATCTATCTAATCTATCTAATCTATCTAATCTATCTAATCTATCTAATCTATCTAATCTATCTAATCTATCTAATCTATCTATCTATCTAATCTATCTAATCTATCTAATCTATCTATCTATCTAATCTATCTAAATCTATCTAATTATCTAATCTATCTAATCTTATCTAATCTATCTAATCTATCTATCTAATCTATCTATCTAATTATCTAATCTATCTAATCTATCTAATCTATCTAATCTATCTAATCTATCTATCTAATCTATCTAATAATCTATCTAATCTAATCTATCTATCTATCTAATCTATCTAATCTATCTAATCTATCTAATCTATCTAATCTATCTAATCTATCTAATCTATCTAATCTATCTAATCTATCTAATCTATCTAATCTATCTAATCTATCTAATCTATCTAATCTATCTAATCTATCTAATCTATCTAATCTATCTAATCTATCTAATCTATCTAATCTATCTAATCTATCTAATCTATCTAATCTATCTAATCTATCTAATCTATCTAATCTATCTAATCTATCTAATCTATCTAATCTATCTAATCTATCTAATCTATCTAATCTATCTAATCTATCTAATCTATCTAATCTATCTAATCTATCTAATCTATCTAATCTATCTAATCTATCTAATCTATCTAATCTATCTAATCTATCTAATCTATCTAATCTATCTAATCTATCTAATCTATCTAATCTATCTAATCTATCTAATCTATCTAATCTATCTAATCTATCTAATCTATCTAATCTATCTAATCTATCTAATCTATCTAATCTATCTAATCTATCTAATCTATCTAATCTATCTAATCTATCTAATCTATCTAATCTATCTAATCTATCTAATCTATCTAATCTATCTAATCTATCTAATCTATCTAATCTATCTAATCTATCTAATCTATCTAATCTATCTAATCTATCTAATCTATCTAATCTATCTAATCTATCTAATCTATCTAATCTATCTAATCTATCTAATCTATCTAATCTATCTAATCTATCTAATCTATCTAATCTATCTAATCTATCTAATCTATCTAATCTATCTAATCTATCTAATCTATCTAATCTATCTAATCTATCTAATCTATCTAATCTATCTAATCTATCTAATCTATCTAATCTATCTAATCTATCTAATCTATCTAATCTATCTAATCTATCTAATCTATCTAATCTATCTAATCTATCTAATCTAATCTAATCTATCTAATCTATCTAATCTATCTAATCTATCTAATCTATCTAATCTATCTAATCTATCTAATCTATCTAATCTATCTAATCTATCTAATCTATCTAATCTATCTAATCTATCTAATCTATCTAATCTATCTAATCTATCTAATCTATCTAATCTATCTAATCTATCTAATCTATCTAATCTATCTAATCTATCTAATCTATCTAATCTATCTAATCTATCTAATCTATCTAATCTATCTAATCTATCTAATCTATCTAATCTATCTAATCTATCTAATCTATCTAATCTATCTAATCTATCTAATCTATCTAATCTATCTAATCTATCTAATCTATCTAATCTATCTAATCTATCTAATCTATCTAATCTATCTAATCTATCTAATCTATCTAATCTATCTAATCTATCTAATCTATCTAATCTATCTAATCTATCTAATCTATCTAATCTATCTAATCTATCTAATCTATCTAATCTATCTAATCTATCTAATCTATCTAATCTATCTAATCTATCTAATCTATCTAATCTATCTAATCTATCTAATCTATCTAATCTATCTAATCTATCTAATCTATCTAATCTATCTAATCTATCTAATCTATCTAATCTATCTAATCTATCTAATCTATCTAATCTATCTAATCTATCTAATCTATCTAATCTATCTAATCTATCTAATCTATCTAATCTATCTAATCTATCTAATCTATCTAATCTATCTAATCTATCTAATCTATCTAATCTATCTAATCTATCTAATCTATCTAATCTATCTAATCTATCTAATCTATCTAATCTATCTAATCTATCTAATCTATCTAATCTATCTAATCTATCTAATCTATCTAATCTATCTAATCTATCTAATCTATCTAATCTATCTAATCTATCTAATCTATCTAATCTATCTAATCTATCTAATCTATCTAATCTATCTAATCTATCTAATCTATCTAATCTATCTAATCTATCTAATCTATCTAATCTATCTAATCTATCTAATCTATCTAATCTATCTAATCTATCTAATCTATCTAATCTATCTAATCTATCTAATCTATCTAATCTATCTAATCTATCTAATCTATCTAATCTATCTAATCTATCTAATCTATCTAATCTATCTAATCTATCTAATCTATCTAATCTATCTAATCTATCTAATCTATCTAATCTATCTAATCTATCTAATCTATCTAATCTATCTAATCTATCTAATCTATCTAATCTATCTAATCTATCTAATCTATCTAATCTATCTAATCTATCTAATCTATCTAATCTATCTATCTAATCTATCTAATCTATCTAATCTATCTAATCTATCTAATCTATCTAATCTATCTAATCTATCTAATCTATCTAATCTATCTAATCTATCTAATCTATCTAATCTATCTAATCTATCTAATCTATCTAATCTATCTAATCTATCTAATCTATCTAATCTATCTAATCTATCTAATCTATCTAATCTATCTAATCTATCTAATCTATCTAATCTATCTAATCTATCTAATCTATCTAATCTATCTAATCTATCTAATCTATCTAATCTATCTAATCTATCTAATCTATCTAATCTATCTAATCTATCTAATCTATCTAATCTATCTAATCTATCTAATCTATCTAATCTATCTAATCTATCTAATCTATCTAATCTATCTAATCTATCTAATCTATCTAATCTATCTAATCTATCTAATCTATCTAATCTATCTAATCTATCTAATCTATCTAATCTATCTAATCTATCTAATCTATCTAATCTATCTAATCTATCTAATCTATCTAATCTATCTAATCTATCTAATCTATCTAATCTATCTAATCTATCTAATCTATCTAATCTATCTAATCTATCTAATCTATCTAATCTATCTAATCTATCTAATCTATCTAATCTATCTAATCTATCTAATCTATCTAATCTATCTAATCTATCTAATCTATCTAATCTATCTAATCTATCTAATCTATCTAATCTATCTAATCTATCTAATCTATCTAATCTATCTAATCTATCTAATCTATCTAATCTATCTAATCTATCTAATCTATCTAATCTATCTAATCTATCTAATCTATCTAATCTATCTAATCTATCTAATCTATCTAATCTATCTAATCTATCTAATCTATCTAATCTATCTAATCTATCTAATCTATCTAATCTATCTAATCTATCTAATCTATCTAATCTATCTAATCTATCTAATCTATCTAATCTATCTAATCTATCTAATCTATCTAATCTATCTAATCTATCTAATCTATCTAATCTATCTAATCTATCTAATCTATCTAATCTATCTAATCTATCTAATCTATCTAATCTATCTAATCTATCTAATCTATCTAATCTATCTAATCTATCTAATCTATCTAATCTATCTAATCTATCTAATCTATCTAATCTATCTAATCTATCTAATCTATCTAATCTATCTAATCTATCTAATCTATCTAATCTATCTAATCTATCTAATCTATCTAATCTATCTAATCTATCTAATCTATCTAATCTATCTAATCTATCTAATCTATCTAATCTATCTAATCTATCTAATCTATCTAATCTATCTAATCTATCTAATCTATCTAATCTATCTAATCTATCTAATCTATCTAATCTATCTAATCTATCTAATCTATCTAATCTATCTAATCTATCTAATCTATCTAATCTATCTAATCTATCTAATCTATCTAATCTATCTAATCTATCTAATCTATCTAATCTATCTAATCTATCTAATCTATCTAATCTATCTAATCTATCTAATCTATCTAATCTATCTAATCTATCTAATCTATCTAATCTATCTAATCTATCTAATCTATCTAATCTATCTAATCTATCTAATCTATCTAATCTATCTAATCTATCTAATCTATCTAATCTATCTAATCTATCTAATCTATCTAATCTATCTAATCTATCTAATCTATCTAATCTATCTAATCTATCTAATCTATCTAATCTATCTAATCTATCTAATCTATCTAATCTATCTAATCTATCTAATCTATCTAATCTATCTAATCTATCTAATCTATCTAATCTATCTAATCTATCTAATCTATCTAATCTATCTATCTAATCTATCTATCTAATCTATCTATCTAATCTATCTATCTAATCTATCTATCTAATCTATCTATCTAATCTATCTATCTAATCTATCTATCTAATCTATCTATCTAATCTATCTATCTAATCTATCTATCTAATCTATCTATCTAATCTATCTATCTAATCTACTCTAATCTACTCTAATCTACTCTAATCTACTCTAATCTACTCTAATCTACTCTAATCTACTCTAATCTAATCTAATCATCTAATCTAATCATCTAATCATCTAATCTAATCTATTAATCTAATAATCTAATCTAATCTAATCATCTAATCTAATCGTCTAATCTAATTGTCTAATCTAATCATCTAATCTAATAATCTAATCTAATAATCTAATCTAATAATCTAATCTAATCATCTAATCTAATTAATAATTGAATCAATAATGTAATCTAATAATCTAATCTAATAATCTAATCTAATCATCTAATCTAATCATCTAATCTAATCTATTAATCTATTAATCTAATATATCTAATCTAAGCATCTAATCTAATCATCTAATCTAATCTATTCATCTAATCTAATCTAATCATTGAATCAAATCATCTAATCTATTAATCTAATCTAATTATCTAATCTAATCTAATCTAATCTAATCATTTAATCTAATCATTGAATCAAATAATCTAATCTAATAATCTAGTCTAATCATCTAATCTAATCATCTAATCTAATCTAATCTACTAATGTAATCATCTAATCTAATAGATAAGATTAGATGATTAGATTAGATGATTAGATTAGATGATTAGATTAGATGATTAGATGAGATGATTAGATTAGTTGATTAGATTAGATATTAAGATTAGATGATTAGATTAGATATTAAGATTAGATGATTCAATTTGGTGATTTGATTACATTAGATTAGATTCGTCTCGTCTTATGTAATCATAAAATCCATGGCTACCAACGGGCTACCGTCGGGTTATCACGGCCTACCGAATTATTTTAGTCAGAATAAACTCAATTTACGGAAGCGGTACGTTTAAGCAAAGTTTACTCTCTCTTATTTAAAGAAAATTATATAAACAAAATCAAAACAATAGAAATCCCACTTCAACGGGTCAGTAGTCACACAATATTGGGAAACAAAATTTCCTCTACCACGGCCTCCAGGACTTTATTTTTGTCCAGTATGTTTGAGAGCTTAATTGTGGCTGTCGCGGAAGTCCTTCCCTATCAACATTGTCATCGTTACTTTCTTGCTCTGCGTCTACGTCTTCGTTGCTTTCGTGATCTTTCAATGCTTTTGCCACGGGACACGAACAAGGCAGCACCTGGACGTTGACCATTTTGCGCAATTGGTCCAAATATTTTGGCACACTCTTGTATCTTGATAATAAGGCGTTCAGGTCAAAGACTTCTCTTCGCTGTCCGATTTTCAACATCCAAGCATCTATGTGCGGATCTGCTGCGCTCCAAAACTCCTTCTCCTTTCGATCTCTCTTTCTCTCAGCCTTATTTTTCCTCGAGATAAATAACAATGCGTGAGTTCGGTCAACATCTTTCAACAGTGCCAGCGAAGAACGTCGGCTACCTTGCTGACATACGTGGCGCTGTTTAACTCCCACGAACTTGGTGTCATGACGCGCGGCCAGATTGGTTCTCGGTTGCCGTCTCTTTCGTTTTCCAGCGCTTCATCTGTTTGGCCAAAATGTTCTTCAGGAGTGTCGTTATCGGGTGTGTTACACCAGAACGTTGCCGTCTGTGGCTCGTCGTTTCTTTGCCGTCCGCACTGGGGAGGTTTTTCATCGTCTTGCTCGTCCGTATTCTCCTCAGAAACGAGAGGTTGAATAAGCGTTGTCGACAGTCTGTCGTCCTCTTCCATTGGAAGATCGTCATTTTGTGTCTTTTCCTCGTCGTCTGCCTCTTCGGATGTGATTATGAATGGCTGGAGAAGAGTGCTCGACAACAGAAGGTCTTCTTCGTTTTCGCACGAGTCTTCGTCGGAACTTAAAAGCACATCGTGTTTTGTGTGACTTTTTCTGGCGAGTCGTCGATGGTTTAATTCGATTTCGAATCACAGTCCATGGCATGATCGAAGATCCAACGATCGACTCCTGGTTGCGTTTCAGGCAAGGAGGTTGTTGTAAACACAATGATTCGTCTCTTTACATTTTCGTCGTCTTTGCCAAAGTGTGGAACTTGGTTTGTCGTAATGTAAAATGGACTATTATTCATCACGCATCTCGCCTCCCCGTGCTTCACGGCTGTTACCATCCAGCCGCCTTGAAGAATCGTTTTCGCTAGGTCGGTGTTCAGTGTTGCCGGTGACCATTCGTCCACGAATACCAGCTGAGTTGT
The DNA here is from genome assembly GCA_035771165.1 of Paragorgia papillata. Classification (NCBI taxonomy): domain Eukaryota; kingdom Metazoa; phylum Cnidaria; class Anthozoa; order Scleralcyonacea; family Coralliidae; genus Paragorgia; species Paragorgia papillata. The sequence continues at coordinate 325,368 of JAWNZC010000050.1, forward strand.
TTCGGTGATCATGGCCGCACTAAACTGGAGCTCGTTTGTGATGGACGCGATGAAACTGGAGGGAATGATACGATGAAAGATTGACGCCCATGACGTCTTACCGGAGTCTTTAGGTCCAGCCACGACCAACTTTCTGACCTTGTGGGGCATCCTTGCGGCCAACAAGCACTGGTAGAGCTTGTTTAAAAAATTGACTCGAACTGCGACTTCGCTGAACGAATTTAAAATACCGTCGCGAAAAAAATCTGGCTGTGGTGGAGTCGAGCTATCGTACGGGATGAAAGCCCTTGGAGACACTTTTCCACGATGAGATTGTAGAATCGGACATGGGATGAAAGTCCTCGTAGATATTTCAAAACAAATCCCGTCGGATACTCCGATGACATCCATGTTGAAGGAAATCTGGCTGATGATTTCGCACGCTGGGTGCGACAGAATCTTCTCCAGTACTTAGAAATGCTTAATGATCATCTCGCGAATCGGCTCGTTAGTTAGTAATTTGTGAAGGTAACTTCTGACGTCCATCATTTTGATATAGGTCATGGTCGCCTCGGGTGGTTTAACGTAGACGTCTGAACGAAACAACGCATGGTCGCACATCTTCATGACTTTCTCTATCTTCTTAATCGTTGCACTAACTTCGCTCGGAGAGGAGAGGCACGGTTTTGGCAGAGTCGCGTTCGTTGTCCAGTTTCCATCTGCGACAAGGCCATCTGCCATCAACATGGCAATAGCCTTGTTTAATTTTCCCAGAAATTCCACTTCGTTAACAACCATCACACGAAAGGCCTTTCTCGGAAAGTGCCTGGGCTGGCTTGGTTGTTCCACCTCACTATCTTCATTGGACGATCTGCGTGCTGACTCAGCATAACAATATGCATTGGATTCGTCGACCATTTGCTGCACCGCTGCATTATCATGGTCTTTAACCACTTGAAAGAGTTGTTTAGCAGCAGTTTCCGCGGCAGCGTTCGCCTGGTTAGTTGCTCTTGTATTGATGCGTTTCACTTCCGGTTCGACGTCTTGGTTATGCAAAGCGGCAAACAAGGCATTCTCGCTACACGCTTCTGTCTCCCGGTATACCACAAAGTACGCTACCGCAGGATACATTTTACTGGGACCGGCGATACCGTTCGTCTGCCGTTTCCTCTGCGGATGTTTCGGGTTGGACGTTACATTGGTGATACAGGAGGGAAAAAATTGGACACCATATATTTCTGACAGTCCTTCGTCGAGTTCCAAGCGTTTGGAAGCTATTTGTTTCGCCGCCAGTTCGGTGTCTTCCTCGCTCACCCTCCATGTACATCGACATCCGACGGCCTGACGGTCGTTGGAAATCTGTTAAGGCAAAGGAAAGTCCAACATTTATTTGTTTGAGATTCGACGTTCTGTGATAAACCTAAAAATGCAGCAAAATATACCAACGAAATATGACTTACCAAAGTTAAAACATTAGCACGAAGCGAATTCTGTAGTCTTTTCGAGTCTAACTGCTTTTGAGGACGCCTTGGTAACATTCTTTGCTCTTCTTACATCGCAATATCACAATATCACAGGCAAATTCCGTACAGATGAAGTGCGAAATTTATATGTTTTTACCCGAAGTGTAATTTGCATAAATGTATGAACAATCGGAACCGAATAATTTACTTTGGTCATTACCGTCTCCTTAAATTTGTTCGTTTTAGTTTCATTGTTCTAAGCTATAGAATAGCTGTCTCAGAGAACTATTGATAAAACCATCGTTACAAATGGTAAAGTGCTCCACTGTGATTTCGATTATCGATCAAGCACAAAATCGGATGCCCCGCCAGTCAAATGAGAGTGGAGTTTAAATTCGACTTTGGAAGCCGCTAAGCTTTGTTTTGATTTTCGGTACTATGTCAAGCGGAACTTTTAGTTCCGACATTACTTTGGGAACAGAATCGTTTGGTCCGTTTCCCAATGGGAATGGATCGAAAAGGAACAAGCCGTTCTCCTTTCCAAATTAGGAACGGTTGGTTCCGCTGTTTGAAAGCGGAACAAGCATGCGTTCTCCCTTTGGGAACGTACAGTTCCGCAAATGGGTACTTTTGTTCCTTTAAAAGGAATTTTGTTCCTTTAAAAGGAACTAATAGTTCCTAAAATAGGAAGTCGTAGTTCCTCTTTACTGATAACGATTTCGTTCTGCATTGAAAAGGAACATTCGTTTAATCTGCGAAAGTTTGCAAGCATTTTTCAAACAAATACGAGGCACAGCGCTATCAAAAGATGATAGTCATGCATGGATATGTTATTAAATGTACGTGCCATGTATGCCTTCACATTTTAAGAGATATAACCAAAACACTAAGACAAAGTAAAAGTTGTTCTAGCTATCGCTTTCGGCTGACGACTACCATAGACCTTGGTAGCCCGTGGTAGCCCGTCGGTAGCCCGTGGATTTTAATAGGTTTATATAGGGTAGCCCGTGATTGTCAATATAAAATAAGTTTCAGGTGATTTGCATAAACCTAATTTATTCAGATTATCATAGAGCTGGGTAGCCCGTAGTTGTGAATATAAAATGAGTTTCACATGTAATTTACATGTTATTTGCTCTGGTTTTCATGCATATATATAGCTTATAAATTCGCCTACAGTGTTTTTGACGAACTGATAAAGCAATTGATATTGAATATTGCGTTCTTTAGACGCTCTGAATTTAAATTGTTCGGCTTTTTTGCATCGTGGTTGGGGAAAATCCAGGCCACCTCACTCAATGAAAACAAAATAGAACGGGCGAAACAAAAGACCATTTTATTCTTATATTCGAAAGAAGTAAGTTTTCACTCGACACTTGGAAAAAAAGGCGACGACGGGCTACTGACTTGCTGTAGCCGGTCGTCTCCCTATAGTAGGCGGTCAGTAGCCGGTCAATTTAATAGGGTTTATATAGAGTAGCCAGTAGGCGGTCGGTTTTGGGCAAAACTAAGTTTTCACTCGACACTTAGAAAAAAAGGCGACGACGGGCTACTGACTTGCTGTAGCCGGTCGTCTCCCTATAGTAGGCGGTCAGTAGCCGGTCAATTTAATAGGGTTTATATAGAGTAGCCGCTAGGCGGTCGCTTTTGGGCAAAACTAAGTTTTCACTCGACACTTAGAAAAAAAGGCGACGACGGGCTACTGACTTGCTGTAGCCGGTCGTCTCCCTATAGTAGGCGGTCAGTAGCCGGTCAATTTAATAGGGTTTATATAGAGTAGCCGGTAGGCGGTCGGTTTTGGGCAAAACTAAGTTTTCACTCGACACTTAGAAAAAAAGGCGACGACGGGCTACTGACTTGCTGTAGCCGGTCGTGTCCCTATAGTAGCCGGTCAGTAGCCGGTCAATTTAATAGGGTTTAAATAGAGTAGCCAGTAGCCGGTCGGTTTTGGGCAAAACTAACTTTTAAAAAACTAACTTAGAAAAAAAAGCGAAAGTATATTAAATTGTCTTCTACCTCGCTTAGTTTACAGTAAATAACATTCTACCTCGCTCAGTTTACAGTAAATAACACGACAATTATAGCATGCAAGTTTACTTTGCTTGCCCACGAAACGTCACTGTGAACGTTATTGAATTGAGAAAAACATGTAGAAGAATGAAGACTGTCGGTTACCAAGGTGTCCATTTCTTGATTTTCGTCCAGTAGGATTGCGAACTGAGCTTCGGACGGCGTGGTTCTCCTTGAGTATCTGTCTCCTCGTCTTCGTTTTCTCCCCCTTCTACTTCGGGGTCTGCAAGTGCCATTGCGACAGGACACCGACTAGGCAGCACCAGCACGTTGACTAGTTTCCGAACTCGTTCCAGTTCTCCAAGACTGTACGGGTGCTGGTGGGCAAAATATGTTACATCGAAAACTTCCCGCTTCCTACCAGTGATAAGCATCCACGCGTCAATGTTGGGATCAGCCTGTGTCCAAAAGTCCCGTTCGTTTTTATTTCTTCTCAGCTCGGCTCTTCTCCTCTGCTCTCTAAACGTCCAGAGATCGCCTCTTTTCAGTTCTTTTAGCAAGTTATTCTTGATGAGATAGGCAACTTTCGCCATGTACGTCTTATCATTAAGAACCCAACCAGATGGTGGAGAGTAAAATCTCATATCGTTGCTGTCCATCTCCTGTTCCTCGTCTTCTTCCGCTGGCGACGTGTGGTCGTTTAATACTCGCGACGTTGACGGTTCTCCGCGATCGATAAGTGGCGCGTCATGCTTTGTTGATGGTTGTTGGCTTGTACTCTGCATATCGTTTAGCTGCTCCCGACCTTGGATATGTTTTTCACTTTCTATCCCAGTGTGGCTGGACGTGCTGGATGTTGCATTCTTACCACAATCGTCATTTTTTGGCGGTGGATCATAAACTGGTAGCACGTGATGCATCGTTGATGCTAATGGTTGTTCACCTGTATTAGGTGTGTCCTGTAGCGGCTGCTGTGATAGTTGGTCGTCTTCGACATAGTCATTGCGTTGTTGGGTTCCAGGTGCGTTCCAGTGGTTTCTTCCTCACCCTCGTTATAATCGCTTAGGTTTTCACGAGGGTCATCACTCCGTGTAACTGTGGACGAAGAAGGCAATTTCCGTCTTTCGACTCTCTCCGCACGAGGGTGGTCGTCATCACTTATCGAGAAAAGGAAATTTGTTGTATTCTCGTCGTTGTCGGCTGATTCGTTGTCGCTGCGCAGGTCCTGACGATTTGCGCTCCTCTTTCGGGCGAGACGTCGTGAACGAAGCTCAGCTGCGAAACTTCTGTGAATGGTTGGTTGGGACTCGATGGTGACATCGGTGGATTCTTCGCGCAAATCAACACAGGAAATTTGCTTTATTTGTTCATTGCTAAACAGCGTCTCTCCTTCGTTGGCTTTAATCGTCAACATTCCTGCATCATCCGGTTCGTACCAGAGCTCATGTGCAACGATCATGTGGCGGTTCGCGTTGATTTCCTCTGCAATCCACGCCACACAGTGCATTGCATGATCGTAGATCCAGCGGTCTATCCCTGGTAATGTTTCAGGTAGTGATTGGGTGTTGAAAATTTGGATCCGGCGTTCCACGTTTTCGTCGTCTGTCCCAAAATCAGGAACGTGATTTGTGGTTATATAGTAGGGGCTGTTGTTTAACACTGTCCTTGGAGAACCGTGTTTCACGGCTGTAACCATCCAGCCACCTTGGAGGATAGTTTTGGCGAGGTCTGACTGCATCGTACTTGCCGACCATTCGTCCACGAGGACCAGTTGAGTTTCGTTGGTAATCATCGAAGCAGAAAACTGCCTCTCGTTGGTGATCGATGCGATGTAACCTGGAGGAATAATTCGGTGGAAGATATTTGACCAAGAGGTTTTCCCGGAGTCTTTCGGGCCAACTACGACGAGTTTCCTAACCTTATGTGGCATGTTGGATGCCAGCAAACATTGATAAAATTTGTTCAGGAAGTTCACTCTGACGTCGGCATCGGGAAAGGAGTTGATAATACCCTCTCGAAAATAAGCTGGCTCCGGTGGTGTAGAACAGTCGTATGGTATAAAAGCTCTTGGCGACAATTTGCCATTCATCGATTCGGGGATGGGACACACGACAAAAGTCCGTGATCTAATGGAGAAGCAAAACCCGTTGGAGACCTCGATCACATCGAGGTCAAACTGAATCTGCTGAACAATCTCGCACGCCGGGTGAGAAAGAATTCTTTCGACCGCCTGAAAATGCTGAACCAGCTTATCGCGCAACGCCTCGTTGGCAAGCAGTTTGTGTAAATAGCTGGTGACATCCATCATTTTCACAAAGGTTACTTTGGCGTTCTCTGGTTTAGCGTAGATGTCTGACCGATACAATGCGTGATCACATAAATACATCAATCTGTGTATTCTCTTGATGGTCGTTGCTACGTCACTGGTCGATGGAGGGCACGAGTTGTTGACAATATCGCCCCTTTCCGTATCGAAATGGACGACAAGCCCGTCGGACTGTAGTCTCTCTGCTGCTGCATACAAATCCATTTCAAATTCGCCTTGGTTGATCACGACGAGGCAACACGGGACGAGTGGAAAATGCCTGGGGAGAAACTGGATGTTCTCTTTGCTTTCATCGTCAGAAGACGTGTCTTCCTCATTTCTATAACAGTACACATTAGACACCTCGAGCATCGCCTGGATTGTGGCGTTATTGTGATCCTTAACGACTTGAAATAACTGTCGAGCAGCGGTCTCCATTTCGTTGTTTGCCTCCGCTTTTGTTCGCACTCGAATTGACCTGATCTCTGGCTCGACGTCTTGATTGTGCAGGCTTGCAAACAAGATGTTTTCATTAAAACCTTCGGATTGTCTGAACACGATGAAGTAAGCAACCGCTGGGTAGGTTTCATCCGCGTTCGTCTCGCCGTCTTGGCCCCCACTCGATTTTGCATTAGAGCATACGCTTGTAATAGAGGGAAAAAAGAATTGAACACCGTTTATGGATGAAAGTGCGTCGTCAAGCAGTAGTCGTTTCGAAGCAATTTGAAACCTAGCTAGTTCCACGTCCTGCTGCTTAACCCTCCACGTTGCCCGACATGCCACAGCTTGTAAATTATTAGTAATCTGAAAAAAAGGTTGACAATACGAACATAAGTTCTGGTACAATTCTTACATATTACAGCACCTCGCGTTGTATATCAAGAAATAAAATAATAACTAAAATGACTTACCAAGGTTAATACGTTCGCACGAAGCGAGTTTTGTAATCGCTTTGAGTCCAGCTCCTTGCGAGGCCGTGGCGGTGGCATTTCGTTGCGAAACTCGGGCTTTTCTAGCTATATTTTGTTCAAGCTCACTTAATTTATACGTTTTCGTTCATACGCATTTGCATATAGATTTAAAGCGGATCGGAATAATTTACTTTGGTCATTATCATTATCATTATTATCATGATCATTATCATGATCATTATTATCATGATCATTATTATCATGATCATCGTCATCGTCATCGTCATTATTATTATTATATATAAGAACAAATTTTATCATGATTATCACTACAATTATATATAAAAAACGCTATCAATGCGCGTCCTGATAATTAAATAAAGAAAACATAAAGATATAGAAATATATAACATAGGAATTATAATTATATTGGTGGGTCGCTATAGCGGTCGTTCGCCGTCGCTGGGATAGAATATACGGTAAATCCTATTCCAGCGACTCTGCATGCCACTCTCCAATGACCAAATGGGATCTCGGAATATTTCAATCAGCTCGACCGACGTATGGCATCTAGTGTGTTTTACTGGCACGAAATCGAAGAGGAACTGAGAAAGAGGGGGTTGTCAGAGTGGACATTCACGGGAGCTAAAGATGAGAGTTTGGATAGCGTAATGAAGTACGTTGATGGACTGCGGCGTTGCAGTGAGCTATATAGTCACTCAGAAAACGACTGTTCCGATGATTGCAGAAAAAGATGTGATTCAATCAAACCGTCAATTAGTATTGAACTTACAGTGCCTATGGCTATGTAATAAAAATAAATAATAAAATTAGGGTGTTTTTTTGTTTGAAAGAACTCCTAAAATAATGAAGATTATCAATTTACACCTGATCTAGGGAATGTCTGGCAAAAAGTGGCAAACCTGTTATTTTAGAGTTGTAAACAATTTGAGATATTTGGAGTTATGCGATATTCATATGCTAAAAAGTTTTACATTAACACATTGGAAAATCCTGGATAATTTTGATTTCTATAAAGTTTTCAAGGTTGTTCAAACTTTGTATCCATGGATGGAATTTGGAAACTCAGGTTCTCTCACTGCATGTATCCCGTGAAAACAATGATTTCGGGACTATCAGCTATTAACTACCCTGATGTTTGCCCTAAAGAACCATTTTCCAGGACGTCTCCTTTTTGGGAAGAACATTGTAAAGTCGCGAAAACAAGTAGTGTCCCGAGAGGGGGGTGAGAAATTTTTCCACGATTATAAAGGGTGTGGTCCATTTCTTGCCCGACTAGAGTGGGACCAATATGTAGCCCTACATGTACCGTTTCGTAATTCATGTCACTTGCACTACATTATTTCAGGGGTGTCCGCGGGGTCTCCTGGGAATTTTGGAATTGCGAGACCTCTGAAATGGCATTTCCTTTGGAGAAGTGAGTTTTAAAAATTTAAAGGTCTAAATAGGGAGTGTTTAATGTGTAATAGGTTGTTCACAAGCTTGTTGATAATTGTTGTGACACTAGTTATAAAAACAAGCATGTTGTGGATTAATTGTTATCGTTCTGCATTAGGGTGGTCCTTATTTTGCAACATCTTAATTTATGCACTCTCACCCCATCAATGTGTTACAACCAATTAATTAAAATTTTGGACAAAATTGCAAGACGATAAATGAAAATTTAGAGGTTGCTCAATGGCCTTGGAATTTAACATGTACAAGCTCGTCACTTGTCAATTTATCCATGCCAGTAGGAATCAAGCATTTTTTTAATAAGTCATGCTGCTCTATTTCATTAAAAAATATATTGTCTTGTGCAGTCATATGCATTCAGTGTCCTGCAATGGGATGTTTCTATCATTATTCAATTCGGTGAATTATCTTCCATTTAAAAATTATTTACATTTTGTGTAAACAACTTTAGCAATCATTCAACAACAGTTCAATTACTTCGATAAGATTATATGAAGTATAAGTTTATATGCAAAACTGCAATCACTGACATTAGCATCTGCAGACACATTTCAGACTTTCAGTATTTGACTGTTGGATTATGTTGGAACTTGGTTACCACAGCACTACTTATCACAAATGGCAGTTGCAACTAGAAGTAAATCTTTGGTGTGGTTAGTTGACAGTGAAGAACATGAAATAACTGGAACAAAGTTGCCTTCAAAGCGACAAGTTTTAGGTTTATTCTTCTTCCATCACAAAGCTTTGAAAAAGACAATCAGAGATAGTGCAGCAGCTGTAATCAAAGAGGCTTAAGTATTCTGGAACAAAGCAAGAATTCCCATGCAACCCGTTCAGCATGCAATAAAACAACTCGAGAGACTCTTTGGAAGCTGGGGAAAGCTGAAGAAGAATTCTGGAAGGAAAAGTGAGGCACAGAAGGTGAATGAAATGGCTTTTACTGAGCAATTGGATGATCTGTTTGATATTGTACACCAAGAAGCTCTGACATTAATCAAAACACCAGAAGACCGGGAGTTTCTTGTGGCACAGAGAGAGAAAAGACGTTGTGGTTGTATGGGTGCAGTGGATAGTACCCTTGCTATGAAGGAGGCACGCACACAATACACTCATTTAATATCTTCTTTTCATGTTCTGCTTGTTGCTGTCTCGAGTGAGTACAGCCATAACGTTTCTGAGGAAAGTGAAGAAAATGATAATGAAGATGGCGAGTTTGAAAATACAAACAGAAGAGAGCAGGCACCATCATCCTGTCAGCCTAAAAAGAGGGCTAGAAAATCTATCATAAATGCCGATCTGGCTGCTATGGACAGAACCAAGATGTCCGACAGAAAAGCAACGTTCATGCTTGCTGCAACGGCTAAGGGCCTTGGAAGTAATGTCCAGGATCTGGCAATCAACCGTTCAACAATCCGTAGACAACGACGTAAGCTTCGTCAGGCTATTCATCAACAGTTGAAGAGCAAACTTAAACCTAACAGCGCCCTTGTTGCTCATTGGGATGGAAAACTTCTGCCCGATCTCACTGGAAAAGAACAAGTAGATCGCTTGCCAGTCATCGTGTCCGGAGTGGGTATCAATCAACTCTTGGGAGTCCCAAAGTTGGCCTCTGGCACAGGCGAAGCTGAGGCTACAGCTGTTGCCCAACTTGTGGAAGACTGGGGTCTAACTGATTACATTAAAGCACTTTGCTTTGACACGACGGCCACTAATACAGGCATCAAAAGTGGCGCTTGTGTGTTACTCGAAGCAGAGCTGGATCGGAATCTTCTCCACTTAGCTTGTCGCCATCATATACTGGAACTGGTACTTGCCTGTGTGTTTAACTGTTGCATGGGAACAACGTCAGGTCCAGATGTCCAGATCTTCAAGCGATTTCAACGGCAATGGCAATTCATTGATCGTTCTAGCTACTAAACGGCAGCAGATGATGAAAATTTGAAAAAGTCAATTGCAGATGTGAAGGCAACTGTGGTAGATTTTGCAACAAATCAGTTTCAGGATTTTCAACCCAGAGATGACTACAGAGAATTATTGGAGCTTGTCATCATATTTGTTGGGGATACTCCTCCTCGTGGTGTCCGGTTCATGGCACCTGGTGCTATACACCATGCTCGGTGGATAGCCAAAGCATTATATGTGCTCAAGATCTACATGTTCCATGACCAATTCCGAGTGACAGCACGTGAAAACAAAGGAATCTGTGATGTCTGCCTCTTCATAATGCGGTTGTATGTTAAAGCATGGTTCACTGCTCCTGATGCCAAATCTGCTCCTCAAAATGATCTCCTGTTTCTTCAGAATCTGGTGGCATATGAAGTTATCAACTCAGCCATATCGAAATCTGCCACTGCCAAATTTGCTGGTCATCTGTGGTATCTTAGCGAAGAGTTGATAGCACTGGCTTTCTTTGATCCAGCAGTATCATCCGATACCAAACGAGCCATGGTACAAGCGATGAACGAAGCTGAAGGAGTCGAAAAACCACCAAAACGAGTGAAAAGCAACACTAGCACAGTGCAGCGAAAGTCCCTTGTGGATTTTGTAACAAAAAACACTATCGGCTTCTGTAAAATCCTGAACATCCCAACTACTTTCTTTGAGATCGATCCAGATGCATGGAGTTCCCGAAATGACTATAAAGATGCACTGGTAATTGTGAAAAATCTAAAAGTTGTGAATGACACAGCAGAAGAGGGGTGGCACTGATTGAAGAGTACAATGCCTTAATTACAACTGATGAGGATCAAAAGCAGTACTTGCTTCAAGTGGTGCAAGACCACCGACAAAAGTTTCCGAATGCGAACAAGGCCACATTGACACAGTGACTAGAAAACGATGGAAAACCTTGACCATTGATAATAATAATAATAATGAATAACATTTATATAGCGCTAATTCCGTACAGTCCATTAGCGCTTTACATTTACATCCAAAATTTGCTTGTCATTTAATGGTCAAATGCTGCATTGTCATTTAACGGGCAAAAAACTCTGTAACTTGATCAATATTCATAAAGTTCTCTTCAAACTTGCTAGATTTCCAAGATTCATTAAAATTTTACATGTGATAGACTTGTTCCTTTTATATTCACACCGTAAAGAGGTTAAAGTGAATATTAATGTCGTAACCTGACATTTCAAATGTCTTGAGCAACCTCTAAAAATTGTCCAACATACTCAAAATTTTGGCTGCTGGGGTTTCTTTTATAACTAAACAAACCTGAGGGGCGAGAGTTTCAGATTTATAAATGTAAAAATTTACTCCCATATAAGGACCACCCTATTCTGCATGTACATCAACTTTCACCAAACTAGTTGGCAGATTTGCTGCAAGCCTGAAGTGAACACATCTTGCAATAAAGCGTGAAAGCGATGAGATTTTTGGTAGTATAGCCAGAAGTATTACCTTATATAAAAATAATAATAACAACAACAACAACAACAATAACAACAACAATAATAATAATAATAATAATATTAATAATAATAATATTAATAATAATAATAATAACAATAATATTAATATTAATAATAGTAATAGTAATATCAACAACAATAATAATGATGATGATAACTCATTTTATAAGGTAACTGGAATATTGGTTGCGTTGTGTTACTTGACAATTTGTTTGTAACGTCATGCAAATACATGTCCTTCATATTTATCATACGATGTGACGTGGATTTCTTTGTTTGATAAGTAAAATTTCCGTATCTTCTTTCATAGAAGGCATATATAATAAATTAATATATCCCTTCAATTCTACAGCAAAAACACACGAAGAAACATCTTCCTTGACCGACATAGAGAGAGTGGACAAGAAAAGGGGACAACTTTTATCATCACAATCGTCTCCTTCGAATGTCGCTGAAATTCAAGGTAAGCAAACAACGCCACAAGAGTTTTTTTACGAGGTACATTCTGGTATGCTGTATAAATCGTAGTAATTTCTGTTTGGTGATTTTCTTATTTTTCAACTATATGTATTAGCCAGGTATGGCATTATGACCTCACACTTTCGAGTAAACATGTGCTGGTACAAATACACATTTTAGGTTTAGTTGTTTTGTTCTTAACTTTATTAACAATTACTTTTTCTAACCAATATTTACTTTTTAGGTCAGAATCGCCTGGTCAAGTTTTTCTCCTTACCTTACACTACGTATATGAACGGCTGAAAGACGTTCCACAAGATGAATGGCAAAATTTTATTCTGTTGTATGATAATATGTACAACCTCTGCAAACTTCGTGGTGCTCGCGCTAACCTTCCCCTGCCAAAAACCGTATGATTTACTTTGGTTAAAAATAACCAAAGTCATTGACCGCTTACATTTGCGTAACCACAAGAACCAGTTATGTCATGAATTGTATTCATCTGAACCCCTTAAGGCCACATGCCCAGATCTGAATACGATTGTTCCAGAGCAAACGTTTGCTTGGTCTGCTAGATACAGAAACATTTTAAACGCAATGCCAATGAGAAGATTTCTTTTTCATTATCACCGTATGGTTGTACGCCGCAACAAGTACACTTCTGATTGTCATAAACAAAAGAAAACTCGCTTACTTCCTAAGATTAGGTCAATTTTCAGAATTAAATCAGAGTCAGAGACTGTATGCCAATTTGATAGAAATTACGGAATCTTGTATATAAAATACTAATCGTATACTACATTTGAAATTAAACAATTTGATAAACTAAAGTGTTTATGCATGTTACAACTAAATAAACTAAAGGGTCAGTAAAAATAGTAGCAGCCTAATTGTCTGAAAAGACTTGCATATGTCTAGGAAGACCTTATATTTACGTAGAGACTTGTATTATAGGCATGTAGCGTTCTCTAAAAAGACATATTTATGTAGAGACTTGTAGCGTTCTCTAAAAAGATTTATATATTTATGTAGAGACTTGTAGCGTTTTGTAGCGTTCCCTAAAAAGACTTATATGTTTATGTATGGACCTGTAGCGTTTTGTAGCGTTCTCTAAGGCCCCGTTTACACGAGACCGGACGAATGTTTATCCGGATGAAAATTCGTCTGGATAGACCTCGCGTTCACACGAGACCCGGCTATCCGCTCAAATTTTTGACACGAATCCGGACGAATTTTCGTTCACCTACGAAAGCGGATGAATTGCGATTTGTGCCGGATAAATATTCGTCCGGTACCGTGTAAACGGCAAAGAACCGCTTTTTCATTGTGCTCCATCAAGGAAAATAGATTCTTGGAAGAAGAAAGTTGTTTTATATTGCTATCAGTGCTTCTGTGGACAACTATTTCGGCTGCCGAGATCCTGAACGCGGCCTTCATAATGCTTTCAGGCAATTCCCGACATAACTACGTCTTCAAAAAACCAAACCAAATTTTATAAACACCAAAATGTTGTTTCAAAATGGTGACTCGTTTCGGTGTTTCCTTATGGATATCACAAGACCAGTCCCCACTATTTACTAACCATTTACCCTTATTAACCCGAAAAGTTTACCCGATAACCCCGACAATTCTCTTCGCACTTACGTCTGATACGACTCCGTGTAAACGGAAATGTTAAGTCAACGAATATTTTAGCGGACCGTGTAAACGTAACCATCCGGACGAAATTTTATCCGGATAAAGATTTGTCCGGTCTCGTGTAAACGAGGCCTAAAAGACATATATTTTTGTAGAGACTTGTAGCGTTTTGTAGCGTTGTCTAGAGAGACATATATTTATGTAGAGACTTGTAGCGTTTTGTAGCGGTGTCCACGGCGTCCTTTATAATAAGTAAAACCACTATGGTAAAACTTTATAGTAAGTGAAGTTTGTAAAGACAGTTAACGGAATAACATTTTCTTTTCGCATGCATACACACGTTCAGTCGTAAGGATTTACCGTTCTCTTATCCAATGTACACCTAGTGGTCTCGCTCCTCGCATTCCCTCAACAGGTTTCCCCAAACATTGGAACAAATGCGAAGACAATTTTGCAATTATAAAGCGACACTTGGAGATACATTCGCGCATGCCGAGCTAGCAGGCGAGCAACATGAAAGCGAGGCTGTTTAAATCAATTTTGGTAGTCTTCTATACAGTCTGAAAACCACCCTGCATAGCATAGCACAGTCACAGGATAGTATTTATCCTGTGGAACAGTGCATGTCAGCTTAGGCTTGTAGCGATTTGTAACGCACTACAAAAAAAACGCTACAGCAAAATATGAATCCTAAACCTCGACAGGTATACTGGAACTACCCAACAATGGCTAGAGTCCATTGTGGGAGCAGGTGTACGATGGAATTTGTTTGTATCAGTATAGAAAAATAATACTTTCACTCTTTCCTGTTCAAATCAGTCTTTAGTATTTTATTCTGACTAACGCCAGATGATTTTATTCACCTCTGGAGAAGCCCTTGGACAGGAATGAGTTGAAGAAAGGTTTGCAGTTACTTGATTACGTGAGATCGACTAGAACGTGAAGAACGTGAAGTGTATGATACCAATGTGGATGGTGCTGATGCTCCAGAGGAAGAACCTGACCAAGTGGAAACATGTAGTTCTTCTGAGAAAGTGGATCATGAGGTGGAAACAATCCAACCAGACAATGTTGCCAAGACAGAATACTGCATAACGTCCTCAGCAAAAGTTATCAATCTTCTCCATCCAGAAGGAGAACCTGACCAAGTGGAAACATGTAGTTCTTTTGAGAAAGTGGATCATGAGGTGGAAACAATCCAACCAGAGAATGTTGCCAAGACAGAGTACTGCATAACGTCCTCAGCAAAAGTTATCAATCTTCTCCATCGCCTTCATGGGCCCACATGTAAACGAATTGCTTGTAAACAGCATCTCCAGTTCACAAAATCTTTTGTTAGTACCTGCCTTGTGGTGAACTGGAAATGTACTGATGGTCATTTCGGTGGGAGATGGGCATCTCAACCATCATGCACTAATGTTCATGCAGGAAATTTTCTGTTGGCATCAACTATCACCCTGTCTGGCAATTCCTTCACAAAAATTGTTTTTTTGTTTAAAACTATGAATTTAAAATACTTTTCACACAATCTGATCAACCAGTACCAGAACCTGTATATTGCACCTGCTGTTGTAACCTCCTTGAGCAGACGTTGTGAGGTTCCCCCACTAACGTCTGCTCAGAAGCGCGATACATTCCTTTATCGATTGTTAACCAATCAGCCAATCAAAATTGTCCATAGTAAATTTCCTCTTCCACCCACTTGTTAATTAAATATTGTTGACATTCTAATTAATGGGCACTTAGAGTGCTAGACCAAATGGCGCGTATCAATAGCACATGGATTTAAAATGAAAAGAGTCAAGAAGAAAACTGTTTGATCTGTGGACAAGAAGTGGCAAAGAAGCAAAGGATTCTCTTGTTTGGGCGAAGTACACTCAACATCCTGTGGCTGTTGAAATGTACAATTGATGTAGACGTGCAAGATTATTCAGAGTACGGCTCAGGGGCGGATCTAGGAATTTTGATACCTTAGTCAAAGTTGCTGTGAGCCCATATTTCTAGGGGGTCTGGGGGTATGGCCCCCCCAGAACATTTTTGAAATTTGGATCTCTGAAATGGCATTTCCTGCATTCTGACAGCACATTTGAGCAAAATTTTATTAAACACGTTTTTAATGGGCATTTTATAATTTTCAAGAAACATTTTATCTAAATTGGACTTTATTGTTGTCTTAGAAACCTTGTGATAGTTTGCAAGTGTGTAAGGCTAAGTTTTTCCAGGAATGAGGGTGGGGAAATCCAATAAACAGCAGAGAGATATGTGGTCACATTCTAATATAAAAGAGTTGGCTGTTTCGCTCTATGTCAAAGTTCATCATGCCTATAGGAAATACCAGTTACATTGTTTCAGTCAGTGAATCCAACATGGACAGCCTGACCAACACAAAAGTGAAGGTCTAGCTGAATTTAACATTCTGCATAACCCAGAGCAAGGTGGGCTACCTTCCGTGGCTGTTGAGCTCCACCTACCCAGAGCTGTCTGGCTTTCAAATGCCTGATACTTGCCTTTCAAACCTCAACCCAAGCAGACAATGTCTGGTTAAGAGTCAGGAGAAGCTTTTGTTAATGACCATAATGGACATACATAGAGGAGCTCAACTCTCTACATCATCCCGATCATTCTAGCCCCCATCTAATATGCCACTACCCATCCCCCCTACTAACCCATGTTACTACAGTAAAAACCCACTAACAAGAACCTACATTTTACCAAATCAGCCTGGGATAGGTTATTATATTCTTATATATTCTTATATAAATAAATTCTTAATTTCAGCCTGAGGTTCTTAATAGTGGTAGGTTCTTGTTAGCGGGTTTTTACTGTATGAGCTGTCTTGTTTTCAGGCACCAGCAACCCAAGTTCAATTCCTGTCGGTCCAGTGCAATTATCAGATTAAAATTTCATAATGGCCACATGTGAGAAGAATGCTTATTTGATGTATAACGATAATACATGGAAATTTGTAGAAATGTCATGTAGATATTTATTGCTTAGCTTTTGATCTGTTTCCCCAGGCCGAGACCTTATTACTTACATGTTTAAAAGTTATGTTATTACTTATAATACTGTATGTTATACATATAGACAATTAACTGACTTGTAATATGAACTGAGGACGAATGTATTATGTAAACTACTGTGGAAAGGCAATCTGACTCTGCATCATGATAATGACATACTAGTGAGTACCTAGAATTGAAACACTACCTAAGTAGTGTTTATATAGTACTACATGAAGCATTTAATAGCATTGGTTTATACCTCCCAGTCAGTGGCTCAACGCAGATTATGCTAATACGGAACGGATATCAACAAAGGTTAGGGAAATAACATGACAACAGACTAACAATACATCGATATTGAATCCATATTGATGAACTACTGTACCTATAAGCTTACCTTAGAGCGACATATGGTTTACTCTAGCTTGTCCACCTTCATGTGTTGTGGCCGAGGTTGTGGCAGATAGACCGTCTCAGCACCGATGTCTTCCCAATCTTGGGGAAATGCTCTCGGCCGCCAGTACTCGACAAGCACTGATACAAATCAACATACATTTGCCAAAAAAGAACATCATCGCCGCACGATCTAACAAGCTTGTAGAAGCCATGATTCGATCAAACAGAATTAGACTGAACGAAGACCTTGCAGACCGCATTTTGCAGGCTTCCGGTAATGCATACTTTCGGCAAAGCAATCAACCAATCAGATTCAACTATTTGCCTCATTTTGACCAATCACAATGGGTAAATCGGCCTAAATCCTGCAAAAATCTAAACCAGTCAGCGCTCGCGATTTGGCTGTTTTGGACCAATGAGAATGGCTAAATCGGCCTAAATCCTGCAAGATTCTAAACCGGGATTGGCTAAATCGGCCTAAATCCTGCAAAAGACCTAAACCAGTCAGCGCTCTCAATTTATCTGGTTTGGACCAATCAAAATATCTAAATCGACCCAAATCCTGCAAAGGTCTAAGCCAGTCAGCCCTCGGAATTTTTCTTGTTTAGACCAATTAGTAAGTTAATATATGATGATATTTATAATTATTTTGTAACAATTTTCACCTTAGTCATCTGACTTATTTGACTAACGCTAAATCCGCCCCTGGTCTTATACTTATACTTATACTTATACTTATATTTATGTTTCTATTTGCTTTCTTTTGTACTTTTAACAAAAAATGTAAATCGCGTGAATTTGCTATAAATTATTCATAAATTTGAGAACGGTTTATGACCACACTGTATTTTTTATAAGGAGAATTGACTGAAAACAAAAAGACAACGCTTTGTCAATTTAAGTGTAGGATCATAGATACGTGATGACTTTAGTGTTTCTTATTTTCACTCTTATAGAATGTTAATTTAAATAATCTCTCTCCTTAACAACGCTTGTTTGCTTAAAAATGTTTACAATTGACTGCACGGGGGTATATACAAGATATAATACATTTTTTTACAAAACAAAATAGAATAAAAATGTTAACACTTTTCGGAGTGTCCATTTTCTTGTATTTTATTAAAATAGAATGAAGTTTGAGTAGTCGAGTCCGGAAAAAAAAATTTGGTAAAAATTTCTAAATTATATTTTTTATTATTTTTTATGTAGGAAAGCGCCTTCGAATCACGACAAAAAAGACTATTAAAAGACGGCAGGGAAAAACTTCTAAACCAGGCAGTTTAGGCTAAAACCCAACTGCACATTGTTATGTGTTAACATTTTTAATGTGCTCTTCTCGATGTAAATATACCAATATTTTTGTATAAATAATCTCCAATTCAAAATCTTTAAATTGATTTTTCAGTCACATTGTCGTAATTTTGATACTCTCTTGCAGGCTTCTTGGACCGTGGAAAATAACGTATTCATTAAAGACTCCGTAAGTTCAATGGCTGAACCAGACCGAACAACCTCCGAGGGCAGCACTGGCTCCACCGAACAGTACACTGATTCCCGTGTCGACTGGGGAGCGGCATTTCAGTCACCCGAATTTCTATCTGGCCTCCAGACGGCTCTCGCTCATACGTTGAGCCAACTGCATACTCCTTCAAGTTCTACAAAGTCCCAGGCGGTTTTCCCGCAACAACCTGGCAACTCAACCTCTCAGTCCAACCCAGAATCCACCGCTACAACTACACCAACTACTGCGCATCATGGGAGAGCTACAACGGAACCGAACAGCCATAACCAAGGTACGTTCTCTGCTCCATCATTTCTTGCAGTCAGTGCTAGTGACAGTTTACCTTACGTTTTGTCCGCTCCTGGTACCATGAGCACAGCGTTGTTACCTTCAAGTACGCCTTGATCAAGTCACGCAACAGTTGCGCCTCCCGTGACATGGCCGAATACCCTTAACCTCGGGGCTGAGAAAGCGTTTGTTTTGGGTCCTGGCCGTGCCCCAATTCCAGCGAAACTGGTTAAGCAAATTATTTTGCATCGGTTTGTCGAAATGGCAGAATTGATCCCTGAGAACCTAGAGAAACCGAATTGCGAAACAACCGCCTTTGATATCGAAGGCACCACCATTGTCCCGAAGGCTTTCCCGCGCAAAAACAAAGATGTACCAGATATATTGACGTGGGTGGAATGTTTTAATAGCTATACAGCTGTCATGACCACCTTCTTTCCCACCCGATCACGCAATCTATTGGCGTATTTGAATTTGAATTTAATGAATTACTGATTTGCAATTATTGTTAAAACAAAATTGAATTCTACAGTATAACAACAAAATATAACTATTTACATTAAGGTTAAATAACAAATTTACTATAAGATAAAAACAAAGAAAAAAAGGCTAGAGATTCTTATCTACGTGTTCGCAATTAAAAGTACGAGTTGCTGATGGAATAAAGCTTTTTAAAAATCTGTCCGTTCTACATCTAGGTAATAACAACGGAGTAAAATTCCTAATATTATATTTATATTTTTTCCGTACGGGGACAATAGAATACATTTTGTGACTGGGGTTAAGAATTTTACGAAAGAAACGTTGACATGAATGGCTTCGACGATCGTACAAGCTAGGCAAATTTGCTAATTTCAAAGCGGCATCATATGAGCTGGATGGAAAAATTATACGAAGCGCTCTCTTTTGAAGATGCTCGATTTGAAGGCTAAGGTAGTCAGGAAGGGAATAATGCCAAACTTCGCACGCGTATTCCATAATAGGTCTGATGCAAGTGCAGTAGATGGTTAGTAAGACCGCTGTCGGAATACCACTTCTTTTTAAAAGACGGAGTGAAAATAACCGTTTTGAAGCCTTCTTTGTGATTTGTCAGTGTTTTTGTTCCATTTTAAATCCTTTGAAATCCAAACACCAAGAAGCTTGGCTTCGTTAACGATCTCGACAATTTTATTATCTAAGATGACTGGTAGTACTGCGGGAGGATTAGAGCTGAAGCTGACAAAAATCTCTTTCGTCTTGGAAGGATTTAGTTTCATATCACTATAAGATGCCCAACTGATGCAATCATTAACTTTCAAAGGTAATTCAGACTGAGCATTCTCCGAAAGGACTTCCCACAGAGTGGAATCATCGACATATTTAACAAGATGATCTTGAGATCTCAAATCGTTAACCATAATGAGAAATAACAAGGGACCAAGCTTAGTTCTTTGGGGAACTTCAGCTGAAACGGGACTCCAGTCGGAAAAGTGGGAACCAATTTTAACTCTTTGAAACCTATTGGACAAGAAACTAGTCAACCAATTCAAGAGGACTGGATGGACATCCATTTCTTTCGGCTTGCGAAGTAGGATATTGTGGTTAATACGGTCGAAAGCCTTGGAAAAGTCAAGAAGGCAGATGCGTAAAGATGAGCCAGGTCGGTCCTCCATGGCTTCTTGCCATTTATGGAGTAAATAAATAAGAGCGGTGGTGGAATTTGAACCTTTGAGGGAACCAAACTGTAAAAGGGTCGATCTGATCGTAAATTGAATTTAACAGGCAGTCAAAAGGAAATATTTCAAGAAGTTTACTTACTACGGCTGTAAGAGAAATTGGTCGAAAGTCAGAATCAACGTCTATAGCTGGGACAGTTTTTGGTACAGAAACAACGTTAGCAGACTTCCATACTGATGGAACATTACCCTCATGGATTGGTGGCACAAAGTGGATGACTCAGTGACGATGCATTCTCACGAAGTAACCACGAAGGTATATTATCAGGACCACAAGACGAATGGACTTTACAAGAAGACAAGGTACGTCTTCAACAGATATAGAAAACTCAGGAGGTACTTCCGTGACTGGAATAGGAGTCCATTCTAATGGAGGTAATGAAGAACCCACAGAAACAAATTTCTCGTTAAATAAATTAGCTAAAGCGGTGCCTGAAAAAGAGGTATCATTGTACATCAAAGTGGAAATTGATTTGGAGGAAGATAAGCCGGCAAGTTTCTTTACGTTATTCCACCACATCTGAGGATTAGAGTTCTTAATTTCCGCAACATTGTTTTTAAAAAAGGAACGACGAGCTTTTTTACATACACGGTTAACCTTATTTCGGTATGATCTAAACTCAGCAGTATTTCCTTGGGACCACGCAGATTGTCTTTTCGAAATAAGTGATTTAATTTCCATGGTTATCCAAGCTTTGTCATTTGGGGTCACTTTTTTTCTTCAAAGGGTAATACAAGATGAAATGATAGAGTCAAGAGTCGAGTTGAAGTAGGCCAGCTGTTCATCCGATGACTTAAGGTGGTAAAGGGTGGACCAATTTACAAGATAAAGTTTTTCCGAAACTCGTCTACGATAGGAAGGTCGAGCATCTCTCACCAGGTGGGTTTCATACGAGGAAGATGAACGGTCTGGATTTAAAGGATTCATAACGATCGAGTTATGATCGGAAAGACCAACCGGGGCAACGACTATGGGAGGAGAATAAAATTTTGAAATGTTAGTAAACACTTTGTCAAGGATGTTGTTACCTCTCGTTGGACTCTTCACAGTTTGTTTAAGGTTGAATAAGTTACAAAGATAACTGTGTTTGAATTTATTAAAGTCTCCTGTTAAAATAATTCCAGCGTATAATGGCCCTTATTATCGGGAAAACGATTTGGGGGAATGTCCTGGCTGAGCTATGATCGCGCTTTTCGCAGCGAGGCCGGTGGAAGCTATCTGTCATCAATCTATACAAAACACTTCAGCGAACTTCCCAATTATTGTTTCTAACCCCGAGGGGCAATTAGCCGCTCATCCAGACGCGCTGCCTCTCACCAAAAAGTTAAGCCCGGTTAGACGGGGTTAGTACTTGGATGGGTGACCGCTTGGGAATGACCCCATTGTCGGGCTTGGACTCATGTGAGTAGAGTTGTAGTTGATCTCTCCTGTGCTTCGAGGGTTTTTCGCCGGGTTCTCCGGTTTTCCTCCCTCCATAAAATCAACACCTAACATCTTAGCTGTGATCCGTGGTCTGAACTGTGTTGTATGGCGGCTGCTTGGAGCGCCTTTGATATGCCTCGACACGTCCACGTTGATCTGCGTCCTTCGCAATTCAGCCACTGGCTGCAAGTTAGGATGATTAGCCCCCAGTCCTTTATCCTTTATCCTTTTTTTTACCAATATTTTATTGATTTGGCTCTCCCATTTGGCCTGCATTCCACGCCGGGTATTTTCAACACCTTGGCTGACAGTTTTGAGTGGCTCTTACAGAATAACTATAACATACCAGACTTGTTGCACTATCTAGACGATTTTTTCACGCTTGGACCGACTGGTTCGCTAATTGCTATTGACACTGGCACTCCTCTAGCTCCTGAAAAGTGCGAAGGCCCCACAACATGCATTGCGTTCTTGGGGATTGAGCTACATTCTGAGGACATGACGGCTCGGTTGCCGCCCGACAAGACTGAGAACTGCGCGTCGTTATTCGCGGTTGGGTACAGAAAAAATGGTGCACACGCAAAGAGCTAGAGTCTCTCGTGGGAAAACTTAACCACGCATGTGCGGTTGTTCCGCATGGCCGCACTTTTCTGCGTCGAATGATTAACCTTCTCCGGGATGCAAAACCCCACCGGCGATACATCCGCCTCAACAAGCCCTGTCAACTCGATGTCGCTTGGTGGAACGAGTTTCTCCCACCCCAAATGGGAACCGGTACCAGACTTCGAACTGGCTACCGACGCGTCGGGGAGTCTAGGCTTCGGAGCGTATAATAACGGGGAGTGGTTCTCTATGGCTTGGTTGCCTGTGCAGCAGCAATTAGGTATGGCTTATAAAGAGCTTCATCCTATTCTCATCGCCTGCCATATCTGGCGTTCTGCGTGGGGTCGCAAACGCGTTTTGTTTCAGTGCGGTAACGAGAGCGTTGTCCACATCGTCCGATCCGGCACTTCTAAAGACGAGAATATCATGTACCTGGTCTCTCAAGGCGAGCTCTATCAAGGTGTACTGAGCAGGCATGCATTCCTTGCATGTAGAGAATGGCTTCGGTAACCCTCTCGAAAATTGCCTCCACCTAGAACGAGTCATCCGTGGAATTAAAAGGAATCAAGGCATCTGTACGCGCCCACCTCGTCCTATTACTGCTCCAATTCTCCTTCGATTTTATTCGCTCCTTGACCTCGAGACCTACCGCGACTCATTGTTCTGGGCTGCATGCTGCACCGTTTTCTTTGGTTTCTTGCGCTCAGGAGAATTAACGACAAGTACGTCCTCTTACGACGCAACCACTCATTTGTCGTTGGCCGACAATTTGAAAATTAAAATAAAAAAATTTTTTTCACCAAAAAATTTTCTTCTTAGAAATGGCTCAAGAGCTAAAAAAAAACAACTTTTTTTTTTGAAAATTTTTTTTTTCATCAGCATCGAACGGAGAATGGAAATAGGCGCCCAGAAAAAAATTTCCAAAAAGATGATTAGCATCTAATGTAGAACCAACACAAGAAACACATGGTCCGTTTTCAAATTTTTCAAATTGTTTAAGTTGCCTGACCAAAAATGATCAGTATTACATGGTGAAACAAAAAAACTGGACTTTTTTTGAAAAATGTGGACTTTTTTGGAAAATTTGGACTGGCGACTGGGGCAAGTCTCTTCTTTTTTTATAAATATTCGCCAAGCCCACAGTTTGTTAGGGTTATAGCAAGGCTTTTTCATGTGGACTTGTATCGACGCCCGCTACATGCTCACAAAATTTCAGAACCAGGAGGTAAGAAACCACTTGTTAGTTTTCGTGGCCTTTGGTCGCACGAAAATGTTTTTTTTTTAATTTTTGAAGGAAAAAACAACTAATTCAGGATGAAAAAACTTTTTTTTATATATAACCCTAATCCCTAACCCTAACCCTATATACATTTCAATTAATTTACTTACACTAATTTCTTTAGTTCTTTTTTTGTTCTTTTCCTAGTTTATTTATTTTTTTTACTTGATTTTTTATATTTTCCCCACCTAAAATCGTAATTAAAAACTATATACATATATTTACACTAATTTCTTATTTTTTCTTGTTCTTTTTCTAGTTTATTTTCGATACTTCTTTGCCTTTTCTCGGTTTTCTCTTGTGCGGCGGATGGCCCGGTACTTGTCCCTGAGTTGCTGGTCCGTGAATTGCTCGAAATTTGGCAGCTTCCGCAGGCACGCCAAGACACGTGCCTGGGAGCGTTGTCACGAAGGTGCTGCGTGGCACGATCAACAAGCCCGGTTTGGTAGGTTGTAAACAATAACCCTTAATGACCCCTGTAATGTTGTCACATGACAGGTGGTCACATGACACAATGGCTTAGTGACGCTTACCAATTGTACATTCAGACACCCCCGGCCATTATTGAAGGGGTAGCTGTACGATTGGTGTCCTAATTTACTTATTAATTAATTAACGGGTTTATATTTTATAATTAAAAAAATAATAATAAATAAATAAATGTTGTCTGTATTTTAATTGAGACCCAACGTTGCTTCGGATTATTGGGTGGGGATACCCAACTCTGCTTTGGATTATTTGGGTTGTAGATAACCAACATTGCCTCCGATTAGGTGGTGTTGTGGATACCCAATGTTGCTTCAGATTAGTTGGGTACACTACCTCGGATTAAGTTGGGTTGTGAATACCCAACATTGCATCAGATTATTTGGGTTGTGGATGCCTAACATTGCCTCGGATTATTTGGGATTGTGGATACCCAACGTTACTTCGGATTAGTTGGGTAGTGGATACGCAACATTCCTTCGGATTATTTGGGTTGTGGATACCCAACATTGCTTCGGATTATTTGGGTTGTGGAGATGCAACGTTGCTTCGGTTTAATGTTGGGTTGTGGATACCCAACATTGCTTGGGATTATTTGGGTTGTGGATACCCAACATCGCTTCGGTTTATTTTTGGGTTGTGGATACCCAACATTGCTTTGGATTATTTGGGTTGTGGATACCCAACGTTGTTTTAGTTTAATGCGGGTTGTGGATACCCAATGTTGAGTCGGATTATTTGGGTTATGGATACCCAATGTTGCTTCAGACTACTTGGGTCGTGGATACCTAACATTGTTTCAGTTTAGTTTAGGGTTGTCCATATCTAGTTGCTTCGGATTTAGTTGGGCTGGGGATACCCAACCTTGCTTCGGTGTAAAAGATTGGCTTCTTTCTGGAGTCCCAATGTCGCTTCAGCTTCTCGTAGTTATACTTGGAAGGGGTAATGCTGTGCATTACCATTGGCATTCAGTTCAAGATACCAACTGGATGGATCTTAACCTGAGTCCAAGTATCACTACTCGCTCCAAGGCCTCTCTTCGGTAAACGGTTTGCACCTAACCTTCCACATGGGTAAGTATGGTGAACGAAAGTGTTAAGTGAGGTTATGCAATAACCAAGTGAGGTTAGGTGGTAACCAGGCCTGGTACTTGATTGACACAAGCTCATTGGCTAGGGCTGGGACATAGAGCATTCATTGACACAACAGTCAAAATTATTGCACTAGCTTCCGTAGCAGTTGCACGCTTCTTGGACCGTGGAAGATTGCGTCCCACCCTTAACTCAAGCTATAAATGGTAAGTAGGTTTCTCTCTTTTTTCCACCAATTTCTGTAATTGGTGTGATAGGTGCAAACCACTCCGGGAGGGGTGGTCAGTTCAAGATACCAACTGGTATGGATCTTAACCTGAGTCCAACTATCACTACTCGCTCCAAGGCCTCTCTTCGTTAAACGGTTTGCACCTAACCTTCCACATGGGTGAGTATGGTGAACGAAGGTGTTAGTATAAATATTTTTATATTTTGGTTTTTTAATTAAAATATTTTTTTTGCTTTATACTAAAACAATTAGACCAATATTCAATGCTGTCCTTGTTGTCTATTCTCAAGTTTACTTGCATGTCTGTGCATAGACATGACGTTGATGTCAATTTAAATTAATCTATTCTTGTATACATTGATTAAAAAATCTATATTATAGCACATTTTCTTTGGTTAATCCCCACGAAAAACATGTTAAAACAATAAGGCACCATCCAATGAAAAACAGTGCATGGAGAGAGACTTACCTGACATTGGCGCTCAACAACCAGTTAGGAAGGTTGATAACCAGACATTGTGTTTTTAAAAAAGGATGCACGGATAAAAAAAAGTAGAATTCTTTTAAAAAGGTAGTATGGCGTTCTTTATTGAGAAGCATTCACTTAGTGTTCCACAAGACTGCCTTTTTGTACGTCCAGTCTACTTTCCATCCAGGAGGAGACAAAGTATATATAATGGTTTTAAAAAATGCCATAAAAAATGTCACTAAAATACCCAGCTTCTGTCTAAAGGTACACTAAGCACTCCCAACGAACGTAAGGTTCATTTCGATACTGTAGACACGAAAGACTAGATATGGTTTATCTCTTAAACCACTAAGAAAACCTTCAATAAATAGAAGGCTAAGACCTTCTATGGGGAGCATGGATGGCATGTGCTGTTAGGGTGCTGCCTCTCACCAATAGTTAAGCCCGGATAGACGGGGTTAGTACTTGGATGGGTGACCATCTGGGAACAACCCCGTTCTTGAGCTTGGGACTCATGTGAGTAGAGTTTAGTTGGTCTCTCCTGTGCTCCGAGGGTTTTCGCCGGGTTCTCCAGTTTTCCTCCCTCTGTAAAATCAACACCTAGGTCTTAGCTAGGATCTGTGGTCTGAACTGTGTTGTATGGCGGCTGCGTAAAGCGCCTTTGATATGCCTCGACACGGCCACATTGAAAAATCCTTAGGAGCAATTTGATTGTAAAGATACACGTTTGATGTATTCTAATTAAAGATCTTTTTAATTAAGTAAATTATATACCGAGGATGGAGGCTATATGCCGGATACATGCATAATCAAGGGTCCGTAACATAATTTACTTAATTAATAGTTCAGGAGATTGCTGATTGCTAATTCACGGGTAGTATCTGTTTATATACCATACAGTTATAGGTATATATCACAGATACATCCCTGCGAAAAACAAAGGAAACTGACTCAACTATTAAATAATGCCGGCTAAGGCCGTCTAAAGCCTTCTAAAAGCGTCTAAGGCCGACTAAGTACTTCTAAAAGCGTCTAAGGCCGACTAAGTACTTCTAAGGCCAGACAGAGTCATCAGTCACGTTTTTCTAACTAGACAGACTGAAACCTGCACTGTTGCACAAAGCTATTGCTCAGCTATTGCAATTTTATTTACACTATTTACATGTATATACATGTAAATAGTGTAAATAAAATTGAATTTGAACTTTTTGTATAATTTATATAAATGTGCACAGAAAACGTATAAACTTGTAAAAAAACACATAAGAACTAAAAGACAAAAGGAAGGTTGTTTAATATTTCCAGAATACTTTTCAATAATTATCTGCCAACTTCAAAGTATTGATATTGTGTTATAAAAATTTTATTAAATTTAACTATGAAACTGATTTAATTGGAAACAGTGAACATAAACATACAGTATAGTGTTGTATGTTCCACAGAAAACAAAAGTAGTTACTGGACATTTTGCTATAATTATTATCTGAGATAATTTTGTGATTTAAAATAACAGGTTGCAATTGGCATATATCCAATACAAAATAAACAAAATGCTTGACATCACTTTTTTTTCAAAAGTTCAATGAAAGATTGCAAATTCTGTCCACATAAAACCTTCAAGAGTAATGAATTGTGCAGTGTTAAATTATGTGCATAGTTTCTAAAGTTTAGTAGGACGAAAACCTGTATATTAACCATTTGGGGAGGGATATCTTGCCACTCTACGGTTCCCTATAAACGTATTGTCTATATGTGGTGTGTCTAAAGTTTATTGTTTCGTGGGTGTTCCATGGCAAGAACATCTTTCACAGTACCTCATTGCCAGGTCTAGGACATTGCCATCCAGCACAAGCAAGCTGCTGAAAAAGAGGTGTTGTTGAGATGCATGCCATCCTTGTACAACAGCACCACTTGTTTTCTGCCTGTGTAGGCATAACCCTACACTGAGCACAATTGCACCAATCTGGAGCGTTATTGTTATTTCCTGGTGGTTGAGGTTCTTCTGGTTCGGGATGTTGATTTATCTGTATGTCCATTTCTCCATTTACCAGTTCAGCAAATACTAAAAGGTTGCCTTCGTAAAAGTTCTAAAGCCAACCTTCGAAGAACATCTGTGTTGAGGTTACCCACCAAATTCTAGGAAAGAAAATGAAATCAACATGTTTGATATTTACTATTTATGACAGGAAATGACATCTGTCAGGTCACTCATTAGGTCATGCCTTCGTTACACTTGGACCAACCTAAATTTTAGATGCCCAAAAGCTGTACATGTATATTGTTTTATACCAAATGTGTTTTATAACCCCTCGACTGCTCATTGTTATAATCAGCCTTGCTTTGGGTCATAAAACACACGTGTAACAAAACACTTATTTACTTGTATATTGGGCAACAACGGTTAATTCAATTCGGGGCCACAAGACACACTTTTTGCCTCAGTACTAGTAAATAATTGTTTATATATAGAGACACAGAGATTTTAGTGTACTTATCATCTAGAATAACAGACATTTACTTTATAACTTGCATGCATAAATAAAAATAATAATTGGTCTGGGAAATCACACACATTTCATACCCTTCTCAATGTCAAGAACAAGATAATATCTTGAAGATATACTATAAATAGTAAGCATGGGCATAGATATAAAATAAAAACTATGATAAAAATAATGTGTAAATTAAATAGAGTAATAGACCAACTTTACCAATCAAGATATGTCAACACATGTTTATGTGAGAAAGATACATTACAAAACAGCCAAGAATTATTTATGTGCCCTTTTATAGCAATTTGCTGCAATTAAATGTTTATAAATTACTTTTGAAGAATAATGAGGACTGGCTGGTAATTCATGAAAAGAATCGTGAAAAAGTAAACATTTAATTCAAAAACATTACCTGTTGTATCTGTTGATCATGAACAACCAATCTTTGTTCTGCATTATTCTCAGGAACCAACGCTCCTCGACCCCTTCCACGACCTCTTCCTCGACCTCTTCCACGACCTCTTCCTCGTCCTCGACCTCTTCCAGTCGTTTCTTGATCTCCTTCTTCCGCAGTACTTTGCCCTCTACCTTCTCTTCCACAAGGTCTGCGCGGGCGTTCCCGTCCCATCCTTGACGTTCTTGGTTCGTTGTCATCAGATAGTTCCTAAAAAAAGCGGTCCCACGATAATCATTGCATACCACCAACACAATCTTGAGATAAGAAGCTACGTCATTCAAAACTTACCATTGGGTCTTCAAGGAAATCCGAGTCACTTGAACCACTTGTATCCAAAACATTTCGCTTGTTCATACAAGTCGAGTCATACTCAGGATGACAAGCAGATGAGCAGTATTGAGAAATACTCTTGCATGGACACGCATTTCTTCCTGTTTCTCTGAGGCAAATTCCTTTACATGAACAAACTGTAATGTTGTCCAATGGGTTTAGAGCAGCCTGTTCAATATCAGCTTGTTCAATGTCTTCTAGCATGAAACTCTCATCCATATTTAATAGAGCCCGCCATTGAAGCGCGAAGTACCTCATATGCATTGATATTGCGACTTGTTAACAAACGTGGCGCACATGCGCAAAAGGGAGTTGATAGCACCTTTAAGGTTTTCAATCACAACTCGACTGCTTTGTAGTTTTATTCGAGACACAGCCAAACAAACCGCAGGGAGAAGGCGAGAATGAGCGACGAAGTTGCGAGCAGTCGACTTGTTTCACTTGCAGGAAATCGAATTTAATTAGCATGAATGGCGCGAAATACTTGGTTCTCTCCCATATCAGATAGTTGACAATATACGACCGATTATTCCGGATTTTGAACTTGTTATAAGTTTTTAATTGAAAACAGCTTACCATTTTAACAACAGAATCAATGACATTCATCTATAAATACCTCTTCTAGACTATGTTGTCTTTTAATAGTGCGAGTATCGTATTACGACTGTTGAATATCACTATTAATATCGCTATTATTAACAATCATAACTCACGAACACGAAGATATATTTGCCTTCCTTGGCCATTTTATTTCAGTTCACTGCTCTGAGCATGATGACGACTGCTTCGACTTGTTTGCAGACAGTGTTTAGACTGTTCAATTACACATCAATTCGATCGCCGCGACCATGTTTCAAATAGTCGATAGCTAGCGAATGGACTAATTTGTAGGAGCAACTATCAAGACATTTCGTCCACATAGAATCATACTTTTTCTGACTGATTTCGAGCGAATCGATCGCAAGCTTCTTCAAAGCAAAATTTTACTAACATTTGCAATCAACCGTTAGGCGTGATCGTTTTTTCGCGTTTGTTTACGCTTGAAACGTTCACGTTGGGCGTAACTTGTTCGTTATTTGAAAGCCAACTGATTTGAACCGTGAATGGACGCATGTTTGACGAACGTGAGAGCATGTTTTAGAGTGTATTACAAACGACGAAGCCGAAATCGTTCGATTTTTATGGGAAAGGATGGAGTTTATGAGGATACAGCAATTGTCGATCTTGGTTTTGGCGTCGAAAAGTCGACTGCCGATTGTGACTTGGCTGGAAAAAACATCGTTCAAGTATAGAACGTGTTGGCAATGTCCAGCCTTCACCTTATTTCAAACAGGTCAGTTCGAGTCGATCACGAAACATACTTCAAACCAATATTATTTATATCGCAAAGTTACTACAAACAACAACCCAAGGTAGGTGTACTAGTATTTTTTTTATGCATGCTAAATTCGCTCAAAATAATTTTAATACACTGAAATAAAAAATACACTTACCTTGGTTGTTGTTTGTAGTAACTTTGCGATATAAATAATATTAGTTTGAAGTAAGTTTCGTGATCGACTCGAACTGACGATTCAAGATTTCGACGCCAAAACAAAGATCGACTGTTGCTCTACCCACACCGTGATCCGCTTCCGATAAACTCCATCCTTTCCCATAAAATCGAACGATTTCGGCTTCGTCGTTTGTAAATGTACGTGTAAAATACACTCGAAAACATGATCTCACGTTTGTCAAAGATGTGGGCGGCACTTGTCAACGGTTGTCCATTCACGGTTGAAATCAGTTGGTTTACAGTTTCAAATAACGAACAAGTTACGCCCAACGTGAACGTTTCAAACGTAAACAAACGCGAAAAAACTATCACGGTTGATTGCAAATGGCAGTAATATAGCGCCTCAAACATTCATTTGATCATTGATGTGTCAAGATCGTTTATAAATTATTTTCTCAAGCATTCATCAGGTATGTCCGGGGTGTCTAATCTCCGGGGCTATAAATATTATGCCCATATGGATACACCAGTCTTATTCAAGCCTGCTGTTTGTAGTATTTCTCAACTTTTTAGAAATTGCGGCCACCTCCTTACCCCATTCAGATAATCATCTATTATTGCTGCCATATCCCCGCGGCTTGGGTTATAGAAAGATATAATCCTTGACACATTTTCCCTATAGCTTTTCACGATTCTTTTAGATTGCTGTGTTATAACAATTGTCGAGAGGTTGTAGTGAGGGCGCAGAGAAGGCAAGCTTGACCAATTCCCTTGTGCGTTTTAACCGCTGTGGAAGAGGCAACGTCATCGAGTATAATAAGAGTTTTAGTTCCTTTATATATATATATATATATATATATATATACACAATGTGTTCCAAAACTGGTTCTATATCCTCCTGCCTGCAGTTTATTGCCAATAGGTCTGGGTCGTGGAAATATTTCCATTCGTGATATGTGGTGTTGTATAGAGATGAGTAGGCACAACCACGCTTTGGAAGATCTCTCAAAGGCAAAAGAGGCCTGCTGTGAAAATGAGGTGGCGAAAAAGTATAGAATAGCAGAGCTAAGACAACAGCTAAGCGATACGAACCATGATATAAATTATACAAACAAGGCGCTGGATGAGCTGAGGACGGTCCAGTCTATACAATATGCTGGTAGAAGATTTCACAAAGAACTGACACTCGCCGACTACTACACCCAAAGAAATACCAAACAATTATGGTAGGCTCTGCTGGCTTCGGTGGTAGGTGGTTGGTCAGTAAGATTTTGTAGTGACTTGTTAAAAAACTAACAATTGTTAGAGGAGACCCCTAACAATAATAATCCATGTGCGTTTACTCATCGTCATCTATGTAGTCATCCTCATCCTCCGTGTCACTAAGCTCTGGCTCTTTTTTCTTTGGTTTGGTTTCCTTCTCCCCTGGCTTTTCTGCTTTCACCATTCTGTGTATGACTGGTTTAACCTACTTGGGTGGCGACGATGGTGTAAATGTGAATTCCGAAACACGCAACCTTATGTATGCACCATAACCAGTTTCACCGTGCGCACCCCAAAACACACTCTCCCAAAATACGACTACTGACCCTTCACCATACTTGTGGATAATAGCGAAGGTGGTAAAACCTCGTCATCATCGCAATCACACATGCTCTAGTCTCTACGGTCATACTTTCACCCTTTCCCTTCGTAACAAGTTTCAAATACATTTTAGGTGGCTCTGCTTCATCAGTGCTTTGGTAAAGTGGTTTGACAGCGGTCTTGTTGTCACCCCCTCTCTTAGCTTCCCTATAGGCGTCTATTGCCACCCTTGGTACTTTTCTACCTGCCTTAATTAACATAGTACTGCTTTAATGCCACCGCTGTCTTACTCCAAATGTTATCCAAGGTTTTCGTGGTCTTTTTCTCATCCTTATTCCTTTTCTCATCCATAGTGGATGACATGGGTAGCAAATCTGCAATCTCTCCAACTTTTTTTGTGATCCTTCTTATTGCTCCCGAACGGCCAGTGACCTCATACACCGTAGAATCCTTGGTCCGCAAGTTCAAAATACAATGGGCATTTCACTCCATCCTTCTTGAAAAATATTTTAGATGTCATCCACCCCCTTACTAAAGCTATTTACTACAGGTTCTTCTATAATAACTTTAGATCAGCCAAGTTCCTTCGAGAGTTCAACGAACACTGGATTATTCTCTGTCATCTTTATTTGTACCTAAATGTTCTTTATACTATTTTCTAATAACATTTTTTTATAAGATATCTCATAAAAAATTGCGTCTAAAGTCATTAAATTAGGCGATATTCTTTTGTCCATATGCATATGATGATACCCAATCGCTTAAAATATATCTCTTGTCGTCAAAGCAGGAAAGTGAAGTTTTATTAATTTCATATGTCCCTAATTTGTGCTTCATACTTCTAATGACATTCATCTTATGGCTCATTTGCTGTTGTTTTAAAAGGGTATCTTTCTAATGCCCTTTGCCTTTTTATCACCACAACCATCCTCGTTTATGTAACTATGCATCTTACCCCGTAGAGCTACAAATTCAGTCATTGGCACTCCACTGCATTCATCCTTAAATTTCCCAATTACCTTTTTACTCCCATCAAAGTAAAACGGGACGACGTGGGGTAATCTGAATTATCAAAAAGATTCTTATCCTTAAAAAAGTCCTTATATACATCCTTAGTTTTTACC
Organism: Paragorgia papillata; assembly: GCA_035771165.1. Taxonomy (NCBI): domain Eukaryota; kingdom Metazoa; phylum Cnidaria; class Anthozoa; order Scleralcyonacea; family Coralliidae; genus Paragorgia; species Paragorgia papillata. The sequence goes on from JAWNZC010000050.1 coordinate 358,995, forward strand.
ACATAAGTCAGGCTTGTCTGTGTCTGTGAATAATAATTTGGACTTGTCACCATACATCTTCTTAATATAGTTGTAATTAAAATCATACATCAACTCCTTGCATAAATCCAGGACACACATTCTAACATATGAGAGTTTGTTAAGTGTTAGAGTTTCCTTAATTTTATGTATCGCGGTAAGTTTCTCATGAAATATTTTAAATGACAAAACGATGGCCTGGAACACCATTTTGCAACCTGCTTCTCACTCGTGCAAAGTTTCACGCAGACACGCTTTCTCAAATTCTCCATTGTTTTTCCAAAGACACTGTTGTTCATCAGCATAAAAAAGTCCTTCTCAAACTGATTTTTCGCCCCCTTTCGTTTCTCCGTGTTAAAATCAATGTAAGTCTTCAGCCAAGGACTTTGATTGAACCTCAGTGCTTTATGAATTTTTGTCACCACAAGTCCCAGTAGTATGTATAATTTCAAGTTTCAGATATGGCCGACGTAGTTTTTCTTACCATTAATATATTCATAAGTTTCACAACTTTACCAGTGGTGAGACCAAACTTCTCCTTGATTTTTAAAGAGTACTTGGACAGCATCTCATCACTAATCTTCATCCTTTCTGGAGCAAGAGGGTAATCGTTAGGCTTGTTGCGTAACTCCTCTGGGTAATCAAAATCAACCTCCAAAAAGAGTCTGTGTTTGCTTGTTTCGCTGTATTTATCCAGGTCAATCTTATCAGGATTTCGTATCCACTTGAAGCCGCCGTTTGGTATATATTGCGACATTGCGTAGCCATAAAGATTGTTCGCATCTAAATCCACTGTGTTTTGATGGTTTCATCTTATCATAATCCTTCATATACTTATTGTTCACCTTACCATATCTGTGGGCTATGAAGGATATTCCACCACGCATCCCCCTTTCTACAAATTGATACATATCAATGTCTGATATAAGCTCCAACTTTATCTTCCTCATCTTCAACATAGCATCCCAAGACAGACCAGCTGAAGTAAGATAGTGGCAAGGGTCTAAGTTGTAATTTTCCTTGCACGTTCTTCTGAAGTTTTCAAATACGTCAGTGAGAAGCAATACGTATGTTTTAAGATAAAGGTCGTCGTAACCACCCATATTCTTCACTCCAAACTCTTTCCACACCTCCTGCACGTGCTTGTAATCTTCATCTCTCAATACTGTTCATATAATCATATGGATATATGCCTTTTCTCGACATAAGTTCAAACTGTTTCCCCTTGAATACCTCTCTGGTGTAATGAAGTTCATCCTTCGGAAGGTTCTCAACGAGCTTGTCCAACCCACTATTCATAAATTGTAAGCTGTCCTTAAAATCTAACGACTTCCAGGAGAATGTTAAATACTTCTCCATATTATTTGGTATGGCCTTGATATCCTTTCCATCTGTAAAGTTGCTAATTTCCTAGAATATGGGTGATAATCATAACCTCTAAGGTCGTGAAAGACCACTGGTATCCTCTTCGACAATCTAAAATTCACATTGCAATCCTGATGCGGCGCCCCTCTGTATTTTCCTGTAATGTGACAGTGGTCTCTAACCTTGGTTTTACTCTTCTTATCACTAAACCCCCCACCACAAATGTGGCATAATTTCGCCTTTTTGTACCCCCTTTTATCTTCTCTCTTCATAGTGAAGCCTTTCTTAAATTATTTATCGTGCATACGATTACAATATTTCACCTCCTCTGTAACACCCTCTAAAAACGTTTTCACAGTATCTTCTCCTCGATACACTTTAATTGGTTTGCTATGCTTATCATCCCTTACGAAAAAATCCTATAGGATCCTATAGGAATTCCTATAGGAATTTGTAATTCCTATAGGAATTCCTATAGGATCCTATAGGATCCTATAGGAACAAATTTTCCTATAGGAATTTGAATAGGAATTCCTATAGGAAAATATGCTTCCTATAGGAATTCCTATAGGATGCTATAGGAATAAATTTTCCTATAGGAATTTGATAGGAATTCCTATAGGAAAATATGCTTCCTATAGGAATTCCTATAGGATGCTATAGGAATAAATTTTCCTATAGGAATTTGAATAGGAATTCCTATAGGAAAATACGCTTCCTATAGGAATTAAAATTTGTGTTGGCCAAATTACAAAATAAATATTATTAGCAAACATTTTGGTCGTTGGTCTAAAATAATTTTATTTCCATACAAAAAGCAGTTGAGACAGACCTGAAATTCCATATCAAGATAAAAATTGCCATTAGTTCGGTTCTTCAACCACATTCCGCAGTATCAGACCATTGCCATAATTCCGAATTAATATGTGAGTGTAATTTTGAAACAGAATAGCGTATCAGAATTCAGAAAGAAAGGCTACAGGTAATAAAACTTCTGGCTAAACAGCGCAGTCACCAGAGAGGCTCCGTCTAGCCAGTGTCGTACCCAGGCGCATGCAGCCACGAAACCGCGCAGATAGCGAGCGCGCATTGATACTTGGGATAGCGTCATTTCATTTTCGATTCTCATCTCAGCGCGCCACGTTTGAAATTAATTTGTGATGGTGTTTTGGCTTTTGAGATTCAAGCTATGGAAACTTTTGGTAATAAAAGACTTTTTGTTTGCGAAGAGATCAGGCAGACAGTCCTCACCGAAGTAACATGTTCTTACGGAAAGATTTAACTAAAAGCCATGAAAATCCAGTTGAACCAATAAAGTCCTAGAAGCATCTCTCGCACGAGGCTACGAGCAAGGTAAGAGATTGAGTATTTATCGTTTGTTTTCTATTGTCCTCCTTATTGTAATGTGAAATTTTCTTTGGCTCTCGTCAAATTTCCTGTTTGATTGTCCAATACAAACCATTTTATACTGAAGTTAGTGTAGTTGAACTGTTGAAGTCAATGTTTGGTATTAAGTCATCATCTAGTTTTGACTCGTGAACATGGCGGTTGGAATCTCTTCTCAATTTAGTCAATTGTGGTTCCTAACAAACTCAAATCATTCTACCTTTTTTGCCATTCTTTAGCCACCGTTGCTTTCATGATAAGGATTATCTTATGTAAAACTAAAGCATTCCGATTTTGAGGTAAAAGTTATTTGTGATTAGCGTATTTTCACTGAATCACAGGCAGAATTCATCATCATTAATATGAAATATTAAATTGTTGTTAACAGACTAACAGTATGTTTTGTGTGTGTGTGTGTGTGTGTGTGTGTGTGTGTGTTTGTTTGTTTGTTTGTTTGCTTATTCATTTCATATATTATTTTCTCTTGTTTTCTAGTGCATAGGGTAGAGTTACCGTGTTCAGTTGTGTTCAACCATTTAATTCAACTTGCTGTTTATATTGGTAAGTAAAATCCTTAAATAACCTTAATTCATATACTAGTAGTTTATTTATTGAGTAATGACATAATGATCTATTCCTATGTTGGTATCTCAATGTACTAATATCTCAAAGTACTAATTACAGGTCATATATTGGTCTAACTGTATGTCTTTTATTTATATATATATATATATATATATATATATATATGAGTAAAATTTGTTCTCAAGCTTTTTATACTCAGAAAAATGTCTGAGTATCCCTGATGGGATTCTTATCTTTCTTATTATCTTATCTTACCTTCTTATTACCTTCTTATTACCCGCGACCTTTGATTTATCCTTCTCACTACTGTCTGAGTCCCAGTAGTTCAGTCGGCAGAGCGTCTGTCTGGATATCAGAAGGTCACGGGTTCGAATCCTGTCAGGGATACTCAGACATTTTTCTGAGTATAAAAAGCTTGCGAACAAATTTTACTCATATTACACCAAGCTACAAACTTCACTCTTAACATACATATATATATATATAGTTAAAGTTCAAAGACTCAACAGGTTTGATTAGACATTTTATTACTATTTAGTTTCGTGCCACAAATATTGTGTGGTACTCTTCAGATAAAATGGTTAGACCATTTTATCCGAAGAGTACGCGCACAATATTTGTGGCACGAAACTAAATAGTAATAAAATGTCTAATCAAACTTGTTGAGTCTTTGAACTTTAACTATAATATGCTCTGGATTCCCATCGAGCACTCTGCCAAAGGTTTTTACAACATCTTCTACAGTATATATATTTAACAATTAAATTATGAGCTCAAAATTTCTGAGTGAATAGTTGACGAGAGTGGACAGCATTTGCAATAGTACACTAGTAAGTTTCTGATATATATATATATATATATATATGATTAATAAGACAAACTGATATAATACTAATAATATTCATTTGGTATAATTTTAGTGATATACAGATACTGCATATTCCTTATACCTTACTGAACATCCCTATATTCTAATTGTCTTCAAAATTATAATTCTGCTAAGGAAAGTAGAATTTTCTGTCCAAATTGTTTGTTCGGTAACTGCAATCTTGTACTTTGGAGGAATGTGACCTTGGGAGGGAATCTTACTCTTGACCCTGGGAAGCTAGTCAGCTAGTTAGTAGGTCATTACTGAGAGCCCATTTGTGATACAGTATATGATGGAAGATTAAGTCATATATATACTTTGTATATGTTTAATACATGTATTGACATTAATTTACACTCCACATGATTTTACTCTCTAAAGGGGAGGTAGCAATGGTATTGAGTCAAATGATTATTACCCATTCCTGCCTGAGCCAGCCAATAATGTCCCCTTTATTGTTTTACTATGTTTATCAGCAGATGATTCCTCAGACACCCTATTGTAGGCATCAATGGGTTAAATGGATTGACTATTTAAACAAAGAAAAATCACAACAAAATCAAAATTTTAGCTTATAAATTGAAATTTTGAGTTTTGTTGCAAAGTGGTTAATATATACCTTTAAATATTTGAATTAATTAAATATTAGTTAACAAATTGTTGAACTAATTTTCTCATTCTACAGGACTGGACTGGTACACATTGAGTGATGATGCGAAAGCCAACTTCTCAATGAAAGAAAAGGATTGTTGATGTCCAAGATGATTACACTGATGTTCCCTTGTGTCATTGCTGATTGGATTGTTGTTAAGTACACTTTGAAAATACCAACATTCTAAATATGTAATGTAGTATCCTATTCCTAAATGCTGAATGATGTATTTTGGATATAGATGCAGAACCACATACATGTAACATGGTTAGGATTTTTAGCTTAGTTAATATTTGGGAATTTGAACTGCCAAAAATGGTTTGCTTATGACAATCGCCCCATATACCATGTATATAACTAGTATTTATTATAGTAAGTGTATACTTTAATGTCATCCTGATGTAAACCCTCACAGTTTTTTAAATATGTGTTAAAATATATTGAATATGTTGACATTAATGTTAAATGCTTTTAAAAATGTTTATTTTCTCTTGGTCATTGATGTGCTGAATGACATGTTTCAGGGTGTGTTATTATGCACACCTACATGTGTAAGATAACACACATCAGGGCATGTTGCATAACACACCTTTTTATTAACACCTATATATAACACATCTTAACATGTGTTATATAACGTACCAAGGTGTGTGAAATAACACACCTTTTCACAAAACACAACTTATGGTGTGTCAAAGTTTGGACAAGCCAAAAAAAAACCTTACTAGATGTGTTTTTTAACATACCATAAGGTGTGCCTTTCAACACTTAAGGTGTGTTAGAAAACCTAACGTAAGGTGTGTTAACATTTGGACAAAAAAGGTGTGTTAATGTAGAATATTGTACTGCGTAACTATTGATAAAATGTTTTGTAGAGTATCTTGTAGAATTCCAAAGACTGTTCTATTGTATATCTTGTAAGATAGCTTATAGAATATTCTAAAGAATTTCTATTACATCTTATAGCATATCCTATAGAATATTCCATAGAGAATCCAATAGAATACATCCCAAAATCTAATAGAATATTCTATATAATTTTTTATGGAATATTCTATTGGATATTTTCGTAAGGAGAACTTGCTTTGTTTCTCTCACTGATGAATTTCCATAGGATTTGCTCAATAGGAAATCCTATAGGAATTCCTATAGGATATTTGGGCAAAATCTAATAGGAATTCCTATAGGATTTCCTATTGAATCCTATAGGAATTCCTATAGGATTCAATAGGAAATCCTATAGGATTCAATAGGAATTCCTATAGGATTCTATAGGAATTCCTATAGGATTCTATAGGAATTCCTATAGGATTCAATAGGAATTCCTATAGGAATTCCTATAGGAAATTGGGCCAAAATCTTATAGAAATTCCTATAGGAATTCCTATAGGATTTTCTATAGGAATTCCTATAGGATTTTTTCGTAAGGGATCATAACAACATACAACCTTATATGCAAATCCACAGCATTTGTGGTCTTGATACTTGCGCGTAACAGTCTTAACATCACCTGGTGGTTTCATATCACCTAAAACAGCTTCAAAGTCAGCGTAGATAACAAACGGACCATTAAGCTGTTCATGGTAACTATTAAACTCCACAACACTACCCTTGTCAGGCATTTTCACCGCCTGAGTGCCATTTACAGCTAAACAAACAGGTCTCTGGTTATTGAGGACTCTATCAGAACTAAAGCATTGTAGACAAGTCTTACAAAAATGTTTCTTGTTTCTATTTTTTGTCTTGTGGAACATCATCCTATCAAAGTTTCTTATATAAACATAGTGACTGTTCTCCGCCTCACTAATCATAAGAAGCTCCAAGCTCTTCATAACTCTCCTTCGATACATAAATTGGATGAAACTCCTTGTCTTCATACCCAAAGAGACTTGCACAAATATTATTCTGCTTCTCTATTTTATTGTAATCCGTCTTAACAGGAAATTCTACACCTTCATAATTAAGTCCTCGACTACCTTCCTATCTATTTTCGAGACCCTCTCAGCATTCTTAAAGATCTGATTGACACTCCTGACGTGGCATCACCTAAAACATTCAGTCTTTGTTCTTAATATTTACAAGTCCCTTCCTGCTACCGCATAACTCATCAGGCAACTTAACATATGAACTTCCAGCAAGTGGTTTAATCCTTGAAATGTTGATGTGATGATCTTCAACCCTCTCCACAGTCAAACCAGATCCGTTCTGCATCCACGTTCCAATTCTATGAATCAACTCATCACCAACTGAACCTATAGCTGTGGGGATGTCATCAGCACTCATAACAAAGTCAATGTGGATAACCTCCAAAAACGTAACTCCTCCCTTTCTCCCCTCCTGAAGCTCCTTAGCTGTTTCAGTGGGTCTCTCCTATTAACAACCTGTATTTCATAGGTTTTAAGATATCCGCAGAACGCTCTTTGAAATAGTTTATATGATGGTTTTCTCTTAGCAAGAATTCTTTCAATAAGTTGCTGTTTATTCTGTCGTTTAAAGCCTGTGAATCTTAGCCCTGTCCACTTATCGCGATGATTCTTAAACCTTTCTCTCAACTCTCCAACAGTCATACTATTCATCTGCTCTACAGTTAATCTCCCTGTCTTAATCTGCTCTATTGGTTTGTCGCATCTGTTGTTATAGACCAGGTTGAAAAGATCTGTCTTATTCAGTCTACCATATCTCAACGTTAATCTTTTTGCTCTCTTTGTACTGTAACTCGTAGATTCATTCTGCTATATATTGGTGTACTGTGTGTTCATTGGTTTGTTTTTTTTTAATATAAAATACAATGTCAAAAACAAGAAGAACCATGCTTTTAGAGAAGCTTATGGTGAACTAGATGTCCTTCGTTCTTTGTGTAAAGAAGGTATGTAATCAATCTAATAATTTTAATGCATATATTATGCAAATAAGAAGAAAAACCGATTCCCGAGAATTTAAGTACAATAATTAAGTAATAACTTAATCCTTAAAGGGACACTCTACCCCCCAAACAAGTGGTGTTCATATGAAAGCTCTATATGTACTTACTTTGGAATGGGTATTCTTTTCCTTCAAATCTTTTTGGTTTTCGAGAAATTTGACTTTGTTTGTCGTATTTTTGACACACTGTAGTCCGCCATGTTCGCTTTGCTTGCGGGCGAAAGCGGTCGCTCCCATTAGCGTTTTGACGTCATTGAGTGATAGAAAGAAATTGTCCTTCGACAGCGTGGTGTTTCATTAGCATAAACATCTTTGGTTTATCGGTTTATACTTTTTACAATGCCTCATTGCATGGTGCCCGACTGCACAAATAATTCACGCAAGACTGCGGGAATAAGTTACCATCGACTTCCTGCAGATGATCGACTGCGACAAGCCTGGCTGGCCAGAATTCGCCGTACTAATCCACGTTCGCGCAGCAACTCGTTTGTTTGTTCGGAACATTTTACGCCTGATTGCTTGGATAAAACTATACCTGGATTAGTGGCTGGCTACCAGAAAAGGAGGAAACTGAAAGGTAATTCGCTTCCATCAATATTTCCTCGAAGATGTGCCGAAAAACCTAGAGTTGCCAGCGAACAAAGAAATTTCAGACGCTCCAGACAAGAGGTATTGCCGGCTGTAACACATAGTTGATTTGGCGGAGTTTATACGTTGTGTATATATATTATAAATACTCGTACATATTTAAAAAATAAATAAAATTCAAAACAAACACAATGACTAAAGTTTGTTTCTATGTGTTTATTGTAGTTAAATGATTATCCAGACATTACATTCAGACATTACATATTTTCTTATTATAAGATGTTAGACAACCTTGTTTCATTCGAAACAACCTCAAAGGCAGAGTATGTGAACCCAATACCTTGCGAATCACCTGAAAACTCTGCTAGTAGCGCTAACGATGTAAGTGAAATGCAATTCACCGATGAAGATCTTGTGCTGGCGAGTATCGAAGAATGCAAATCGTCTGAAGGTACTTGTACTGATGCTCCTTTAGTTTTATCCTTTGCTGAAGACTGTGGCACAACAACAACTACAACTGATACTGAGATCAAATGTGAACTGTTAGTGAGAGCAACTAGAAGTGTTGAAGTGCAAACGGAACCTGTACTTCTTGCCTGTCAAACAGATAACAACCCCCAAGTCCACATGAAGTTACACATTCTGTTACTGTTGACCATTGTTATAGCCATAAAACTCTGCCTTCTTCACCCATTCCTTCTACAAGTCAAGCGCAGTATATATCTCCTTCAAAAAGCATTTCTTCAGGGCCAGTTGATTCAGATTCTGATGGAGATAATACTGAGGATATTTACTTGCCTGGTTCTGCAGACAGCCAATCTGAAACAGAAGCTGATAATGAACCAGATAGGGGCCCCCTGCAACAGAAAAAGTTTATTGTGTTTGAAGAACAACTGGATAAGCTTTTTGTCAGTTGTTCCACTTGTGGTAAACCCATAGCTGAAAGTTCTAAAACTTTTGTTGGTAGTATGGTTGTGGTACAATCATCATGTACTGATGGCCATGATAAAACATGGCAATCACAACCCATGATTCATGGAAAAGTTGCAGGAAATATGATGATTGCAGCATCCATACTCTTCAGTGGTAATTCATTCGCAAATGTAAATTCACTGGCATGTCGCCTCAACCTGGCTTTTATAAGCAGTGCTCTCTTCTATAAAATACAGAAGAATTTTCTATTTCCTGTGATCGAGAAGACTTGGAAAGAACACCAAGATAACCTGTTCAAAGAGATAAGAAAATCAAATAAATTAGAAGTGTGTGGAGATGGCAGAAGTGATAGTCCTGGACACTGTGCAAAATATGGTACATATACAATAATGGACGAAAGCAGCAGTAAAATTATTGATTTCAGTATCGTGCAAGTTGCTGAGGTGTCTTCATCTAATGCTATGGAAGCAGAAGGGTGCAATCGAGTCCTCCAAAATATGAAGGCAAAAAAAGTAAAGGTGAAGTGCTTGACAACTGACAGACATGTTACAATTACATCTGAGATGAAGAAGAAGCATCCTAAAATCACACACCAGTATGATGTATGGCATCTTGCTAAATGGGTGGTCAAGAAACTAACAAAAAGGCCAAGAAGAAGGATTGTGCAGAACTAATGACCTGGATACAGTCTGTATCAGCTCATTTCTGGTGGAGCATATCAACATGTGAGGGGAATTATGACCTACTCATTGAAAAATGGACTTCCATTGTTCATCATATTGGTAACAAGCATTCATGGAGAAAGTCAAAGCTCTTCAAGAAATGTGTCCATCACAAGCTTACAAGAAGAGAGGTGAAAGCAATATGTTGGCTCAAACCTGGAACCGCTGCACATGTGGCATTGGAAGAGATTGTCTTCAACAGCCGACTGTTGAAGGATATGAAGTTGGTCACAGAATTCCATCACACTGGTAATCTGGAGGTGTACCATTCCATGATGCTGAAATACTGTCCCAAAAGACAGCATTTTAGTTACGAAGGAATGGTTGCTAGGACACAGTTAGCTGCCCTTGATAACAACAACAATTGTACAAGGGAGCAAGCCGTGGTCCAGCATGGTGAATCAAAAGGCAGTCTACGGTACAATGTGGTCTTTCCAAAAGTTCGTAAGACATGGGTGGTCAAACCAATAAAACAGCCGAAGACATATAGTTACCTAGATGACATGATGGAAAGAGTCCTGAAAGGTGATGAAGTTGTTGGAGTCTGCAAGTCTACACCATTTGCCAAAAATATTGCTACAAAACCTAAGCCGGATAAATCAGCAGCAATTGCAAGCCACATCAGCAGATTTAAGCAAAAGTGAACAGTTATCTGTTTTAACACTTGCCTAATTACAAAGGTCGCAGATCAAGGTGATTAAGTCCAAGGTATATTAATGGCACCAAAAAAGTAGAATGCTGCATAGGCAGTGTTTTGAATATAGAAAAGTTAATAGGTTGTGAACTGCCGAGAATTTTAAGGAATGAAATACTGATGTTTCTGACCACATGCCCATGATAAACAACAATTTCTTAAGGTATGTATGCCTTTCAATACTCAAAGTATATAATGAAGTATAATTAATACTAACAAATAACAAATGACAACTAAATAATATATACATGTAATTATACAAAGGTGATGTTTAATTTTCCCCATCAGACGCTTCCCTATGCCCAACAAACACATGTTCATCTTCCGGTCCAGGAGGTGGAAAATGCACTCTGATACAGCTTACTGCACAAGAGGGAAGCACAACTCTCACATGCCTTCCAAGTACTCCCCAGCCTAATCGTGCAAGTTGTCTATATGCAATATGCCTGTGCTTTTGGTGTTCTGGTCCTTCATAAGCATTCTCATATTGTTGCTTATACTGGTACCATGCTGTTCGAGTCGATAGAGTACTCTGCTTCCTCGGCTGGACTGCCTGGACTATTTGAACGGCACGACATTGCCATAGTATCCTCATTGTCGGAAGAGCTACTACTCGATCCGGACATTTGTATATTTCGACAATTTCTCCGTTTTAAATACAGAAACAACAACCTCCATAAAAGAAAACACAGACGCTCGTGGATTTTCTATCACTCAATGACGTCAAAACGCTAATGGGAGCGACCGCTTTCGCCCGCAAGCAAAGCAAACATGGCGGCCAACAGTGTGTCAAAAATACGACAAACAAAGTCAAATTTCTCGAAAACCAAAAAGATTTGAAGGAAATGAATACCCATTCCAAAGTAAGTACATATAGACCTTTCATATGAACACCACTTGTTTGGGGGGTAGAGTGTCCCTTTAATAACTTAACTTCGACCAAAATTTTTGGAAAAAAGGTCAAATGTCCTTGTGTTCTCCTGGGGAAGAGATGATTGCAGATGCTTAAATTTGTCAGTTTTGTTTTAACATGTAGGTGTTCCTGTTCTTGCTTTAACTGGAACTGCTGATAAACTAACACAACAAATCATATGCAAACAGCTTTGCTTCAAGGCTGATAGCACAACATCATAAGCCCAAATAGAATCAACTTACGGTTTTCTGTGACCAAAGTGAAAAAAGAATCGATGAACATGCAGCTGGACTGGCTAATAGAGGAAGTCAAACTGAGGAGAAAACCTGCCTAAAACCATAATTTTTTGCAACACCCTAAAGGACATTGCCAGTGTTGTGAATTTGCTTATGCTGAAACTTGGTGAGCATGCATACATCCCTATCAGCTCGATGGACAGGAAAAATTTGATTATTGGAATCTTCCATTCTGTGTCAAAGAACAACTGCTGGATGAATTTAAACAGAAGACAAGTAAAAAAAGAATCGTTGTGGCCAGCAGTGCCCTCAGTATGGGAGTTAACTTTCCTAATGTTAGGTATGTGATCAACTGGGGTCCAGGAAGAACACTTGTAGACCAGCTTCAGGAGGCTGGTCGAGCTGGCCGTGATGGCGAGTTATCACATGTTATAACTATATACCATGGTCATCAGTTATCACACTGCGTAAATGAAATAAAAGATTTCGTTAAAACTCAAGGATGTTATCGTGTTGCAGTTTATACACCATTGGATTAATTGATTGCACCGGTGAAACCAGGACATGATTGTTACTCATATTGTGCACAAGAGTGCAAGTGTGAATGTGTGATGAATGTCGTAATAGTGTCACAAAAAAGCTTCCATTCGAGGACAAACTGGAAGTGCAGGTATCAAATCCACCCTTCACATGGCCTGTCAGCAATGAAGATAAAATTAATCTTCGAGCAGCCTTGGCAGAGTTTTCCCTGGGAAATCATGGAAATGGTGGTTCATTTAGTGCAGTATATACACATTGTTTTCCCCTTGAACTTGTTGAAGATATTGTGAGCAATTGTCACAGTTCATTTACCATCCAAGATATTATTGCAAGAGATTTGCCTGTATATTCCATTGCACAGTCTCAAAATTGTGTAAATCATCCAAGAGGTTTTTGAAGATAACCCTAATTTTGATAGTGCTTTGGGGTTTTCTGCTGAATGACCGAATGTTTATCCAGAGTCTGAAAAAATTTTCTCACTTCTTTTTTGCCTGACTTAATTTGCTTCCCACAGATTGGGGACCATGATTTTTTATTCTTCTTTTTACAGTACATGTATGAAGGAAAAAAACAGTGGCCAAATACACTGTTATAGCCCACGATGTTTGATTATCCCAAACACAAACTAGAGCATTATTTATTTTCTTCTTTCGAAAAAGGCTCTGTTCACAGAATACGTGTATATATCTTTAAATACTAGTTGCTTATATGTACTCCCAGCTAGCACTCAACGTAATCCCAACGTTCGCAAAAGGTTGTGGTTTGGTTAGGTTGGACCAAACGTTCTGACAACGTAATCGCAACGTTCGCAAAAGGTTGTGGTTTGGTTAGGTTGGACCAAACGTTCTGACAACGTAATCGCAACATTGTTTTTCTCAGACGGAGATAATATTAAATTACAAATAGGTGTTATAAACCATGAATAAACGTTGTAGAAACGTTGAAATGCAACGTACTTCAGGGACGTTCATATAACGTCTCATGGACGTTGCGTATATTAATAATAAAATCTTTGTATATTTAGACCAAAGATCTGTCTAATACAACTGCATGGTATTTGAAATATAGTAAGGTTTGATATTCCGCCGAAACAGAGAACGTAGGTCGACAGTATATCAAACCTTACTATATTTTGATTGTTGTTTCAACACTGCCTACGCAGCAGGCTACTTTTATTTCACTGCATGGTATTTGAATTTTTTAAGCAAAATGACAGAGTTTATATAATAGCGAACGTTGTTGTAACGTTTGGGAAACGTTCAAACGTAACGTTGCCCAAATACGTTCTGAAAACGTTCACGCTACGTTATGTCTGTGACGTAAATTACGTCACGGACCGGGTTACCCAGACCCTGGGTATGAGGTTGCCTTCGTCTGTGGCACTGTGCCTTATTCTGTGACTGTGCCTTCGTGTTCGCGGGATACAACGATTCAAGCGCAATTCTGTTGGGGGATTCTTCTGTCTTCAATCCGTTATTCATTCGTGTTTATTAAAGCCATCATCGTTTGCAAAGTAAGTAAACACCTTATCAGTTATGTATACAATATTTTTCAGTGATTCTTCTCGTGTTAAATCACTAGTAAACACAGTTAACTGAAGCTGTTTACAATTGACATGCTTACCTGTATTTTCAAAATGATTTCTGAATGTTCGCGGTAACGCGTTACCTGTCCTATTGCATGTGAATGAAATAGCGCAAGGCTACGAATGCGTTTATACTTATACTTCTGCTTATACTGCGCTGCAATTACATGTATTAACACATTTTGCGAAAGCAGAGCTAGAAGTCACAGATGTGAGATGAATATTTACATATTCAAGATGGTCTCCATGCTGCCCAAAATGTCATTGAAATTGCCGACTGTATTCTTTATGAAATGAAACTCTAAATCTACGCCTTAGTTCAGACGTCGCTCTTGTGTCAAGTCAAATCTAATTATTTAGCTTAAAACCATCACAAATTCATCACAAGTTCAACATATATAGTATAAACACAATGACAAGTCTAAGTCAAATTAGGTTCAAGTCTTTGAGAGCATCATGTATTATCTAACACAGGTGCCGCGTGGATTCATACGGTGGTGTTAATAGTCGAGTGAAATTAAATAAGTTGACCAGTCATATATAAATATGTGTAGCAACTAGCAAGTTCTATTGATTGGCTCTACATTTTGGTATTATTTATTGGCTTGATGTATTTCGTATAAGCTAATCAATCACATAAACCAAATCCATCACAGATCTGACGAATAATGACTAAGATGCATCACAAGTGTGGCAAGTCTTTATTCATTAGATCTGAGATGGATTTGGTTTACGTGATTGATTATAACTTTATATTAAGAACATCAAGCCAACTAAATCAAATGGTGCCAATCAATACAACTCACCACATGGTGTATCACTGGTCAATTTAATTTGACTTGACTAAAAACCATCCTATAAATCCATGCCGTATAAATCCACGATCTTGTGTTAAATAATCTACGATGCTCTTATATATTTGAAGCAAGTTTGCCTTCGATTTAACATTGTCTTCATAAGTTGGACTTGTGATGAATTTATATATGGCTTTAAGCTGAATAATTACATTTTATCGGATACACAGGAACGATGTCTAAACTAAGCCTAACTATAGCTGTAATATAATGATAAGTTATACGTATACACGTGGTGCACGTGGTACGTTTGCAAGCTTGGTGTAATGTAACAATAGTTTGGTAGACGTTCATCAAGCTCAATTACTCAGAAAATATTTTTGAGCCTACGCCGACAGGGTTTGAACCTGCAACCTTCTAATGCCTGGTTAGATGCTCTAATCATTGAGCTACTGAGGCTCAGATGGAGAGCTAAGCTTGAAAATTCACAGTCATATGTGCCTCTATAAGTGGTAGTGTTTGCATAATAATGAGATGTTGTTAAAATAATATGATAGGTTGTATGTATACATGTCAGATGTACGTTTGTGAGCTTAGTATATATATATATATATATATATATATATATATATCTTATTCTTGAGTTACTAATGTAGTACATTGAACTAATGGTCCACCACATTTATATGTACTTCTATTAGCATCCTACACCATGCCCAGGCAACAAATTTAGAAAGTATACTGTAACACAAAACACCTGAAGAATAATGTCATCTTGAAAAGAGAATAAGACATGAGAACAAATGAAACTGTGACTTTTCGACTTTATTTTAAAGTCATCCTCAGCTAGGCAGAACGATTTTACTATAACAAGCTAGAATTTACTGTATTACTGTATATACATAAACATTTTCATTTTGTTTACAAGAAAACTCATTGCAGTAAAAGGCTAATTGATACAAAATTTATTTATTACAGCCTAAATTAATATATTGTACAATATGAATTCCAATCGTGCCCAGTACCAAAAGAATTGGGTTGCTACTGCTCGAGCTTTGAGAAATTGCCATGTTGGTGAAGTCCCTGAGAATAGAAATGAGACTGGTGCAAGTTGTGTGCACCATACATTTTTTAAAAGTGATGACCTAGTAACTGATATGGAGCTAACTGATCATGAAGCACCAATAGAACAAATCGAGCCAGTTGAGGAGTACGAGGATGAACACAGTTCATTTATGAAGTCTGTCATTGATAACAAATTGTATACTGATACTATAGAGGATGATTTCAGTGACTCGTCAGATGATCAGTGTGAAGTACATGTAGGTCTTGTGGATGGGTTAAGGAGCTGGGCCAATGATTTCCAAATAAAACAAAATGCATTAGACAATCTTCTAAAGCTTTTAAAGAAGTCAGGGCATCCTACTTTACCTAGTTCTGCACGGACATTATTGAACACAGCAAGAGCTGTACCAATTCAGCTAAAATCTGGGATGCAGTACATATATTTTCCTTTAGCCCATGAATTGTTGAAACATTTTAGTAGATACCCAAATGATAAAATAGAAGCCACTGAGACTATTCAAATTGCTTTGAATGTTGATGGTCTGCCATTATTTAAAAGCTCACAAAACACACTATGGCCAGTGTTGTGTTCGATTGTTAATATCGAACCTGTAGTTGTTTTCCCAGTAGTTCTAACATATGGAGCTTCAAAACCCAAGGACTTGGAGTTCTTGAACGAGCTTGTTAGTGATTTAAGTGAACTGTTAGACAACGGACTGCAGTGCAGCAATAGAAGAGTTGGAGTCACTTTGAAATGCATTATCTGTGATGCACCAGCTAAATCATTTGTGAAAGCAACCAAATTATACTCAGGCTATTTTGGTTGTGATAAATGTTCTCAGAGTGGCAAGTGGAATGGTAGAATGATCTATCCAGAGATTGAAGGCATTGAGTTACGCACTGATTTGTCTTTTAGACAGCAAGCTAATGCAGAGCATCATCATAGGACTAGCCCATTCTGTAGCTTACCAATAGACATGGTGATGCAGTTTCCTATTGACTATATGCATCAAGTCTGCTTGGGAGTTATAAAGAAATTGCTTTTGCTGTGGATCCGTGGTAAGCGTGAAGTCAGAATGTCGGCTGGTCATGTGAATGAAATAAGTGGTAAATTGGTTGCTCTAAAACAATTTATTCCACAATGTTTTGCACGTAAGCCACGGAGTTTATCTGAGATTGACAGATGGAAGGCCACTGAACTCAGACAGTTTCTTTTGTATACAGGGAAGATAGCTTTAAATGGTATTCTAAGGGAAGATTTGTTAAACCATTTTCTAGTTCTAAATGTTGCCATCTCTGTTTTGGTATCCCCAAGCCTTTCTCAGGTCCACCTCAATTACGCCCATCAGTTGTTGAAATACTTTGTTCAACAGGGTAGTATTTTGTACGGTGATGAATTCCTGGTGTACAATGTCCACTCTTTGGTCCACCTAGCAGCTGATGTCAGTGCGCATGGTACATTAGATGATTGCAGTGCTTTTGCCTTTGAAAATTACATGCAGCATTTAAAGAGATTGATTCGTTCGGGAAACAATCCAATTGTTCAAATTGCCAAACGTCTTGGTGAATCATCAGCAGAGAAATTACCCCAGAAACCTATTGGAACAGACATCAGCTTAAAGAAACCGAATAACAGTTTTATTTTAAATAATTCCTGTTGCGAAGTAGTTGACACATCCAATGAACTTGATGAAGAGGGAAATAAAATGTATGTTTGCCGAGTTTATTCAAAACCAGATGCTCTATTTGACAACCCATGTGATTCTCGCCTTGTTGGTACATATCGAGTGAATTTGCGGCAGGCAACAATGAAGCTGCTTTCTTCGCAGTGTTTGAAGAAGAACAAGGCCATAATGATAGACCTTGATCCCAATAAAATCGTATTTATGGCTCTAACACATACTACTTGACAATTGTGTCATTTAATTGTCATGAACACATCCACACCAAAATCGGTATGAATTTTTACAATTTCTTATTGTGCATTTAAGTTGTTAATTTTAGTTGTCAGAGCTAGTAAAAACATGTACTTGTGTAGTTAAATCAGTTAATAATCTTGAGTAAATAAGATGGTTGGACAATTCAAACAAATTGCACAAGCAATATCTAATAATCTTACCTATGTTTTGTTTTAGATGAGTTTATATCAATATGCTGTGGTTGAGTTTCTGGAAGAGGGAGCGGTTGAAGTTGTTTCAAGTAATTGCATTGAAAAAATTGATGATGTAAGTGAATATTGTTATTGGGTCCCAACAGATACAGACAGACAGACAGACAGACAGACAGACAGACAGACAGACAGACAGACAGACAGACAGACAGACAGACAGACAGACAGACAGACAGACAGACAGACAGACAGACAGACAGACAGACAGACAGACAGACAGACAGACAGACAGACAGATAGACAGATAGATAGACTGACAGATAGCAGATGTATTTTAATTTTTAAAATCATGTTCTTACTGTACAAATATTTATTTAAGGTGTTGTTTGTTACTGGCCCCGCAATGGTGCAACAGGTAAAGCAAAAAAATGTCTTTTGCCTGACAAGCAAACTTGGCGAAAGTATGAAGTTCGTGTGCTCACAAAAACAGGTAATTTTTTAGGAGAACATGATTGTTGTACATGTGTTTGTTTTGTCTTAGACAGCAGACCGAGAGTCTAGGTATGCTGGATTCACAGGCATGATTACTCATGAATGTTTATTGTTATCTACTCCCAACTTCTGTTGAGATCACTTGTGTACTGGCATGTTGCTGTTTTTGTATAGACAGTTATGATCTAGCAATAAAGCGTGTACAGCGTGCTGAAGACACTTCCAATGTGGAGTCCGAAACAGAGACTTCTGTCCAAAGAAAGCGTAAGAGAACATGTCGCTTTGGTCCAGGTTATGGTGAATGGTCAGATTGGAGTGATGGTAAGTAATTATATAGTGCAGTATTTAATAGTTAACCTGTCCACTTAAATTATAACAAAAATTATATATATATATATACATATAAGTAGCGTCTGCGTAGGCAGTGTTGAAACAACAATCAACATATAGTAAGGTTAGATACAGTATACTCAGAGCAGTATACTGCCGAAACAGAGAATGTAGGAGTATAACGTTTCAAGGGAAGGCCCTTCGTCAGAGAGAAAATAAGGTAGGTAGGTAGGTGGGTAGATAGATAGATAGATCATATATTTTTCTCCTAACCAATTATAACTAACCACTATACAGATGATTGTGCAAGACAAGCTCTCGCGACCCCTCAAGTGGTACCAAGACCCCCTCCAGTAGTGCCAGTACTACCACCTGCTCCTATCCATGCATATACCTATCAAGGACCTATCAAGGTTCAAGACCTTCATATCCCCCTAGGCATAAAGAGATTCAACAACCATCCCACAGACAGGACAGAATTCCTTCTCATGGCCTTTCACTTCCAGGAGCCTCAAATGATGTAGGAAATATTATGGCTGACGTTGTATTTCCAGATTTAAGTGGTAAAGTTTGTGACTGCAGAGTTTTTATTCTATGATGTGTTCTTACATATTAGTTCCTGAGGAGTTTGAAACCAGCAAAAGCTAACACTTCATAAGATGAATAAAAGTTATATTTGTGCTTTTTATAAACAGAAACCATATAAGAATAATTAGTAATTTCTTTTTGGTTTTGACCAATAAAAAGTTAGAAATATTTTCAATCTTTTGAAGAATGAACTTGACTCAGTAGCTGATTAAAGCACAATTTGTCACTGATTCATTTTATTTTTGTAATTTATTTAAACAGATGTTCTCGACAATTCACTTGCAGATGGTGCAATCTCAGGCTCCTCAGGGGAAAATCATAATGAAAGTGAGTACATGCATGGCAATGGCATTGACTAGTACTACTGGTAATGTCTTAATTAGTACTTTACAACAGTGACAAAACCTACTACTGAAACATACTAGAACCACTCAAGTGGCCTATGGACTATAAAGGGTTATTAAGCATGATCCTGTTATTCCATTGTTTCATTATTACTTTAGTTCAACATCTAAGTCAACCAAGTGTGAAAACTGTGACATCTACCATACCGCACCAAAGGACTTCCACCCCACTTAGGCAAGATCAAAGTGAGAGTAAGTATATATGTAATTTTGTTACAGTATTGAGAATGTATCTTAAGATCTCATTCATTTAAATTGTTTTTATGTAATCGATGAGCAGGCAATCTGGTTTACACTAGGCAACAGTAAACATTGCTATACAGTATTGTGATATGCAGTCCATTAACCCTTTCACTACTGTTGGGGCCTTTTAGTATTTTATTCTGGCTAACGCCAGAGGATTTTACTCGTCGAGAGAAGAAGTCTAGTGGTGAAAGGGTTAAACTGCTTTCATGAATGTTGTGCAATGCATAATTTTCTGTGAGTGACATCAAATCTGTTCAGATATATCCAACTGAACAATCAATTATTTACAACTGAAATAGCAATGATTCTCTAAGTAAAATTTCCCTTTTAAAGGTGCACAGCAGCACTCCATTTTACAGTGCAAATATTTTATGCACTTATGTACTGTATACGGAGCACAAGTGGCGTGTCTGTTAGGGTGCTGCCTCTCATCAATAGTTAAGCCCGGTTAGATGGGGTTAGTACTTGGATGGGTGACCATCTGGGAATAACCTCGTTCCCGAGCTTGAGACTCATGCGAGTAGAGTTTAGTTGGTCTCTCCTGTGCTTCGAGGGTTTTTCACCAGGTTCTCCGGTTTTCCTCCCTTCGCAAAATCAACACCATCTGGGATAGGAGTGGTGCCCAGCCCTGCCTTAGGGTAGTAGCCAAAGAAAGAGCAGCCTTCTGGCTACCTCCGAGTACGGTCGACCAATAGGTAATAGATGTACTGTATTAATTAACTGTAACTGCGATGTTTTTTTAGACTTTAAAAGAAGTGTTCTTTTAAAATTGGAGACAATAATTTAGAAGCAAGACGAAGGTCTTTCAATGATGAGGGTATTGCTGGGTGCCACAAGAGGAGTTGGCGGCAATGATATATTAGAGGATGTGTTACCAAAACCAGCAGATTGTCTTGAAGATTTACAAATAATATGTGATCGCCTAGAGGAGGAAAATTTCAAAAAGAAAATGGCAAGTTGCATTATTTGTTGTATTTGTTGAACCCTACTTGTAATGTAACCTTTCAAGAATGAGAAGCCATTTGACCACTTATTTGACACTATTAACTCTGTTGAAGTACAATTATTATACAATACTGACCCAATCTCGACCGTGAAGAATAATAATTTCAAATGAAGTCGAATCACTGCTGTAGAGAAAAGTTTTCTGACTGCCCCAACCGGGAATCGAACCCAAGGTCTCTGGTTTAACGTACCAGCGCTCTACCACTGAGCTATTGGGACTCCCGGCTGAGGCAGTCAGAAATATCCATATCTTAAATATCGCACACATTACCGTAGCTCATCGGGGGATATCTAATCCACCTAAACGGAGAGTTTAGGCATCTTTCAGCAGCGTTATATATATATATATATATAAATTCTCAATCTCAACCGGAGGTTCTTTAATAGTGGTAGGTTCTTGTTAGCGGGTTTTTACTGTTCTGAACACTATAATGATATGTATTAGTAAATTAAATTTTGATTTTTTTTTCATGTCAGCTAACTGTCCACATTGTTTTGCAGGTAAATTTCTTAGCTGCTCTGTGTGGGCACAGTGTTGCTGACAGTGCCTGGCGAATACTTGCTAAACTTGGGACAAACAAGCTTTGGTCTCTTTATAGTTTCAAAGGGAAAAAGGGAAAACTCCCATTCAAGGATCTTGTTATCTGCAAAATAGTTATCAGTAAGTAGTATTCAAGTACACATTATCCAATTTTGTTTATGTGTAGTATTAATATAGCTGTATTTATTACTTGTTTATTACGTTAATAAAGATAACCTTTGTATCTTTTAAATAGAGGCATGCTTAAGGGTTCACAAGAAAGCCAGCGAAGCCAATGTTGAGGAACAGATAGCCGAAGTCCTCAAACATGCACCACATAGAACTGGAGGCACAAAATTTAAGGTAAAGTGTCATAAAATCATTTATACAGTATGTATGTGTGTACATGTATGTATGTGTGACGAATAAATTTAATGATTATGTGTGTCAGTTTTGATGATTTTGTGTGCCTTTTTGGCTGCCAAATTAGGTATATTAGCAATTTAAAATTTAATTAATTTAAAATGTAATTTCTGAAAAAGAGCTGGCTCCTAAAATGAGATCTATAATATCCAACATCTACTAAAGTTATATATATGTATATATTTAAATTACTGGTTTTTAAAATCTCTTTATCTGTTTTTAGAATCGTCAAGCTGGGAATGGTCATGAAGTGGACCAAGAATAATTGGGATAACCCTAAAAAGGATATTAATTATTATAAGTAATACCATGATTGAATCGGTTTCTTTTGTTCTCACCTGGTGATTTTATCTCTAATTTTTTCTTCTTTAAGATGCATGAGCAAACATCAAAAGAGCATTCAATTTTACTAAACTCACAAGGAACATTAGGCTTGGGTTTTGTTTAAAAAATTACAATAATTATATCTCGATATAAGCAATGCTAATTATATTACCTCGTCAATCATGGTATTACAAACTAATACCGTGACATATTGGGAATTAGTGATTATAAATGTCTCTGAAAGCCGAGGGACAATTTGTGGAAATCTCTCGGACCTATATGGCCCTCGATTGGGACTTCCACAAATCCTCCACCGGATTACGGGGACAATTTAATCACTAATAATTCTCAACAATTCATGATATTACTATATATAGGGTTGCAGTGTATCTTCCACGATGCGGCCGTGTTGTATCAGATATACAATCTCTCGCCTTCGGCTCGAGCTTGTATATCCGATACAACACGGCCGCTCATGTTGTATATATTACTTGTGAAATTCATGAATAATTAATGAGGTTAAGAAGCAATCAAAACGTGGCATTCAAGTTACATGTATACGTCTGTAAATCCCAATAAAGATCATCTTTTGGACAAAGTGATCTGTATGAAAAGTTATGAATACTAATTAGCTTCAATCTATTGTTTCATTTCACAAGTACGATAAAGCATTCGCGTCCGATCTGTATGCGGATTTACTTCGGCTCGCCTTGTAAATGCCCATACAGATCGGCCGCTCATGCTTTATCTATTACTCGAAGTATTTATTTAACAAGTGATGATTTTGGAAACGTACAGCTCTGTATACCTTGTGATGGATTATTAGCTATATTTTGTAAAGCCTAAAATGACTAGTATCAAAACCAGCATTGCCAGGTTGCGAGTGTTCTATTTCTGGTTTGTAAAAAATAAAGTATAGAATTTTGTATATTTCCGTCTGTCGTAATATTATTGTCCATTCCAATGTTCGCAGCAACGTTATCGGAACGTTGTATTAACGTTATACGGATTAAAGTAATAAAACATTGCATTTTTACTATTTAATACAATCAACGCAATAATTGATTAAAAAACAATGTTTTCTTGCTTGCGCTACCATAATATATTTCCTGAATAGGTTTTTCTTATTTTATAAAAGTTGTGTAGACGTTATGTGGACGTTGTGGTAACGTTAAATGCGAACGTTATCGGCGAACGTTTTGACAACGTATAGCGGAGTCGACAGATAAACGTTGTACGCACGTTGTGTTATAACGTTCACGGGACGTAAGTGTAACGTTCTCAGAACGTTCTCACAACGTTGGTGTGCTTGCTGGGCTGACTGTACATTGAAATTTAAATAACTGGTTTAATATTCTTCATTTAATTTACATGTATACATACTAAGTACTTAACCCATTGCTGCCTAGGTTGTCTGAGAGTTCTCTCTTTAGTCTGCATAACCATCGTCTGGTACTTAACCCATTGCTGCCTAGGTTGTCTGAGAGTTCTCTCTTTAGTCTGCATAACCATCGTCTGGCATTAGAGTAAACTATTGAAGGGCCTGTTTTTGGCCAGCTCAGGCAGCCGCATCAATGCGTTATCTATTCACTCTTAAAAAGGTTGCCTCTAAATTAGTAAAATCATTTGGCATTTACCATTAGACAGAGTTCGAAATTACCAAAAACTTAGTTCAGTAATGAAATGCTTAATTGAGATTAGTTTTAGTTATGAATTTGCATGAAATAATTGCAATTAATATTTTGCTTCACCAGTTATAATGTAGAAAATTTGACTTGAAAAAGAAATAACCAGCAGATGAAAAGGTAATAAAATTTCAGTAAAGTCAAATTAATAGAGTACCTATTTTCAACCTTGTTTAACAGTTAATACTTATCTTGCTTATACACGGATTCTCACTCCTTAAGCAAGCCTTTCAACCATTTGTGAAGTTCCCCCATAATCAAGTGCCATCAAATAAACTACTTGGAAAATTAGGGAATGAAGGGTACCCTTCTCGACTGGACTGGTAATTGAAAGCTTCTTGCTCTGTTACATCAGCCACAATTTGTTTTACTGCTTCTTCTGGCTTTCCCTCGATCTATGCCCAACACGACCTGACAAAGAACAGCCATTGTCTACGGAGTCCATCACCATTTCAAGTAATTCCAATGAGCTGGCCATCCTTTGGGCATTGCTCTCTGTCAAATTTGCACCAAGGCCTCTCCATAAAGTTTTCAGCAATTTGTTGAGCTGTTCCATTTTCAGGTCTAATGATATTTTTTTGGCCCTTACCACCATGCTTATTAAAAAAAACCCGATTCCACTTCATCCCATGAGCACTAAATGCTGGCAAAACAGCTGTAATATTGACCAGATAAAGTAATACCACACAGGCATATTTATAATGACCACCTACTTTATACAAGAGAAGGGCTACCTTGTAAATGTCGAACAACCTCTCACCATCACCCTCTAACTGTATCGTTAAATTAAAACAGAATTAGTCCATAGGCTAAGTTAACCCTGTGGTAATTGTATACAAAGTCTTGAGGGTGAGAAGGCTCCATTTCTGGCTCTACACTTGGTGAAATATAGCTTGGGTAAACGTGTCTTTCATGTCTATAGGGAAAAAGATAAACACAAAACTAAGTCAAAATACTTGTACATTGGATTTGTTTTGTCCTGTTTTGATCTTGACTGTACAGTACCTGTTTCTTGTGACCTTTGTACTGTAAACATATCCACATCTTGCTCTGCCTTTGAAATACCCACATTAATCTTTATCACATTAATCCAACTCTGCATGAAAACCATGGGAATCAACTTCATGTCTAGTGTAACCAAAAAGAGTGGTAACAATACTAATAATTTAAAACACATGTAATAGTAATAATTATTTTATTATTATTAATAATTTCTAATTATTATTATTAATAATTTCTAATTATTATTATTAATAATTTCTAATTATTATTATTAATAATTTCTAATTATTATTATTATCATTATTATTACTATTTTTATTATTGTTATTATTATTATTATAAACATCGAGCAGAGCCGTTCAGACGCGCTCTGTACATGTCTATAGTTTTATCGCAGGTTTCTTACTTGGATCACACTAAATTACTCCAAATATTATATCTATCAAGTCTAGAAGGTTTCTAATCATGATTCGTTCAAGCTTTATTGGTTTGCGTCATGTGTTCATTCTGCGATAAAGATTTTGTTACGCTTGGCCGACACTCGTGGCGGTGTAAACAACGAGTCAACCAAGCGGAAGAAAGCCGCTCAGAAAATACAGCAAGAGAAACGCCTGTCTTAAATTCTCCAAGTGTACCTATCTCAACCCGCACTGTGATTCAATGTTGTTGTGGCAAGATTTGTAAAGGGACTCGTGGTCTCAAAATGCACCAGCGAAGCTGTCGAGTTATACATGGGCTAAACAACGAGCTGTGTGCAGATCTCGAAGAACAAATTGCAGAAAACCCCACTGATGTCCCTTCAGAAGATCAAGTCGACAATACACAATCAAATTTGGATACTGAGGAAGTTACTAAGTAAGGCATAAAGCTTCCAAAAAAGGACTCAGAATGGGCAACGGCCAACGACTATTTCAAATTTGAGATCCAGTTAAATGGACCAATCAGAGAACACGACTTAAACTCAAGCATAAGGCAATTGAACAATACTATATACAACTATTTTGTTGAAAATTTCGGACATGTTGAAACGACACCCGACCAAAACATCGTAACAAAGTATAAAGATCATACTGTAAAGGATCTGAAGAAGGCATTAAGCAAACTAAAATCGACAAATTCCGACCTGTCTGAAATAAAATACGTATCTCGTATCCTGCGTAATAAGCTTGGTAACAACAATAACACCCAGACTGACCCAAACCATGACGATTCGCTCAATCACGATAAATATATTGAAAGAAATTTCTGGCGTTATGTTAAAAATTTCCTGAATAGAAAAGACGCTGTATTTCCATCCTTCAGCATGACGGAATGCGTAAATTATTTTACTAGTATTTTAGTCGCAATTAATCCCAACAAATTGTTTCACATTCCAAGCTGCATTCCCAGGTTATGTGACCTTCAAGTTCAATTTGACCTTGACCTGCCTTCCTACCAACAAGTTACTGCTATTATCCGTAAAATGAAAGCCTCCGGTTCTCCTTGCCCGCTTGATCAAGTATCAATTATATGCTTTAAACGATGTCCTTTCTTAACAACTTATCTAACTGCACTAATACGCGCTGTCTGGCTCTCTGGATCTATTCCTGACGAGTGGAAAAGAGCCTGCACAATACTAATTCACAAGAAAGACGACACAAGTACTCCCTCAAATTTCCGACCTATTACACTCGAAACCATACCTCTAAAAGTATTTACATCTTGTCTCCGTAACGCAATGTACTCATTCCTCACCGCTAATAACTTTACAGAACATAAAATACAGAAGGGCTTCACACCTAACCTGTCAGGTACTTTAGAACATACTGCGCAGATGGCTAATATTATTAACAAAGCCCGGATTAAACAACGCTCGCTTGTCATCACACTTCTTGACCTCAAGAATGCTTTTGGCGAAGTTCACCACAACTTAATCCAATCTGTCCTTGGTTATCATCACATTCCTAACCACATCAATAATATTACAAAAAGTTTGTACACCGACTTTAAGACTTCCATAATTACTTCTGAGTTCTGTACCCCTTTTATACCTGTTGACCCTGGTGTACTGCAGGGTGACTGTCTCAGTCCTTTACTGTTCAACATGTGTTTTAACAACTACATTCAACATATTAAAGCTGAAAAATACCGTCAATTTGGTTTCTCCCTCAAACTCCCGAATCCAATTCACTGGTTTCAATTTGCCGATGATGCTGCTGTTATTACTGGTCAAGAATCGGAAAACCAACATCTTCTACACCGATTCTCTATCTGGTGCCAGTGGGCTAACATGATTGTTAGAGTCGGTAAATGTAGCACCTTTGGTATCAAGAAGGCATTAACAAAATCTGTCGAATATCTGCCGAAACTATTAATTAATAATCATCTTATACCAACTATTAAAACTGGAGAATCATTTAAATATTTGGGACGATACTTTGATTTTGATATGTCCAATCAACAGCATAAATCTGAACTAACCTCTCTCATAGACGAACTGATGTCTGATATAGATCTTGAACCTCTACATCCGAAAAATAAACTTCTCCTCTACAGTCGTTATGTCTTGTCTAAAATTTCCTGGTATTTCACTGTTGCCGCATTATCTAAAACTTGGGTAACTGAAAATATTGATTCCATAGTGAACAATTACATCCGTAAATGGCTGGAAGTACCTATATCTGGGACACTCAGTAATGTTTATCTAACCCGTAACAAGTTTGGTCAAAACATCCTCCCTCCATTCGTCAAATTTATTCAGTGTCAGACAGTACTTCGCAACGCTTTAAAAACGTCTCCAAATGACTGTATAAAAGAACTCTGGAAGTCCACTAGTAACTATACTAATGTCCAATACGATACCTACAACTCAACCAAGGACGTACTAAAGAATTTTCATCTTGTACAAAAGGATAAACTTAGAAATCATTTGACCTGTCAAGGTTCCTTTTTCTCAAATGTCTCAAAGTTCTCCCTGTCACAACTTAACGCCCTCTGGTCTACATCCCAATCAAAACTACCAAAAAACATTTTCAATTTTACAGTTCGTTACATAAATAACACACTTCTCACACGAAAGAATCTTAGCAGATGGGGTATTTCATCAAATTCTGACTGCTCATTTTGTTTACGTCTGGAAACTCTTCTACATGTCGTTGCCGGTTGTCAACGTTATCTAGAACGATTTACTTGGAGACACGATTCCATCCTCAGTTTTCTCGCAAAAGGTTTTCAAGCTGTAAACGGATGTTAACTGTTTGTTGATCTCCCTGGATTTGAAAGCCCCTCAATTATAACTGGAGACGAACAATGCCCCGATTTACTTCTTTCCACTTCGAACAATCACCTCTACATTATTGAACTTACCGTAGGATTTGAGTCTAACCTCACCAACAACGTAAACCGAAAGAAAGCTAAGTACAAAGATCTAGTGAGAAAGCAGAAGGAGGAGTATATAAGTGTAAAATTTGTTAATCGTTCCATCAGCTCACTCGGAATTTCGATAAAGAATGCCATACTTTTACTGAAATGTTGAATGATTTAGGACTAGATAACAAACATCAACAATACTACATCCGAAACATGCTCTCTATCGCCATTAGAACAACGTATTATATCTTCTGTTGTAGAAACAAAGAATGGACCAATCCTGAACTACTAAATGTTTAAGTGTAAATTTGTTCTGTTGTTTTATAAAAGTTAATACTGAATATAATCATATGTGATTCAAGTAGCCAATTGTGAGTTACCTCAAGAAGTGAGATTTGCAATTGTATATATCTAAGAAAAACTTATATTAATAAAGTTTCCATTATTACTATTATTACTATTACTATTACTATTACTATTACTATTACTATTACTATTACTATTACTATTACTATTATTATTATTATATCACCGATTACTTCCAGGGGTATGCACATTCTTATTGGTGCAGACATCATAGTTGTTATAATATATTACACCATTGTTTGTTGTTTAAAAACTGCCACAACAAACTTCTAATTAATCTCGTCCACTAGAATTTTAAAATTTACTGGTCCAAGAGTAAGATACTGTACAGATGATCCCAAATCGTGCACATTAAACACATGCAATTTAGAACACTCACTTTACTCGTCCAGAATGATAGACATTTCTTTTTGACAACCTTTTCCTCATTAGAGTCCGGCACTGTGACGTTGGGAGAATCTGTATTGAAATACATTAATATCGTCTCACAAAGTATACAACCCGTAAAATTACAAGTATAAACAGTATATCTATTGGAAACGAAAAGGCTTCCTTGCGTGGTGATATATTATTGTGCTATACAAACCATCTAATTTCCCCATTCCAACCATTTGCGTAAAAGATGCACATATATGTGCCTCTACTTCTCTCATGGAATTCCTTATATTGGTTTTAATTACTGTGGACTTCCTTTGCAGCAGTTATTTTTCCCGTTCTGTTCATGCTTGCTCAGCTGTTATTCACAAATTTAGAGCTTTCCAACTGAAAATTAAGTTAATTTTATTAGTTAAAGATACAAAATAAATAACCGTACACAATTATCTAAATAATTAATCCGATGTTAACCCATTCCTGTCACAGAAATAGCCATTGTTATATGAAAACTAATGTATGTAATTCAGCCTGGTTATTGAGGTCTTCCTTACTGGCACTTCCGATGTTGTAGGTCTGACACTTAATTGTATTTATCACAAGTAAGCTTATAAAATCTGATATACCTCATACAGATTAACTTTGGCATGCCAATCTGCTGCTTCTGGTTGTAGTCCCCCTCAAGCTTGTCATACCGGTTGACCCATCTTGAAATATCCATTTAGTGTTACATGCTCTTTCTTCAAAGCACTGGTCACCATGAAAGGGAATATGTCGTAAAATTTAAATTTTCTTCTGATCATTTGGCAAAGGACAGCATGGCACATACTTTCCCTCATTGGAAATTATGAGATTGGCCATTTCACCAGCAATGTTTGGATTTTTAAACTCGAGACCTAAACAACACTTAAAAAAATAACAAAAATAAATATTATATAGAACATATAGTAAACATCATGCATAATAAGGCATACAATTGTAGATTTCTCTGTCATTTCCTTGCTATAAATATGCGGCAAATGGAATAGCACAACATCTTGCAGGTGCTTTAATGGACTGATACTTGCAAACAACTCTGCTGACCAATATTGCCCATCGATTTTTCAACCTTTGTTGGACCTCTGCTTGGTAGTAGATCAACAGGTTGAATGTCCTTAAGATTCTTCTGTGGCTGTGTCATCTAAAGAAGGGTTGTTGCTTCTGATAAGCACATCATATTGATGGGTCCAATGCAGTGATTGATTTGTGAGCTCCTTAGATTGTATTCTGGCATGGATTGAATGGTCAATATTATCTCCAACAATCCTAAATTAAAATGCAAGAATACACAATGACTAAATTTGAAGAAACTTGTATGTATGACAAAGGGGATCAGAACAGGGGGGGCTACAGTAGGTGGGCTATAAATACCCCCCACCCACCACAAGAAAATGAAAAGGAAAGTTGACTTTCTAGGCTATAAACATAACCTCTTACGTGTGCAATATGTTTGAGGTCAGGGAAACGGCGAAGACTGGAACTTTTACAAGCTATATTAGCTTGTATTTTTTATCCACGCAATAGAGAAATTTGGATGCGTACTCAATCATTCGCCTGGTTTGAAATGGTAGAAACTCACTTCAGTGATGACCAATGGTACATTTCTTCAGTGATGACCAATGGTGCATTTCTTCTAAGTAAAGTCAACCAAGACATATCTCGTATGGACACGATCATGCGTAAGGCTATCTCAGCAAAGCATCGTTTAGCTGTCACCTTGTATTTCCTCGCATCAACGGCAGAGTACAGAACCATTGGTAACCTGTTTGGCGTCTCGGCTGCTTTTGTATGTATTTGTGTGAAGGAAGTATGTCAGGCTATCCAGAAACGTTTTCCAAATGTAATAAACCTTCCACAGGGAGAAAATCTACTTCAAGTTATCCAGTGCTATGAAGAGAAATGGGGATTCCCAATGTGTGTTGGTGCTATAGATGGCACCCACATCCCAATATCAGCACCTACAGAGAGTCACACTGATTATGTTAATCGAAAGGGAAGACACAGTATCATCATGCAAGCCGTTGTGGATTGTTATTATTTATTTAGAGATATAGTGGTCGGTTGGCCAGGTAGCGTGCATGATGCCTGTGTGTTGTCAAATTCTGGCATATTTAAGAAGGCAAATGCAAATGAATTATTTTTAGGAGTCCAGAGCAAACAAATAGGTGACTTTATATTCCTCCATTCATCGTTGGAGATCCAGCATAGCCACTGCTATCATGGTTAATGAAGCCCTATCCTGAAAATGGTAACACTCCAAGGATTGAAAGAGTATTCAACTACAAATTAAGTCGTGCAAGGATGACCGCTGAAACACCTTTGGCAGGTGGAAGGGAAGGTTTATTAGGTTCACAAAGAAAGTTGACATGCAAGCATCCAGGCTTTGTACTATTGTAGCAGCTTCGTGTATACTGCATAATATATGCGAGGTTCAGGACAATGAATTTCTTCCTAAGCCCAAGAAGAACCAGTAGTGCCTATTGATAACGAAAATGCAAGAGATGCTGTTGACATTCGTGGATGTCTGGCAGAGTACTTTGTGTAACATCCAGTATAATCGGTTAGTCAGATATTGTGAATTTTACATGTAAATAGAATTTTAAAGCTTGTTTTGTTATCGATACATGTACATATACAACCACAGCTTCAATCCCATTAAATATGATGGGACTGACTTAGGGGTGACTATTGAGGCCATTTTGAGTAATAATGATGTGATGACATACAAGTTGAGAGCTGATCTTTTCCCTACAATTTGGTCTTTCTGATTTGTTTGTTTTTTGTTCCCGAGCAAGATTGAGATCTGGTGACAAGAACAGGTGATATTTAGTGATGCTTGTCTGGTGCATGAGATACAGTATGTCTTCCCTGACTGTACTTATAGTACGAATTTAAAATAAAATGGGTGAGTAAAGTTTCTGCCATTTCAAACCATGCAAATGGATTGAGGATGCATTCCAAATTGCTCCCCCAGGAAATTTTTAATTTAATAAAGGCCAGACAGAAGTGCATTTTAGGTGATTTCTGAAAATTTACTGACAAAAAAAAGTGTGTGTCCAGTGCATCCCCAAAGTCTTGCGAGTATTGTAATGTTATTGGTATTTTAAAATTACCAGTAATGTTGCTTAAACTGGTAAATCACACACACGATGACATGCGCAAAGAATGATTTAATAGTGGTTTATTAAAGTACTTGTACCGTACTGGATTAATTTTTATGGCAATAAAAACAATGCCATGGTGAAAGATACCAATAATAGTCAGTTACAGTAATACTTCTAACATGTTATTAAGATCTGTGTTAACAACTCAACAAAGTAACATAAAATCATGCATGCTGAAAATATATCAAAACCTACAACTGATAATAGACAAGACTGTTGGCTTCTGACTTTCTGTATCACTGCAATGTGGGTTACCAGTTATTACTGGCATATGAAACTGGAGTAGATAAGATCTGTGGATGAACGTCATGCAGTGCCGGTACGGGTGGTGAGCCCATAATCAGCCTTAGCATATTCATTTCGTGCTCCCTTTCTTCCTTTCGTCTGTCATTTTCAAAATCCATCCTTTGCATCTGCGATTGACGCTCTTTTTCCAGCCGTTCGTCTTCCAATTTTTGATATCTGCCAAAGAAAATATATACAGCAATCACTTTCAACCTTTCCCGTACTTTAGTGTTAACACAAACAATTTTTTAATGTTACATGTAGTACAAGCAAAACACATTGAAATGCAAGTACCGTAAAAAATCCTCATCAGCACTTTTCTTAAAGTGGTTAAATGCAGATTCTAACGATTTCTCCATGTTACTTTTTCTCTTTTTCTTTGGTGTGATCACAGTTGATTTTTCGAGAGTTATGTCTTTTTCATCAGTTTTCTCTTCCTTTTCATCATCTTGGTCGTCCTCAATAATTACATTACCTGCAAAAGGAAATAACATTTGTTAATGATCAACCATTCTAGATTTTTCTCTTTAAATTTGGTTGGTAAAATAATAAGTTAAAGGCCATTTTGGAGGTTGTTTTTATACTCAGATACACTCAGATTTGTTTCCCATCTATAAAAGATATGCTTGAAATCTCTTTATAATAATAATTGCTAGCCCTTTTGGTCTTACAAAAAAGTCATTGTTAAGAATGATCATTCGAGAAAATATGGAACAGAAAGCAACATACTGTATCACTTACTCTCAAGTCCATCACTTGTGACATTCATAGATGTGCAATTAGGGCAAACAAACTCATCTGCCTCAGCATACACCATTACTGCACCTCCATTTTCACGGACTCCATCACTTCGTATAGGTTGTTCATAGTCACAGGTGTTACATTTTCTCATAGTTACTTCTCCATGTCCATAGTTTTGAATGAGCTTATCAACTAAAAGTAGTAAAATACAACACATTTTGTTTTCTGTACATACACTAGGTAAACTGCTTGTTAAGATGGAAATTCTATAAGGAAAAATTATAACCTGTTGGAATTAACAAGATTAGTAAATTTTTCGTCCTTAAAATGTATAAGTTTGTGAATAATAAAAAATGCTGCTACAGATATGACACCTCATGCCCCACATTTAATAAAAAATAGAAAATCATTTAGAATTTAATATCACAAGGTGTTACTAAACGATTTTACAAAAGAAATGAAAAGTAACAGAATGCGAGTTTAGATGTACCAGCAAACGTAAAATATATAATATGTACAGAAATTGGAAAGAAGTCCAGAAATATAACAAATCTGATATCTGATATATCATGGATACAGACAGCATGAGCTTTCGGATTAAATTTCGTCGAGCTCTCACTTTTCGGCCTTTGGAATAAAGCATCAATATTGGGGTTCAGATGGCTCAAGTACGTTTTCAGGATTTCCACAGGGCATCTTGAGTCTGGTTGCGAAAATATTTTTCCGTTGGAGTGGTCTTCGGATCCATCTAGGCCTCCCGTGTGGTTTTTGGTCGTGAGAACAACACCAGGTTCACTTCTGTTTAACTCAAAGTATTCCTGGCCGTCTGCACTCTGCAGTTGTAACCAGGCGCAGCATTAACTTCTTTAGTGAACTTTGGTTTTCCCTGCCCCGTTTTCCGAAGTAGATGGAAATTAAAAACCACGCAGTTTGAAGCAAGGCTCGGGGACTTTGTGTGTCAACATCAGCAAGCTCGCCTTTCCCGTACAGCTTCTTGGTGGTGTCGGCTGTCAAGGGAATTTTGTGGACTGTGGCGGCTATCTTTCCTTCTTTAACGAGCTGTTTAAGGTACGAACTGAGTGTTTTATTCACTTCACTGAATAATGCTTTGTCACATATCGAAAATCTTTTGTTGTAAGGCGGTGCTTTCAAGTAGCGGTCAAGTGCTGACCGTATGGACAAAAGACTTGTTTTCTTATAAAAACTTCCGTCTTGCTTTCTTGCCGAGACGTAAAACTTAGACAGACACTTGTTGATCTCCTCAATACTCATGCTTTCAAACGCTGTGTTGAATTCATTTTGCTCAAGAAACCAGTCTATTAAAAAATGTGTTTATTTTGGTTATCGTATGTTTACATAATAAAATTTATGCGGACATCACCGCTTCGCCGGTGCAACAAAGCCAGTTTTCCTAGATAAAAAGAACGTTAAGTTAAACATTTTACCTTGAAAGATTTTTACACCATATTTTGTGGCTTCTTTTTTTTTTTTTTTGTGGAATACTATCTTCTTTAATTTTCTTAATTTCTTCTTCTGTAACTACGGCAAAACGAGCAGCCATTTTGAAGAAAATGAAAACGTTTATAGTCACTGGGTAGCCAGTGACTATACAGTACCGCTCAGAAGTAACCTAACAAAAACCGCGGTCCAGACAGATATCGGTACAGACCGATATCGTTGCCGTACTCTGGAGTTAATTTCGACAGTAGGTATGCGCCTACTAGATCACAGGTTTCGGCGCCGTCAAAGCTGCCCATAGAAACGTCGAAGAGGGAGTTTGGTGATTTCTTGCACCACGTTGAATTTCCGTTAAAAAGTAGGCTTTTTTTTGTAGGATGATGTATCTCTCATTCTCGGTTATGACGTCGTATTGGGAGGCGAACGTTAGGGCTTCTTTAAGTAGCTCTTCCGATATAGATGGATAGAAATCCACTACATCGAAGCTAATGAACGAACGGGTGTGTTTATTAGTCAGGCTCTTGAACCATTTGATTACTGCGTCGGTGTTTTCCCATTGGTTTAATTTATCAGCTTTCACGATTTTGGAATTGATCCTTTGTAGGATTTGTTTGCTGACGATACCGATTTCCGATTTTATGGATTTATCAGTCTGCACGTGGGATTGTTGGCAAAGTTCGGTTTGTGATCTTTTAAGGTTATAAATGAGTTTTTTGTTGCTAGCGAATCAATGCGATTATCTAGGCCGAGGCTCTTAGCGACTTTCTTCTCTGTGGATATTATTTTGCTTGTTGTGTTCGTTGGTGCTTTTTTGTAGGCTTTGGTTATTGCAGTGTGAAGTAATTTGTTGTAGTCGGGGGTGTTTATCCGGTAAAAATTTGTCGTCTTGTCAGCTGCAATGAGTAGTTTGTCATCAGTTATAATTTTTGTCAAGTCCTGTGCTAGTACTTTCTGGAATTCGTTGTGGTCTCTTTTGAATTCAATATTCTGGATAAGTGCATGTATTTTGTCTTCAAATTCGTCTAGTTCTTTAATCGGTGGCGGGGATTTTGTCGTGTGAAATCCAAATGTTTCATTGGAAGTAGATTGAGTTGTGGCTGGCTTTAAAAAGTGATGAGCTTTCCATCTAATGCGTCGTAGAAAAGATTCTGTTTTTTCGACCAAACATTTTAAGTATTCCTTTGGCTGCGCGATTGGTATGTTTTTCGTTGAGTATCCAAGGTTGACGGGTTCCATAT